>CM035839.1:610000-1151573 GCA_020510985.1 Pholidichthys leucotaenia
TATAAAGTGTTTATAATATCTATTTGTCCTATATGTATTTCAGTATGTAATAACTATCAACTTATGTGTATGAACCATTCTGAACTATTAAATATTCAACAACTTTTTCCACATTTTATGTTACAGCCTTATTCCAAAATGGATTAAATTCATTTTTTCCTCAAAATTCTACACACAATACTCCATAATGACAAAATGAAAAAAGCTTTTTTGAGATTTTTGCAACTTTATTAAAAATAAAAAAACTAAGAAATCACATGTACATCAGTATTCATAGCCTTTGCTCAATACTTTGTTGATGCACCTTTGGCAACAATTACAGCCTCAAATCTTTCTGAGTATGATGCCACAAGCTTGGCACACCTATCTTTTGGCAGTTTGGCCCATTCGTCTTTGCAGCACCCCTCAAGCTCCATCAGGTTGGATGGGAAGTGTCGGTGCGCAGCCATTTTCAGATCTCTCCAGAGATGTTCAGTCGGATTCAAGTCTGGACTCTGGCTGGGCCACTCAAGGACATTCACAGAGTTGTCCTGAAGCCACTCCTTTGATATCTTGGCTGTGTGCTTAGGGTCGTTGTCCTGCTGAAAGATGAACCATCACCCCAGTCTGAGGTCAAGAGCGCTCTGGAGCAGGTTTTCATCCAGGATGTCTCTGTACATTGCTGCATTCATCTTTCCCTCTATCCTGACTGGTCTCCCAGTTCCTGCCTCTGAAAAACATCCCCACAGCATGATGCTGCCACCACCATTGGCGTGGTTATGAACGGTGCCTGGTTTCCTCCAAACATGACACCTGGCATCCACGCCAAAGAGTTCAATCTTTGTCTCATCAGACCAGAGAATTTTGTTTCTCATGGTCTGAGAGTCTTTCAGGTGCCTTTTGGCAAACTCCAGGTGGGTTGCCATGTGCCTTTTACTAACGAGTGGCTTCTGTCTGGCCACTCTACCATACAGGCCTGATTGGTGGATTGCTGCAGAGATGGTTGTCCTTCTGGAAGGTTCTCCTCTCTGCACAGAGCAACGCTGGAGCTCTGACAGAGTGACCATCTGGTTCTTGGTCGCCTCCCTGACTAAGGCCCTTCTCTCCCGATCGCTCAGTTTAGATGGCCGCCCAGCTCTAGGAAGAGTCCTGGTGGTTCCAAACTTCTTCCATGGTTCCAAACTTCTTCCATTTACGGATGATGGATGACACTGTGCTCATTGGGACCTTCAAAGCAACAGATATTTTTCTGTTCTTTTCCCCAGATTTGTGCCTCAAGACAATCCTGTCTCAGATGTCTACAGACAGTTCCTTTAACTTTATGCTTGGTTTGTGCTCTGACATGCACTGTCCACTGTGGAACCTTATATAGACAGGCGTGTGCCTTTCCAAATCATGTCCAATCAACTGAATTTACCACAGGTGGACTCCAATTAAGCTGTAGAAAGAGCTCAAGGATGATCAGTGGAAACAGGATGAACCTGAGCTCAATTTTAAGCTTCATGGTAAAGGCTATGAATACTTATGTACATGTGATTTCTTAGTTTTTTATTGTTAATAAATTTGTAAAAATCTCCAAAAGACTTTTTTTATGTTGTCATAATGGGGTATTGTGTGTAGAGTTATGAGGGGGGAAAAATGAATTTAATCCCTTGTGGAATAAGGCTGTAACATAACAAAATGTGGAAAAAGTGAAGTGCTGTGAAGACTTTCTGGATGCACTGTATATACTATCTGTCAAAATGCGGGCGCCCAGCCTGCTCGGATGTATACCGTCTCTCCAATAAAATGATGTACAGTTCCAGAACAGGTTAAAATTGTCAATAAAAATAAAACCACATGTTGCAGTAGCAGACTTGAGCCATGTATGAAGGTTCAGGTTCAGGTTCCTTTATTTGTACCCATAGGTAGATTTGTTTTGCAGTCTGGTGACATCCATATTTACAAGCCACAGTTACAATCAACATAAACACAAACACAGACACACATGAAGCTGACTATAAACATGATAAAAATACTTAAGGCTCCATCAATCACGGTGTAAAGACAAAGAGATGAGAGAAAAACCAGAGATAAGAGAGAAGGGTCATATTAAAAAGTTAAAGACTAGTCAAAGAGGTTAAAAACTCAAAGGTCTAAAACCCAATAAAAGATTTAGAACCCAAATAAAATCCTACAAAAATAAGTAAATATAAAATGGAATTAATAAATAGGTACCTAAATTATGTGCAATATATTGTTACAACTTGTTCAACTCTTTGACAGCAGCAGGAACAAAGCTGTTTTTGTAGTGCTGGGTTCTACTTTTTGGGACAGCAAACCTCCGTCTTGAGGGAAGAAGCTGAAAGTTGCAGTGCAAAGGGTGGGAGTCATCATTTAAAATGGAGGTAGCCATCCTCTGTACTTGTCTGGTGTACAGGGATGTCAGGCTCAGCTGTGACTCACCAAACAAACGACTGGACCATCTAACTACCTGATCCAAGGATTTCCTCTGTTTCAGTTTTATCTGACCAAACCATGACACTAAAGAAAAGGATAAAACAGATTCAATAAAAGCCCGATAAAACATTGTCATTATGGTTCGGTCAATTTGGAAGCGTGCAAGTTTCCTCAAGCAATGCAAATGTTGCTGACCCTTTTTGCACACCCTTTCACAGTTCTCTTCAAAGTTTAAATTACTGTCAATAATCGTCCCAAGATATTTGTAGGATTGTACACATTCGGTGGTCTGGCCTTTTAGTACGGTGACTTTGTGCCTGGGAGTTTTCCTCCTAAAGTCAATAATCATGTCTTTAGTTTTTGTCGTATTCAGCTGCAGGTAGGAATCCTCACACCAGTGAACAAAATCATCAACTACTGGGCCGTGGCCACTCTCACCATCCTGGAGGAGACTGACAATAACTGAGTCATCAGCATACTTTATAATGTGTCTGTTGTCATGTCTGCTCCGACACATGTTTGTGTACAGGATGAAGAGTAGTGGTGACAACACGCACCCCTGAGGAGAGCCAGTAGAAGAACACTTTAGGTCAGACAATGTACCATTGACCCTTACTCTCTGCGTCCTGTTGGTTAAGAAATCCAGAATCCAACCCACCAGATTATTACTCAAATCAAATTGTTGCAGGAGCCTTTCAACTAAAATATGAGGTTGGATTGTATTAAAGACGGAGGAAAAGTCCACAAATAAAAACTTGGTGTGTGTCCCATTAGAATCCAGATGTTTAAAAAGCATGTTAAACAGAGTGACAGTGGCATCCTCCACTCCTCTGTGAGGCCTATAGGCAAACTGCAGAGGATCCAATGCATGTTCAGTCTGCTTTAGGACCTCACATCTGACCAGTTTTTCAAACATTTTCATTAAAATTGAAGTCAAAGCAACTGGTCTAAAGTCGTTTACCGTTTTAGGACAGCTGGATTTTGGAACGGGAACAACCGCGGCATCTTTCCAGATCTTGGGCACATGTTGTGTCTGTAAGGACTTATTGAAAATGTAGTGAAATACAGGACTCAGTTCATGTGCACAGGACTTTACCAAGCGCCCACATATATTATCAGGGCCCTGACTTTTGTTCACTTTTACAGCACAGAACTCCCTTTTAATATCCTGTACCTCAATATTAAAGTGCTGATTGTCTTTGAGTTTCTGTTTCAAATCTTGGGTTTCTGTGCTAAAATCAAAGGAGTCAAAACGACCATAAAAACAATTAAGAGCATTAGCCAGCTCTGTGTCTGAATTAAAACCATCTAAAAACACACGATTACTGCGCTCTGTGCTCTGAAGGCCTGCAATAGTTTTCATACTGGCCCAGGCTGAACCAAGTTTCTTTGTTGCCATCTTACTTTCCAGCTCTGATTTATAATTCTGTTTCGCTCTTAAAATTTCGGACTTCAGCTCTTTTGTGGCAACCTGTGGCTCAGAAACAGACCCCTGTTTAAAGGCAAGTGCTTTCCTCTGTAAGCAGGATTTAACTGATTTTGTAACCCATGGTTTGTTGTTGGGATATATTTTGACACATTTACGTGGAATGATCATATTTTTACAGAAAGCCATGTATGAGCATGTGACGTCCACCAAAGAGTCCAAATCATCCCCGCAGGACAGTGTGAAAACCTCCCAGTCTGTACAGTCAAAGCATTCCTGGAGGCAGTGCACTGAATCCTCTGTCCACACATCAATGTCTCTCGTCTCCACCTTGCCTCTTCTGAGAACAGTTTTATATGTGGGCAGCAAATGTACACAGTTGTGATCTGAGGATCCTAAAGGAGGAAGGGGGAGTGATTTATAGGCCCTCTCTATGGATCCATAGCACAGGTCCAATGTCTTTTTTTGCCTGGTTGGGCAGGAGACATACTGATAAAAGTTTTTAAGTGTCTTCTTTAAAGAAACATGGTTAAAATCCCCAAGAATAAAGTTTGGCGCCTCTGGAGAAATTGACTGCAGCCGCTGCACCACATCAAAGACGGTGCTGGAGGCGGAGTCAGTGTCTGCCCTCGGGTGACTGTAAACAGTCGTGATGAAAAGTTGGGGGAACTCGCGAGGCAAATAAAAGGGGTGTAGCGATACGGACAGCAGCTCCACATCGGGTGTACAGATGCACTCTCTGACTGTGACAGATGTACAGTACTGCTTATTAATATATAAACATACTCCGCCCCCCTGACGTTTCCCTGTTACCTCTTCCTGCCGATCTGAGCGGAGTGGGGCTCCAAAGCCGTCAATCCACAGGTCTGCATCCCGGTCATGCGCAGTAAGCCAAGACTCCATGTACGCCATGACACAGCAGTTCTTAAAGTCCTTCTGGTAGTGCACATTCCCTTGAATTTCATCCACCTTGTTCCTCAGAGATTGTTCGTTCCCAAAAATCATGGAAGGAGGAGGAATGTTACCAAACTGACGTTTCTTCATGCGTAGTTTCACGCCTCCACGCTTTCCGCGCTTCCTTCTCTTGTCTCTCTTTTCATCGCTGTGTCCATGAACGTCTCTCAAAATAAAGTCCGGCAGTTGCGGCACAGACTCACTCACAGATGCTGCATCATCCGTGTTTAAATGCAGCAACATGTCCCTGGAGTATTGTATTCTCCACGGCATGATCATGAAGGCTCAGGATCTGGCTGAAACAACCGATGCCTCGGCCTACTGGAGGCAACGGTCTGGAGATAAATATGCGCTTACCGAAGCCTTGGAGTGCACGGAGGAGACTGGTGAAGTCCTGCTTCAGAACCTCAGACGCCTGGCTAGTGACATCATTACAGCCGATGTGGATCACAGTGTTCCTAGCTGAGGGGTGTTTTGCCAGGAGGCCATTAATTTTATCCAGGAGGTCCATCACTCTGGCACCAGGGGAGAAGTGGATCTTGGCAGCTCCTCTTTGAACATATCTCACCATAGTGTCTCTGATGATTAGGGTGGTAGGAGAAGGAGGTGATGGCAATTGAAAGGATACATTCCAGGTGGAAGTTGGGGATGGACGATGTATGTCAGGTGAGCACAGTGGAACCGGTGTGACATTTGCCTCTGCCCAGTGTTGGGTTCTTGGACAAAGGAGCCTCTCCAGTTCACTTGTTGAAGGGACTGAGAGCCGAACTCCCCGAGGCACCCTCGGAGATGTGAAAAGTGAATGTGGACGCTCCAAGTCCCCCAGCAGCGGAGGAAACTCATGTAGATCCAGGATATTAAAATGGTTCTTGAGCTGGAGGTTGAGGTTCTCGGTGCTCAGAACACAGGATGAACTCTTCCCCTTTCTCTGATGGTCAACAGCAACAACCCAGAGCTCTGGATGATATGGTGTGGAGCTGAATGGTACTTCCGGTTCAGCTCCAGGCTGGACCCAGAGGTGCTCCTGAGAAGTGCCTGGAAAGGGGGTGGTAACTGGAGCGACACTGGAGGATAACGTTGGGCCGGTGGCCAAGGCGACTGCAGCAGCAAGCCAAGACAATCCAGGGCCAGAGACGGTGGGATCAGTTAACCCAGAACCAGGATCAACAGGGTCAGGAGAGGAGTTCTTAGCTGGAAAGGAGCCAACGGTGGTATCGTTAAAATCCTTACTGGAGGATGAACCCTGGTCGTGGCCAAGAATAATAATATCCAAACATCTCTCGGCTTCCTCAATTCTATAGAGATTGGAGACGAATGCATAGTATTCAGATGCATAGTGAAGTTTGATTGTTTTTATCTGAGACAAACATCACCAGTTGTCCTGTGGCAGTGTTTGGGTATTCCATGACCGTCCGAGGGTGCTGCTTTCTGGGGGGAAATGGAATTTTCCATCATTTCTCAGCTAGGTGTTGATAAGAATTCAGAGGTTTGCTTGAATGCAAATGCAGTATAGGGTGTTGGGAGAAAAAGAGAATAACACTGAGTATTCATTCCTCATTGTTTGAAGGGCTGTGAAAAAAGAGTTGGGGGTTGGTGAGCAGAAGGCAACAACAGTTAAGGTTCCTTTGGTCCTGTGGTTGAGGAGGGTCACTGAGGCAAGTCCGTCCAGCTGGTACCGACTCCGCTACACCATAGTCAAATTTGATCATATTAGACATAATTTTCCAACCTAAATATTGTGGCTAGTGGAAATGCTGAGTGATGAGATGAGATGAGATTCAACTTTATTGTCATTACACATGTATGAATACAAGGTAACGAAACGTGACTTGGCATTTGGGCACGCTCTGCAGAGCGCATCCAAGGCCGGGGCAGCCGCTAGGCGCCAGTCATAAAGAAGAAAGGAAAAAAAAGAAAAAGAGTGGATATCACACAGTAGGCGAGAGAAAAAAACATGTTTTATCAAATTGACGCTTAAGTAAGTAAGCGAAATTTTGATTGCAGGCAAAAAAACCCTCAATGCTTATTTAGCAGACATTTAGTAGACAAATCACACAGCAGGGAGAGAGCAGTGTATGTATATCAGTATGATGATATCAGTGTGTGTGCAGTGTTGAGTGTATCAGTTACTGGAGCACAACAAATAGTCTCCTAGGCAACGACAGATGTTATAGTTCATGAACGCTGTCCCTGAAGAGTTCTGTTTATTGCACAGCAGCGGTGTTTGGGTTAGCGAGCCAGCTGACACATCCGCTTATCTCAACTCTGGAGGAGTGAGTTATCCAGGGGCGCCGATCAAGGCCGAATCTGCTCAGACAGAGTATAAAAGTATAGGATTTCCCTATTGTCATATTCTGAGCTTACAATTCAAATTAACATTCACTGGCTTTAAATTCATATCATTCCCTGGAGAGCACGAAGCGACTCCAGATGTTTCCCCTTCTAAACACAGATGAACATGTCCGATAGAGTCCATCTCTCTAATGCATGCAGATGGTAAATTCCATGTTGGTCATTTGCCGCTACTTCGTGCACTCCCCATCTGGTCGAATTATTGAGAAGCAGCTCCGCCGGGTCCGCATTTTGATTAGCTCCTCCAGTTAAATTTTCGATACACCAGGAGAACTCCAAAGCCCAATCGGCAGAAATCCTGTGATCGTAGCCAAAACAGGTAGATGTTTTTCCACATCCTCAGTCAAATCACACAGACACATGAGTTCCAATCCAGGGGTCTCTCCACATTTGGGCTCCCCCGGGCCCAATTTTCTGTTTGAAAAGGTGGTGTCAGTTGCGTTTAAAGCCCAGCTTATATCCATTTTCCGTATTTTCCATTTGGGTTGAGATCAGCAAGATGGTGAGACGGCACAGACACTCACTCAGACGCAGCAAGCTGGGATTAGGTCAGGAAGGCAGGATAGGAGGAGGGAGGAAAAAAAATGCGACTGCTCTCACTGAAGGCAAAAGGAAGAAGGAAGTGGCTAGTAACTTTGGAGTGGCTAGTAACTTTGGAAGATCACTAGCCACAGTGGCTAGTGAGCAAAAACGTTCATGTCAAGCCCTGATCAGAGCACTCAAACCATCCATCCATCCATCCATCCATCTTCTACCACTTTTCCGGAGGTCCGGGTCGCGGAGGCAGCAGTTGAAACGGAGAAGCCCAGACTTCCCTCTCCCCCGCCACCTGCTCCAGCTCTTCAGAGAGGATACCTAGGCGTTCCCAGACCAGCTGGGAGACATAGTCTCTCCACCGAGTCCTGGGTCTGCCCCGGGGTCTCCTCCCAGTGGGACGTGCCTGAAACACCTCAAGTGGGAGGCGTCCGGGAGGCATCCTAATCAGATGCCCATACCACCTCAACTGGCTCCTTTCAATGTGGAGGAGCAGCGGTTCTACTCTGAGCCTCTCCCGAATGACTGAGCTCCTCACCCTATCTCTGAGGGTGAGTCCAGCAATCCTACGGAGAAAGCTCATTTCAGCCGCTTGTATCCGCGATCTCGTTCTTTCGGTCATTACCCAAAGCTCGTGACCATAGGTGAGAGTAGGAACGTAGATTGACTGGTAAATCGACAGCTTTGCCTTAGAACTCAACTCCCTCTTCACCACAACAGACCGGTACAACGTCCGCATCACTGCAGATGCTGCTCCAATCCGTCTGTCGATCTGTCGCTCCATTTTCCCCTCACTCGTGAACAAGACCCCAAGATACTTAAACTCCTCCACTTGGGGCAGGAGCCTGTCCCCAACCCGGAGAGGACAATCCACCTTTTTCCGGCTGAGGACCATGGACTCGGACTTGGAGGTGCTGATTTTCATCCCAGCCGCTTCGCACTCAGCGGAAAACCGTCCCAGCAAGAGCTGTAGGTCATTGCTGGATGAAGCCAACAGGACATCATCTGCAAACAACAGAGATGAGATCCTGTGGTCACCAAGCATGACACCCTCCATTCCCTGGCTGCGCCTAGAAATCCTGTCCATAAAAATTATGAACAGGATTGGTGACAAAGGGCAGCCCTGGCGGAGTCCAACTCTCACTGGGAATGACTCCGACCGAGTGTTGGCAATACGAACCAAACTCTCACAACGGTCGTACAGAGACCGAATAGCTCGTAACAACAAGCTCGATACCCCATACTCCCGAAGCACCCCCCACAAAAATCCACGAGGGACGCGGTCAAATGCCTTCTCCAAGTCCACAAAACACATGTAAACTGGTTGGGCAAACTCCCACGAACCCTCAAGAATTCTCGAGAGGGTAAAGAGCTGGTCCGATGTGCCACGGCCAGGACGAAAACCACATTGCTCCTCCTGAATCCGAGGTTCGACCAACGGCCGGACTCTCCTCTCCAGTACCTTGGCATAGACCTTCCCAGGGAGGCTGAGGAGTGTGATCCCTCTAAAGTTGGAGCACACCCTCCGGTCCCCTTTTTTGAAGAGAGGAACCACCACCCCGGTTTGCCATGCCAAAGCTACTGCCCCCGACCTCCACGCAATGTTGCAGAGGCGTGTCAACCATGACAGCCCAACAACATCCAGGGCCTTGAGGTACTCAAGGCCCTTGCTACTTCCGCCCTCCCAAGAGAGCAGACGCTTTTTTCTTCTCTCCTGCTGATTTTTTCCTCCCCTCCTGTTATTACTAGATCCCAGCTTGCTGTTGTCTGCCTGCGTCTAACTGCGACCGCCGAAAAGAAATTATGGAGTTAATAAGCTGGGCTTTGAACACAATTGACACTATTTTTTCAACAAGGAAAAGTGCTCCGGGGGAAGCTGTCTGCCCCGCTGGAACGGCTCCAGTGGGCTATCTATGTGACACGGGTAAATGGAAAATGCTGTGTCTCTCTAATCTTTCTATCGAAGATATTGAAGATCTGTTTATCTTCGTAATCTTGGTGATTGGGATAATTCTGATTGGGACAGGAATTGTCTTGGTTTACCGCAAATTGCTGAAGATGGATTCAACCTATCAAAATGCTGGCCAGGCGAGGTGCATCCAACAAATTGAGAAACTGGAGAAGACCATGATAGCGACTACTGGAGAACTGTCTCGTAAGGTGGATTACATCATGGGTTCGCTCAGGTCTTTCCACGACGAATTCAAAGCTGCGCAATGAAGGATTAATGTACTGAATCTACAGAAGAAATACAAGTCTTCTCTGTGATCAGTCCTATTTGGCACTATTATTCCCCATGAAAATTCCTCCTGGCTGTCTGCAGTCTGTGTTTTTTTCAAAATCATGAGCACAAGGCCTTGGACAGCCAGCTGCAGCGCCAGATAAGACTGGGCGCCAGACAGACAAAACATCTTCTGCCAAGGGTCCTTGGGTCTCTCTTATTATCATCAACACTGCTCAACACCGCACACACATTGATTCATGAACTGATTAAAGATACTGTACACTGCTCTCTTGTGTCTTGTGAATTCTATTGTATGCTAATGCATGAGGGTTTTTTTCTGTGTAGTCAAAATTTGGCTCACATATGAGCGTTTATTCTGATTACTATGTTTTTTCTCTCTCCTATTGTGTTTTCCTCCCCCTCCTCCCCCCTCTTTACCTCCACTGTTGACAGGCGCCTTGTATGGCGACGCGTCATTGGATGCGCCTAACGTGCGCGTCTTATGTCAAGTCAAATTCCTTGTGTGTTTACTTGTAAATATACTTGGCAATAAAGCTGATTCTGATTCTGATTCTGATTCTGATTCTGAATCTCGTCCACCCCCGGGGCCCGGCCACCAAGGAGATTTTTAACCACCTTGGCGACCTCAGCCCCTGTGATAGGCGAGTTATCCCCCTCGTCCCCAAACCCTGCTTCCTCTGTGGAAGGCGTGTCAGTGGGATTGAGGAGATCCTCGAAGTATTCCTTCCACCGCCCGACGATATCCCCAGTCGAAGTCAACAGTGTCCCATCCGCACCATACACAGTGTGGACGGGGAGCTGCTTTCCCCTCCTGAGCCGCCGGACAGTTTGCCAGAATCTCTTTGAGGCCGACCGAAAGTCTTGTTCCATGGCCTCACCGAACTCCTCCCATACCCGGGTTTTTGCTTCAGCAACCACCCGAGTTGCACTCCGCTTGGCCTGCCGGTACACCTCAGCAGCTTCGGGAGTCCCACAAGCCAGCCAAGCTTGATAGGACTCCTTCTTCAGCTTAATGGCCCCCCTCACCACTGGTGTCCACCACTTGGTTCGGGGGTTGCCACCACGAGATGTACCGACCACCTTGCGGCCGCAGCTCTGGGCTGCCGCTTCAACAACAGAGGTGGAGAACATGGCCCATTCAGACTCCATGTCTCCAGACTCCCTTGGAATGTGATTGAAGTTCTTCTGGAGGTGGGAGTTGAAGACCTCCCGGACAGGGGCCTCAGCCAGATGTTCCCAGCACACCCTCACTATACGTTTGGGTCTACCAGGTTTGAATGGCTTCCTCCCCTGCCATCGGATCCAACTCACCACCAGGTGGTGATCAGTTGACAGCTCTGCACCTCTCTTTACTCGGGTGTCCAAGACATACGGTCGCAGGTCTGATGATACGATAACAAAATCGATCATCGACCTGCGACCTAGGGTGTCCTGGTGCCAGGTGCACATATGGACACCCTTATGCTTGAACATGGTGTTCGTTATGGACAAACTGTGGTTAGCACAGAAGTCCAATAACTGAACACCACTCGGGTTCAGATTGGGCAGGCTGTTCCTCCCAATCACCCCCCTCCAGGTTTCACTGTCGTTGCCCACGTGTGCATTGAAGTCCCCCAGTAGGACAATGGAGTCTCCAAGAGGAGCACCCTCCAGCACCCCAGTCACAGACTCCAAAAAGGGTGGGTACTCTGAAACATCATTTGGTGCATAGGCACAAATGATGGTCAGGACCCGTTTCCCATCCCGAAGGCGCAGGCAAGCAACCCTTTTGTCCACCGGGGAAAACTCCAATATAGAGGCAGCAAGGTGGGACGATACAAGAATACCCACCCCTGCTCGTCGCCTCTCGCCCGGGGAAACTCCAGAAAAGGCCAAGTTCCAGCCCCTCTCCAGGAGACTGGTTCCGGAACCGGAGCTGTGTGTTGAGGTGAGACTGACTATATCTAGCTGGTATCGCTCAACCTTGTACACCAGCTCAGGCTCCTTCCCCACCAGAGAGTCACCTCTCTGGTGGGGAGAGCACTCAAACCCTCTCTGAGAGCACTCAAACCCTCCACCGGAATAAGGTGGAGATCTACAGAGGGGCATCACCAATGCAGTGGCCAGTCACATTTTCTTGTGTGCTGGATAGAACGTGCTGTTGCATTGCCAGAACAGTTCTCTGTTGATGTTCAGAGTGATCTGTGGTCGTCTTGTTTTTGTTGAGTGAACAGCAGTCGACAAGAGTGGACTGTGATGGAGGCGGAGCTTACAAATGTTAAAAAAGCAATGATCTCCACAACAGAGAAAAAGAGATTAGAAAACAGTACGTCTGACCGCCGCCATCGTTTGACAGCCTCTGTAATTACTGGTTTTAGGACGAGTCAGAGGAATGTTCTGTATCTGCAGAGTTCCTCAGTGTTCTTCTAAAGTCAGATCGTTGTTTATCTAAATCACTTCAGAAGTAGCACTCTGGTAAACGGGCAGAGATGAGAACCAGGGAATTTAAAGGAAGAGACTAAATAGACCAATCACAGCTCTTGAGCTCTGTGTTGGGTGATGGGGGGACATAAATCCTGCTTTAGTCAGCAGAGCCACCTCCATTATTCTGAGTTGAAGCTCAGATTAAAAGTTAAACTTTAATTTTCTGTTCTTGTTTTAAATAAATCAGATAATTTAACCTCAGTGTGGACCAAACCTCCGTCCACACAAAGAAGAAATAAACAAATTCTGATTCAAATCTGAACATAATTGAGCAGCTCGGTGGGCAGTGGTTAGCACTGTGGCAGCACAGTAAGAAGGTCATGGGTTCAATCCCACCCCTGACCATCGTGGGTTCGATCCCACCCCGACCATCAGTGACCCTTCTGTGTGGAGTTTGCATGTTCTCCCTGTGTCTGCGTGGGTTTACTCTGTGTACTCAGGTTTCCTCCCACAGGCCAGAAACATGCAGGTTTGGTTAATTGGAGACTCTAAAGTGGCCCTTGTTTTGAATGTGTGTGTGAATGGTGAAGGGGCTGGCGCCATTCGGTGACTGCCTCATCCATCCAGGTGGATGCCCTGAATTTCCCCATTGTGGGACTAATAAAGGATTATAAAATTTAAAAAAAAAATCTGATCGTCAAACTTTAATTTTTCTGTAATTTCTGTCTTTAAATCTGAAAATTAACCCTTAAATTTCTGTTAATAACTAACCATTCTGTATTGTGTTCTCAGGATAACGAAGCCCGTCCACAGGAAAAAGAAGTATGGACTTCTGTCCAACTACGAAGACTCTGTGGAGATGGACGCAGTGGACAGTGAAGATGACGAAACTCTCTACGAGGCTAGGAGTCTCCGGAGGTGAGAGCTCAACTTGGAACGTAGTGTAGAACATAGAGAACATATGTGGAACATGACACAGAAAGTAGTGTTCACATGTTGACTTAAAGCAGCACTATGTAAGATTTTCACATTAAAATAACTAGTGCATGTCTGCAGAACCAAGTATTCCTGTCTGAGATCCCAATCAGGCTCTCCAGGCCCAAATATAGGCTGTGTTTGAAAGTGGAACACAGAGGTGTAGCCTTTAAGTAGGTAATCACATGTTAGACTTTGACAACTATAAAAGGGAGTAAATGGCATTAAGATTTATTTGATTGTGTGAATATTAATTATAGAATACCTAGATATTGAAAATGAATTGGACATCCATTATTAGCGACTGTTTCAGATCCTTGTTTATTTGTTTGTCAGATCATTGATCTGTCTGATCTTTTATCACTTATATTCAAGATAATAGTGTAGCTTCACTTTGGGGAATGGCAGTTGTTCAGTTATAATTATTTTAGTTTCTATCACTGTTCAGTGATGGAGTTCAGTGGAATATTGAATTTCTTCTGTGTATTGTCAATAAACTCATGCAGTACCAGGGTTTCCTCTGGTAACATTTCCAGGTGGTGGCCCACCACGCTTGCAAATTTCCCGCCATTCCTATGAGGAAATATAAATTTAAGAAAAAATATGGAGCCTATATAAGGGGGAAGCTGATAGCATACGCCACCAAGAGGAGAAGAGAGAACTTGCAAAAAATTAAGGATTTAGAAAATGAAATAAAGTTAAAGGAAAACAAACTTTCTGAACACTATTCAGAACAACAATATCAGGAACTTTGCAGGATAAAATTTCAGTTGCATGAATTATATAATAACAAGGTGGCTTATGCCACATTTAGACTAGAGACTGATTTTTATGAAGGAGGAGAAAAAAGTGGGAAATTATTAGCTAGACAAGTAAAAGAGAAAGATTTCTCAAACACAATCCCAGTGATCAAACAGGAGGGCGTCCTATTAACTGCATTTAAAGGAATAAATAATGTATTTCAAAAATTTTACGAGCCATTGTATACATCAACTCTACCTCGAAATGAGAACCAGATGGGGATTGACTCTTTTCTGTCAAAGACTGATATGCCCAAGCTGCTCCCTGAACAAGTGGCAAAATTGGAGTCTACAATAACTGAGGGAGAAGTGAGAAAGGCTATTTCATTAATGAAAACAGGGAAGTCACCAGGCTGTGACGGTCTTCCTGCATAATATTATAAAGAGTACATTGACATACTTGCCCCAGTTTTGCAGAAGGTATATCAGGAAGCCTTTGAATTAGGACAGGTGCCACCCACATTCAATGAAGCATTAATATCTTTAATCCCTAAAAAGGACAAGGATGTTACAGATCCATCTAACTATAGGCCTATCAGCCTGCTTAACCTGGACTGTAAAATCTTAACAAAGGTATTGGCCTTGCGTCTCCAACAGGTGCTTGCCAGTATCATACACCCTAATCAGGCGGGTTTCATGAAGAATAGATCATCATCTGAGAATATAAGGAAGCTGCTGCACCTAATATGGATGAGCCAAACTAAAGATACTCCAATAGTGGCCATTTTTTTTAGATGCCGAGAAGGCATTTGACAAGGTGGAGTGGGACTTTCTTTTTTCCACCTTGTCACACTTTGGCTTTGGTCCACATTTTGTGAGATGGATTCAGATATTGTATAAAAATCCAAAGGCAGCAGCGGTAACTAATAGCACTATATCACCTTTTTCTGGTCTTTCTAGAGGGACCCATTAAGGTTGCTCTCTCAGCCCCCTGCTTTTTAATATTTTTCTGGAAACGTTAGCTATTGCAATTAGATCAGATGAGAACATTAAGGGGATCAAAGTCAGTGACCAAGAACACAAATTATTGATGTATGCAGATGACATCGTGGCTGTGGTGACAGACCGTCTCAACTCACTGCTACATTTACTGCAGATTGTTCAGTCATATTCCAAAGTTTCAGGATAAACTGGGACAAGTCAGAGGCCATGCCCCTATCTGCTGTGTGTCACCCATATATGGTGGAAAAATTTAAATTTAATTGGGTTCCTAGAGGAATGAAATATTTGGGAATTAGGCTTAGTCGAGAAATGGAAGAGATACCCTCGCTGAATTTGAACCTGGTGTTACAAAGGATCCAAACAAATCTGGAAAAATGAAGAAAACTAAAACTTACACTTTGGGGGAAGGTTAACATTATAAAAATGGTAATAGCCCCACAATTCAATTATGTGGTTATGATGTTACCTATCACAATACCACCCACTTTATTCAAAAGACATGAGAATATAATCCAGCAATTCTTATGGGAAGGGAAGAAACCTAGGATTAGGTTAAGCAAGTTATATGGTTCCAGAGAGAAAGGAGGGTTGGGACTACCAAATCCACATTTATACTATTTGTCCTTTGTAATGGCCAAGATAGCTAAGATTTGGGAACAACATGAAAACAAAATAGATTGGATAAATATTGAAACTAAATTTTGCTCTCCATTTAATCCAAAAGAGAGACAAACTCAGAAAGTTAATACAACAAATCCAATCCTTATCCACTCTGGAGAGGTGTGGGGTGAGTCCCACCGTATTCTTAAGTTGTCACATAATGTACAAGCATATGCATCTCTGTGGAACAACCCCACTATCTGTACAGGGAAAACACCTGTGTATTGGAGGCAGTAGCACTCAAACGGCACACTTACAATAGGAGACTTGTATAAGGATGGAATGTTCAGGTCCTTTGCTGATCTGGTTACAGATTTCAGTTTGAAGGGTAAAGACAATTTCTGGAAATGCCTACAAATAAAAAGTTGTATAACTTCAAAATTTAAATTGGATGAATCAGTAGAGAATTGCATTTTGGACTATATCAATATGCCACGAAAGTACCACACAGCCTCCAAATTTTATATCTTAATTAACCGTTGTGTAAGTGGTGAAGCCACCAATGTGAAATTGTTGTGGCAGGGAGAGTTGAAAACGATCTTACACAAAAAAGATGGCTGGATATCCTGCCAGGTTGTGGAAAATATTTAAGGGAAGCAAGGGGGAAATTCATACAGTATAAACATATACATCGATACTATCATACCCCATCAAAGCTACATAGAATGAAACTGATAAAGGACAATTCTTGTTGGAAATGCAAAATGGAAGTGGGAATGTTTCTTCACTCTTATTTCAGAATGTCCTAGAGTAGCACCCTTCTGGGGAAAAGTTGTTGAAGTTTTAAGCAATTGGCATGGGTCCACAGTTCCTCTGACCCCAGGCTTATGTCTTTTGGGAAACAAATCTCAAATGCCAAATACTTCAAAGAGTGTGTTTTCTGTCATTATGGTTGGATTAGTGACAGCATCCAGAACGATTTTAACACATTGGAGAACGGACAAAAGCCCCACCATAGAAGAGTAGGTTGACTTAATGGTGAAAATGGCATCTTTTGAATCCATGCTGCTCAGACTAAAAGGGGACATGGAGGACAAGAACATGTCTTAGGATCAGTTCTGGAACTATATAAAGAGGGATAGAGACACTACATTATGCTCAACAGAGTCAGGACCCTCAACACAACAGTGATGCACTTCAATTCTCTACAAATTTGCAAAACTGCAGCAAAATGCCACCTAAGCCAAGAGCAGAGGCCAAATCCGAGGAGGAATATGTGTCCCTCACACAGGTAAATGACTTACTGCAACAGCAAAAAGAACTGTTTTCTGCATTGTTAAACCAACAACAGGAAACTTTCAAAAGCCTCATCAAAGTGATCATGGACTCAGCTAATGCAAGAGTGGACACGATGACGAGAGAGTTGCAGGACATTAAAACCAGTCTACAGTTCACTCAAAAAGACGTAGATGACATAAAAGCCGATTTGTCTAAACAAGCAGACCGCAACAATGTGCTGCAATCAGATGTTTTTAAAGTGTGTGACAGTCTGTTGACTATCACAGACAAATTTGAATATCTGGAAGGACAATCCCGGAGAAATAATCTAGTCTTTGATGGTGTTGTGGAGGCACCAGGAGAGACCTGAGCCAACACGGAGGAGAAGATTAAAAATATTCTCATGGAGAAACTACAGTTACCACCAGGGATCGAGATGGAGAGAGCCCACCGCACCGGGAAACCTGGAGGAGAAAGACTGAGGCCCATTGTGGTAAAGTTCCTGCGGCACAAGGACAGGGTGACCATTCTTCAAAGAGCCAAGTCCCTCAAAGGAACAAAAATCTTCATCAATGAGGACTTCACTGATTTGGTAAGAAGGAAGAGAAATGAATTGATGCCAGAGCTGAAAGCTGCAAGAGCACGGGGGGACATAGCCTACTTAAGGTATGACCGACTCATTATTCACCCACGCCATTGCTGTAACAGTACACCAAGATCAGTGGAGCCAAAAATTAACCAGAAATGATTGACATTTCATCATCAACTTAGAGATATAAACTGTGCATTTGTTTCCATTGACTGGAATAATTAAGATGCAAACTTTTATAGGAAACAACCTCATTTTTAAAGGGTACGGATATACTGAGCATAAGCCACACAGTGTTGAATATGAAACCGGTCCTGAAAATCACTTTTTCAACAGTATAAAACATCAGTGTAAATACTTTAGCTCAGACCAACTAAAAAATACAATTTCTGACCAATCATTGTCAATAATACACTTTAATAGTAGAAGTCTCAACATGAATTTTTCCAAAATCCAGGACAGTTTGTTGCAATATAACAATTTTTTCTGCTGTTGTAATTTCTGAGACTTGGCTAAAAAATGACCAACTTCATACAGTGCAAATGAGAGGCTATGATTTCTATACCACAAGCAGGTCAAAAAAAAAGGGGTGGTGGTGTTGCTTTATATATCAGGTCCTGCTACCAAAGCCAAGTTGTAGATAATATGTCCTTTGAAATGGAAAACATCATGGAGTGTGCAACTGTGGAATTAATTACAACTACAAAAAACATCATAATAAATTGCATTTTATAGAGCACCGGGTACCGATATTGACATTTTCAAAGAAAAATTGTCTGAGATTTTCAGTGCAGTAGGTAATAAGAAGCTGGTATTTATTTGTGGAGACTTCAATATTGACTTATTAAATCCAAATGACCATATCCAAATAAGTGAATTAATAAATTCCATGTATTGTCTGGGTCTCTACCCTTCAATAACATACCCCACTAGAATAACAACACATTCAGCAACGCTTATTGATAACATTTTCACAAATGTCACTGAGGGGAATGTAACTGCTGGCCTTATGGTCAATGATGTGACAGAACATCTGCCTGTTTTTGTTTCTTCACACACTGGTGGAACACAGAACGTTGAAATAGATCAGGTTTTTAAACGACTTGTAACAGAAACCGCAATCAACAATCTTAGAAATGATCTAAAAATACAAGACTGGAGCGGTGTTTATGTTGACGACATTGATACAGCATATGGAGAATTTGTCTCTATTTTATCACAACTATATAATAAACACTGCCCTCTAGTGGTAAAGGAAACTAAAGTTAAATCCAGAGATAAGCCTTGGATCACCAAGGGCCTGCAAAATGCTTGTAAAAAGAAAACCTTGTTATACAAAACGTTTCTGAAATTAAGAACTGTGGAAGCAGAAAAGAAATACAAGACTTATAAAAATAAACTCATTAGTATTTTAAGATCGAGTAAAAAACCATATTACAGTAAATTATTGGAAAATAACAAAACTAATACATGTAATATATGGAAGGTGTTAAATAATATAACAAAGAGAGGAAAACTAAATTCCAACCACATCTCTTATTTAAATTCAGATAATGGAATAATCAATGAAAACAGCTTGATCTCCAACACGTTTAATGAATATTTTGTTAAAATAGGAAAAAAGATCCCCAACTCCACTGTATCATCAGCAAATACAAGCGGCGCTGACAATGTCGTCAACACAAACGCTTACTCAATATTTATGAAAGACACAGATGAAAAAGAAATTCTTGACATTGTTAACAAATTCAAAGACAAAAAAATCAACTGATTGTAATGATTTCAGTATGTTCTTGGTTAAATGTGTTATTGATTGTATTGTTTAGAAAGCTTGGGATCAGTCCGCCAAGGTCTCCGCCTTTGACCGCCACCTAATCCACATAGCACCGGACCCCCATGATCCCTCCTGCAGGTGGTGAGCCCACTGGAGGGCGGACCCACGTAACTCCTTCGGGCTGAGCCCGGCCGGGTCCCATGGGTGGAAACCCGACCACCAGATGCTAGCCTTCGAGCCCCTCCCCCAGGCCTGGCTCCAGGGTGGGGCCCCAGTAACCCCATACCGGGCGGGGTACACTGAATCCTTGATATAGAATTTATCATGAGAGTCTGTTGGATCGTTCTTAGTCTGGCCCTTCACCCAGGACCAATTTGTCTTGGGTGACCCTATCAGAGGCAAATTGCCCCGGACAACATAGCTCCTGGGGTCACTGGGGCACGCAAACCCCCCCATCACGATAAGGTGACGATCCATGAGGTGTTTCAGGCACGTCCCACTGGGAGGAGACCCTGGGGCAGACCCAGGACTCGGTGGAGAGACTATGTCTCCCAGCTGGTCTGGGAACGCGTTGGTATCCTCCCTGGAGAGCTGGAGCAGGTGGCTGGGGAGAGGGAAGTCTGGGCTTCTCTGCTTGAACTGCTGCCTCCGCGACCCGGACCTCCGGAAAAGCAGTAGAAGATGGATGGATGGATGGATGGATTGTATTGTTAAACACTTCACTTACATATGCAACATGTCACTTACTGCTGGTAAATTTCCAAAGAAAATGAAAATAGCAAGAGTCGTTCCTCTGTATAAGACTGGTGACAAACACTTATTGTCAAATTACAGACCCATCTCCTTGTTACCTCAGTTCTCCAAAATACTGGAAAAAATATTTGTTAAGAGACTAAATGATTTCATTGATAAGTCAATATACTCTGTGAACAACAGTATGGATTCAGGAAGAACCGGACCACCTCACTGGCACTCATGGACTTTGCTGAACAGATTACGGATGCAACAGATAGAAGAGAATACACAGTTGGAATATTTCTGGACTTACAAAAGGCATTTGATACAGTTGACCATAAATTACTCCTCAGTAAATTACATAAGTATGGCATCAGAGAAATTGCTTTTGACTGGTTACACAGCTATTTAGAAGACGGATATCAATATGTTCATGTGAATAATACAGACTCTGATTTGCTGAAGATGACGTGTGGGGTACCACAGGGTTCTGTGCTTGGTCCATTGCTGTTTATTTTGTATATTGTGGCGGAGTGGTTAGCACTGCGGCAGCACAGCAACTCACCCTTAGCCGGGGGATCCTGGGTTCGATCCCAGCCCCCGACCAACAGTGATCTGTGTGGAGTTTGCATGTTCTCCCCGTGTCTGTGTGGGTTTACTCCGGGATTTCTCCAGTTTCCTCCCACATGCCAAAAACATGCAAGTTAGGTTAATTGGCATCAAACTGGGGATTCTAAATTGTCCTTAGGTCTGACTGTGAGAGTGAATGGTTGTCTGTCTCTCTGTGTTGGCCCTGCGATGGACTGGCGATCTGTCCAGGGTGCACCCTGCCTCTCGCCCAAGGATGCTGGGATAGGCTCCATCCCCCCGCGACCCAAAAAGAATTAAGCGGTAGAAGATGAATGAACGATGTATGTTCTGTGTCTAAATTGCTCGTGTATTTTATTTACAGATGACACAACTTTTTTTTGTAGTGGAGAAAATCTTAAGCAGCTTCTGGATTCAGTAGAAAATGAACTTAAACAAATCAATCAATGGTTCACTGCCAATAAATTATCTATTCACCGTGGAAAAACAAAATGTATAATATTTGGAAACCGCAAATTATATAATCACAGAAAAATTAAAATAATCAATGTTGAAATTGACACAGTTTTTAAAACCAAGTTCCTAGGGGTCATTGTTGATAAACTAAACTGGAAATCACACATAAATTATGACAAAACTAAAATGTCTAAATCCATTGCCGTACTGTATAAAGTTAAGGATCTCCTGTGTCAGAAATCTCTTTGCATTTTATGTAATTCACTGATAGTTTCTTTTATGACATACAGTACTGTGTGGAGATCTGGGGAAACACATATAAAACAAACACAATCTTAAGCTTTTTACTACAGAAAAAAGCCGTACACATTGTATCAAAGAAACCTTACTGTGAACCAACAAATCCAATATTCATTCAATTACATACTCTTAAATTTAGAGATCTGGTAGATTATAATTTCAATTCAATTCAACTTTATTTATATAGCGCCATTTCACTACAACAGTCATCTCATAGCACTTTCAACTGTAGGGGGAACCCCCACAGTTGCAGAAAGACCCCAGCAATCAGGTGATCCCCTATGAGCAGCACTTGGCGACGGTGGAGAGGAAAAACTCCCTTTTAACAGGAAGAACCCTCCAGCAGAACCAGGCTCAGGGAGGGGCAGTCATCTGCTGCGACTGGCTGGGGGGTGAGGGGATAGGGAAGATGAAAAGAACAGACATGTAGAGAGCAAACAGCACGATGGGGACTCAATCTATGGGAGAGAACAAACAAATGTTAATGACCAGCAAAAAAAATAATAATAATTCATTGAGAGTGAAGAAAGGAGTGAAGCCCAGTGCATTATTGGAGGTCCCCTGGCTGACTAAACCTATTAGCAGCATAACTAAGGGAGGGTTCAGAAACACATGATCCCTCCCTAATTGTAGGTTATATCAAAAAGGAAGTTTTTAACCCTATTCTTAAAAACAGAGATCGAGTCTGACTCCCGAATCCAAATTGGCAGCTGGTTCCACAGGAGAGGAGCTTGATAACTGAAGGCTCTACCTCCCATTGTACTTTTGGAGATTCTAGGTGTTACAAGTAATCCTGCATTTTGGGAGCGTAGTGCTCTGTTAGGATAATACGGTAGTATCAGATCTTTTAAATAAAAAAGGGGCCTGATTGTTTAGAGCTTTGTAAGTGAGAAGGAGGATTTTAAACTTAATTCTAAACTCTATGGGAAGCCAATGAAGGGAGGCCAGAGCCGGAGAGATATGATCTCTCTTTCTAGTACCTGTTAAAACTCTTGCTGCAGCATTTTGGATCAGCTGAAGACTTTTTAAAGATGTTTTAGGACAACCTGATAATAAAGAATTACAGTAATCTAATCTAGAGCTAACAAAAGCGTGGATCAGTTTCTCAGCATCACTCTGAGACAAGATGCTCCTAATCTTGGCAATATTACGCAAATGATAGAAGGCAGTCTTAGAAACATATTTAATATGTGAATTGAAGGACAGATCTTGATCAAAAATAATTCCAAGGTTCCTCACAGAGCTATTAAGAGAAAGAGTAACCACATCCAAACTAAAAGTTTGATTTGGAAAGGTATTTCTAAGGTTGTTTGGACCAACAAGAATGACTTCAGTCTTATCTGAATTTAATAGCAGGAAATTACAAGTCATCCAAGCTTTGATTTCCTTAAGACAGGCTTCCAATGTGGCTAATTGATTACTATCATCTGGCTTCTTTGACAGGTATAATTGTGTGTCATCTGCATGACAATGAAAATGTAAACAGTGCTTTCTAATAATGTTGCCTAACGGAAGCATATCTAAACTAAAATGAGGGGCCTAGCACAGATCCCTGTGGAACTCCATGACTGTAGCTGTGGTTTAGATCTTATTTATCTGATAGATTCCAGTTTGTTCATGTCAATAATGAGTTTTCTTTCAACTCCAAAGCTCAAAGTTCCATTAAGTCCAAGATAGTGTTCTACTCTGTCAAGTAGAATATTATGATCAATAGTATCAAAAGCTGCACTAAGGTCTAAAAGGACAAGTACAGAAACAAGTCCATTATCAGATGCGACGAGGAGGTTGTTAGTGACCTTTGCTAAGGCTGTTACAGTACTATGATGGATTCTAAACCCAGATTGAAACTCTTCAAGTAAACCATTTCCCTGCAAGTGGTCAAAAATTGTGTAGCAACAACTCTTTCTAAGATTTTTGAAATGAAAGGGAGATTAGAGATTGGTCTATAGTTAGCTAAAGCTCCTGGATCTAGCGTTGGCTTTTTGAGTAAGGGTTTAATTACAGCCGTTTCAAAAGCCTGCGGTACATGGCCTAAAGTTAATGAAGAATTGATTATATGAAGAATAAAGCTACCAATAAGTGGAAAGACTTCTTTAAATAACCTGGTAGGAATAGGGTCTAAAAGACAAGTTGAAGGCTTGGATGAGGAAATTATTTTGTCTAACTCTAAAAGGTCAATTGGAGTAAACTCATCAAGACAGATATCAATTGAAGGAGTTGTAGTAGTTACTGTATTTAAGTTAAGGGTGGGAAGAATCTGATTGATTTTATCTCTGATGGATGAAATTTTATTATTGAAAAAGTTCATAAAGTCCTGACTAGTAAGCTCTAAGGGAATGCTAGGATTGACAGAGTCCTGACTGTTTGTCAACTTGGCTACAGTACTGAAAAGAAACCTGGGATTATTCTTATTCTCTTAATGCAGAATAATAACTCATTCTAGCTTTTCTAAGAGATTTTTTATAAATTAAAAGATGATTTCTCCAAGCTAAATAAATTTCATCTAAATTAGTGGAGCACCATTTTCTTTCTATTTGACGAGTCTTCTGTTTTAAGCTATGAGTTTCTGTGTTGAACCAAGGAGTTAGAAATCTCTGATTAGACTTTTTCTTTTTTAAGGGGGCCACCAAGTCTAGATTCTGATGCAGAGAAGCTGAAACACTATCCACCATGTTATCAATTACAGAAGGAGCAAGCTGTCTATAGCTTATTTCCATTGTGTTGACACATGGCATAGAGGAAACAATCTGCATAAATTTGGTAACAACATCATCTAAGAGGCATCAGCTGTAGTAATATTTTTCTTTAGGAGCCAAATAGTCAGAAATAGTAAAATCAAAGGTTAACAGACAATGGTCTGACAGGACAGGGTTATGAGGAGACACTACAAGATTTTCTATTTCTATGCCATATGTCAGAACAAGGTCCAACGTATGGTGGAGGTAATGAGTAGAATTTCCTACTTTCTGAGAAAACCCAATCGAATCTAATGTTGAATTAAATGCCACATTAAGGCAGTCACTATCTACATCTACATGTATATTAAAGTCCCCTACTATAATTATTCTATCTGATTTCAGCACTAAATCAGCTAAGAATTCAGCAAATTCTTAAAATATAAAAACTCTGAGTAGGTTGATGGGGGACGATAAACTATGGCAAATAAAATTGGGTTTAGCCTAAAATTGCTAAAGTGCCCAACACTGAGGACCAGGCCCTCAAAGGAATTATAACATGTTTTTTGCTTTACATTAACTAGTAATTTGGAATGGTAAATTGTTGCTACTCCTCCTCCACGACCAGAACTTCTGGGATTTTGACAGTTTAAATAACCAGAGGGAGTTGATTCATTTAAACCAACATAATCCTCTTGCCCTAACCAAGTCTCTGTAAGGGAAATTAAATCAATCTGATGATCAATTAACAGATCATGGACTAACAGAGACTTGGGAGTTAGAGACCTAATATTTAATAAACCACATTTAATTTTTAAATTATGAGGAGGAACAGAGGACAAATCATTCAATTTAGAGGCTTCATGTTTAATTTGAGTTTTACCAACTTTTTGTTTAATCACTTTGGGATGCTTATACATTATATTTTTATTTGCTTTGGAGGGAGCAGACAATGATTCTCTGATGGGGAAGACAGGGGCTAAGTTGAGGGGTGGCGGATGAAGAGGAGCTGCAGAGAGGCGTGTAAGACTGCAACTCTGCTTCCTGGTCCCAACTCTGAGTAGTCAGGGTTTTGGAAATTTGGATAAAAAAGATAGTAGTAGTAGTAGATTAGTTTATTTGACAGGGACAGTGCAATAAACATAGACAATTAATCAAAGACAATCAATCTGATGTGTTGCACATAGAGTGTATAGCTATTAGCTAATTTGCAACTCTTGTCCCTGGATGGGCTTTAGAAAAAAGAATCAAGATAAAAAATACACACAATAACCACATACATCAATGCAGAAAAATTATAAATACACAATTATAAATATTATAAAATATTATAAATACACAAATATAACAGCCTGACTCACATTTAACATAAATATTATAAATATTATAAATACACAAATATAACAGCCTGACTCACATTTAACACATATAACATAACTCACATTTGCCTATTTCAGGCCTTCCTCCCTCCATCACTCACTATAAACAAACACATTTATTCCTTCCCTTCATTCACTCTCACTTTGCAGACAATTAATTCATACATGAGTACATTCTTGTTTATTTTTCAGCCAGTTTTTAACATTTTTAGTGAATGTTTTAAAGTCCGTTATTATTTTAATTTCATTTGGCATTGTGTTCCAGATGTGACTGCCCTTTATAGAGAAAGCTGTTTGTCCAAATGTGGTTCTGCGGTGGAATATTTTACAGTTATTGTTAACAGAACTCCTGGTGGCTCTGCTGCTGTCCTGTCTTGGACAAAACCAGCAAGTGGCTCGGGTGCTGATTTATGAAAACATTTGAACGTTAATTTCAGAAGACAGAGGTCAATGAAGCTCTCAAAACTCAATAGGTTGTATTTTTTTAAAACATTACAGTGATGCCACCTAATGGGCTTTTTGTCCAAGATTTTTAGGGTTTGATTATATAATGAACCTATATGTCTTATTGTGGAAGGGGCTGCTTGAGCCCAGACTGTCAAACAGTATGATATATGAGAAAAAACCATAGAATGCATATACAGTGCAGCTGCTTCGTAAGGTATGTAATATCTAATTAATTTAAAGCAGTTCAGATTTTTTTTTACTGTTTTTGAAATTTTCTTTATATGAAGATTAAATTTGAGTTGAGGATCTAGTACAATGCCAAGGTATTTGAATTCTGTAACTAAACTGATGTCATGATCATGTATATTAACTTTAAAATGTTGCAGGTTACATTTTTTGATTGAAAAGCACATTGAGACTGTTTTCTGAAGGTTCAGCAATAGATGGTTCTGGAGGAGCCACTCTTGGACATCAACCATACTTGTAGACAGTACATCTGCAGCCTGTGCTGGAGTCTTGGCAGCTGTGTAAATAACTGCATCATCTGCATAAAGTTGGCATGTTGCAGCTGAGCAGTGTAACGGCAGGTCATTAATAAAAATGCTGAAAAGTAAAGGACCAAGAATGGACCCTTGTGGGATACCCATGCGGTTGTTTAAAAATGAGGATTTATCCTGGTGAACTTTTACACACTGTTCTCTATTCTGGAGATAAGATGCAAACCATTCTAATGTATTTGGGGAGAAGTTAAAAGATACCATTTTGGATAAAAGCAAACTGTGGTTTACAGTATCGAAAGCCTTTTTGAGATCTAGAAAAACAGCTCCTACCACATTACCCCTGTCCAAGGACTGTTTGACGTTTTCAATAAGGCAACAATTTGCTGTTTCTGTTGAGTATCCTGGTCTAAAACCAAATTGATGTGGATGAAGAAGTAGATTGTCTTGTAAGTAGTCTATCAGCTGTGTAGCTACAACTTTTTCAAGAACCTTAGATAGGACTGGTAAGATAGAGATTGGGCGGTAATTGCATATATCGTCTTTACTGCCTGATTTATGAACTGGTATGACGACAGCTTTTTTCCAGCCAGATGGAAATGTACTAGACCTAATGGAGAGATTAATGAGATGAGTCAGTGGTTTGATTAATATTTTGCTGTGCATTTTGAGAAAGGAGGTGCTCATATTGTAGATATCATTAGTTTTTGAGTTTGACAGTGTTTTAACAATACCAGCAATTAACTTCTCATTTACCTCATCGATGTGAAAAGTATCTGTTGGAAGTATGGAATTTGTGTTGTTGAGCACATTTGGCAGCACAAAAATTTTTGTTAAGTCTTCCACAGAGCCCACAAAGTGTGAATTAAATTCATTTGCCAAAGTAGCCTTGTCACTGACGGTCTTGCCATTGATTCTAAGTTCCTTTACCCCCTTCTGATCGTTTTTTTTATTAGTTAAGTTATTTAAATGCCTCCATAGGGAACTGTTGTTACCCTTTGCATGATCTATCAGTTTATTGTAATAAGATATTTTTGATTTTCGCAGCTCATGTACCACTTTATTTCTTAAACTTTTGTACACAAGGTGATCATTTTGTAGTTTGGAGGTTAGTGATGTTTTCAGTGCATAGTCTCGCCTCTTCATAAGTTTTCTTATTTCATTATTTAACCATGGTAGGCTAATCTTCTGTTGTCTACTTTTAATTTGCTTTGAAAATTTTTCTATAGACTTTGTGATTGTTGCAGTTATAAAATTACAACAATCATCTACTTCACATGTTGACATGAGCTGCTCCCAATTTTGATTCTCTAAGTAATGTTCAAACTCCTCATTTTTTGATTTGGGGATAATAAAATTTGATTTGTCAATATCGACTCCCCCAAAATACTGTAGTCGCTTTTTAGTAAGTTTCCTGACAGCAAGAACCATGTTATGATCTGAGAGACCAGTTACAAGATTATAGGTTCTGGTTATTCGTTCTGGTTTATTAGTAAATACCATGTCAATAAGTGTTCTGGATTGTTTGGTTATCCTGGTGGGTCCTTTGATGATTTGCTGGTAATTAAATTTAGTCATGAGGCTTTTCAGTTTTTGTTTGTCTTTTTTATCAGACCAGTTGATATTAAAGTCACCATGAATTATTGTTTCTCTGTTCTTCTCAAGTTGTTTAACCAGATCACTTAATTCATTATAAAAGGAAGAGTTGTGTGACGGTGGGTTGTACACTACTGCAATGTTGAAATTCATTACCGGAGAGAGACATACATTAACAGCTAAACATTCAAGTGAAGTATTCAAATCAACCAGTTGACATTTATATTTGTCTTTGATGTAAATTAAAACACCTCCTCCCCTCCCTACCTGCCTGTCTTTTCTAAAACACTGGTAGCCCACAATATCGATCATTTTAGTGTCTATGTTACTGTGTAGCCAGCTTTCTGAGAGACAAAGGTAGTCCAGATTTGAGTCCAACAGCAACACCGAAATCTCATCTCTTTTGGGGATTATGCTCCGTATGTTTAAATGTCCGCCGAGGATCCCCTTTGGTTTAGCCTTGGTGTCCCAAAGAACTCGTGCATGATTAACAGTTTGGAAAAATAAATGTTGTTTTTGCTTTTGTACAGCTCGGTTTTGTGCTAACCCAGTGGTCTGCTGTTTAATAGTGGCAGGTCCAGGGTTAAGGTGAATATCTCCTGCCAGAAGTAGCAGAACTAACAGAACTTTAACTGTATATCCTCTGCCATATTGTGATTTTTGGTTAACAGCCATGTTTGCCTTAATTTGGAAGTTTTTGCTCAGGGCTTTTAAAGACCACATAGAGTGTAGGGTGAGATGTCCAAGCCCAAATCCATACAGATAAAACTTTTTAACTTCACCTTTGGTTGAGTTTGTCGGAAAATCCTTCTTGTTGCAGGTCCAGACACACAAAGACAAAACGAAGAGGAAGTAGAGAAGTAGAGAAGGCTTATTAGTGGTGCCCATCAGCCCACTTTTTAATCCGGTGGCAGCCATCTTCAGTCTTTCTTGGAAAGAAGGAAAAAGAAAATCTGTGGATAGTAAAATAAATTCTGCTTATATCGCCAGAATCTGATCCGATCGTCCTCGAATCCAGCTGGGCCTCAGCTAGCCAACTAGCCCCTTCCGTTGCTGGTCTCGTTGCTCATAGTCGCCGTAACTGGTCTCCCGTCCCGCTCCTCCAACCGAGTCTCGTCACACACCGCCGCTGCCACCGAGCTCCGCTGAGGTCACGGTAAGTCCTCCGCTAGGCACCGCCACCTACCGTTGTCTGCCTGGGTGAAATCTCTGCTGAGCCCCGTCAACAAATAGCCGCTTGCCTGGTAGTATCTCCGCTGGGCCTCGCAGCTGGGCTTCGATTCAGGCTGGTGTAAGGTGGAATGACTGGCGCCAGCATTAAGCTAACTAGCGTTACCTTAGCAATCGCTTCGGGTAGTCTCGTCGCACACCGCCGCTGCAGTCACGGTAAGTCCTCCGCTGGGCACCGCCGCCTACCGTCGTCTGCCTGGGTGAAATCTCTGCTGAGCCCCGTCAAACAAATAGCCGCCTGCCTGGTAGTATCTCCGCTGGGCCTCGCAGCTGGGCTTTGATTCAGGCTGGTGTTAGGTGGAATGGCTGGCGCCAGCATTAAGCTAACTAGCGTTAGCTTAGTTAGGTGAGGCGTCACCTGAGGAGCAGTAAAGCTCTCATTAACCTGTGCAGTAAATCATTTTCATATTGAGTTACGTATCTTGTTATAAGAATAAAAGAGTTCTAAAAACATATTTATGTACACTTTGTTTACATCTACGTATGTATGTACACGTACACACACACACACGTATCATATGAGAGAGAGAGTGATGCCAGATTGTTAGATAAATGAGATGCACCATCCAAAGTGGGATGAATGCTGTCTCGTCTCATAAGACCAGGTTTTCCCCAAAATGAGTTCCAATTGTTAATGTAGCCCACGTTGTTTGCAGGACACCACACAGACAGCCAGCGGTTGAAGGATGACGAGTGGCTAAACATGTCATCACTGGTCAGATTGGGGAGGGGCCCAGAGAATACTACAGTGGCAGACATCGTTTTTGCAAAGTCACACACCGATTCTACATTAATTTTTGTGACTTCCGACTGCCGGAGTCGGATGTCATTAATGCCGGCGTGGATAACAATTGTGGAGTATTTACAGTTACTTTTAGCCAGCATTTTCAAATTTGACTCGATGTCGCCTGCTCTGGCCCCAGGAATGCATTTGACTATGGCCGCTGGAGTCTCTAGGTTCACGTTTCTGACTACAGAGTCGCCAATGATCAGAGTTTTTTCCTCAGCCGGTGTGTCGCTGAGCGGGGAAAAACGATTAGAAACGTGAACAGGTTGGTGGTGAACCGGGGCTTTGCGACTAGGCTTCCTTCTCACCGTCACCCACCCAGTCTCCTCGCTGCTGAGGAGAGCCGGGGAACCGCTGACAGTGGGACCTAAGCTAGCTAGCTCCGCTGCAGCCAATGGGCATCCGTCAAGATTAACTGGTGCAGACGGTGTTTCAATGCAGCGGAGCCGGGATTCCAAATCAGACAACCTCGCCTCGAGCGCCTCAAAAAGACAACATTTATTACATTTACCGTTATCACTAAAAGAGGCAGAGGTGTAGCTAAACATCTGACAGAGAGAGCACACCAGAGGAGGAGAGGAAAGAGAGCTAGTAGCCATAGCTAGTGGCTAACCCGAAGCTAACAAAAACACCGACGAAAGGTGAACAGAAGGCTGAAGAGGGTGATTAGATGACACTGAGTGCGCACACAGGTGAAGGAGGGTTGTTAAACAGAAGTGAGAGCTAACGGTAGAAGGAAAAAAGTGGTTAAAATACAAATAAAAGCAAAATCCTCAGGAGAATGAGGACAGCTAACCACACGGACAGACAGCAATACAGGAAGTGACGAGACGTTACCACAAGTCATTCAAATCATGTACAAAGCAAATAATAACCAGTTACCTGTAAATATTCAGAGACTGATTAAAAAAGGGAAAGCAAATATGAGCTAAGAGGTAACTCTGTTTTTAATAAGCCAAAGGTTAGAACAAATACAAAGTATCATTGCATGTCTGTCACTGGAGTTAAACTGTGGAACTGTTGCTCTGAAAATATTAAAACATGTTCAACTCTGAAGCAATTCAAAAAATTGTACAAAGATGAGAAAATCTCCCAGTATCTCACTGTAAATGCTGGGAGATAAATTTGTAATAACTTAAAGGTTTTTTTGTCTACTTGTTCTATTTGATTTTCTTTGTTGATTTTGGGTAAGATTTAAATTTTTATGTTATTGATTTTATAATTGTAATGGGGTAGGCACTATATAAGCACTAGCTTCAGCCTACACCCTTTTGGTTGTTGTTTTGTGTGTTCTCATTGTATGTGTTTATTATTATTATTATTACTACCGAATAAATTCATTCATTCATTCATTCAATTCCAGTCACTAATTGTAATGAACCTTTATTTTGGAGAGGTTAGCCTGCCTGGTACTCACTTCAATTAATATTACAGCTTGTGTTTGTGCCAGGAAGAGGTGGGACAGATGAGGAAACCTTGGGGATAGCCAGGATGCCACTCGCTACTGTTGTTTATTGTGCTAGATGTGTTAGGTTGTTTTGTATGTTAAAATGAAAAGTTCAATAAAAACTTTAATAACAAAAAAAAGAAAAAATATGAAGGAATTACGGTCCGCAAGCACACACACAAGCAATGCGCGTGACCGTCATCCGCTCGGAGTTCAGAAGCGCCCCACCCGTGTGACTGCTCCAGTCGCCAGGCAATGTCTTGCTTGTGTCGCTGTCCAAGAGAAACATGAGCTTATTAAAGTACTTTATACGTGGAAAAAAATCAGAAGAGGTATGGAAGCAGTGAAGGCATTTATCATGGTTTTAACCCACTGGTAACTGGAGCAATAATGAAGAGTTACTTAACTAACAGGTGTGGTTAGGAGCTCGAGTTGGTTCATTTTGTCTTCTTTTTAATCATTAGTTTTTTGTTTTTCTTATTTCAGACAAGAATAAAAAGATGTTTTTACCTTTACCTTAGTGAATATTAACCAATTTATGTTCCCTATTATGTACCTCGCAAGTTAAGATGACCGATATTCACCAAGTCAATGACGTTAATCTGTCAGCAGCCTTCAGACAAACTAAACGTGCCAACATTTGGATTTCAAAATAAAGGAGGGTTTTCCTGCTGTCTGGGTGGTGAGGAGATTTCTAAAAAAAACTATAAATATATAGAAATATTATACCAGAAATAACTGCATATTTGGTCATTTAAATTAATTTATTTCTTTAAATATAATTTTAATAATTATATTTCTTTGAATTCAGAGTTTAAGTTATTGTTCTGTTCTGGCTCTACAAAATTATGTTCAAAAGTTTAAATTGTATAAAAAAGTTTTAAAAAAAGTAAAAAATTTGCCACATTCTGTTTCAAATTTATTTAAAAAAACAGTAATTTTATAATAATCTGCTGTTGTCCATCAGACAGGCCTCTTCACTGTCCAGCTTTAAAACTCCTCTTAAAACCCGTTTTTATTCTTTGGCTTTTGACCCAGTTTGAGACGTTGATTTTATTTGTTCTTATTGTCTCTATTACAAGACTTTTGTTTTGTCTGTGCTGTTTTGTACTTTAGCTGTATTTTATTGATTTTATATTTTATTTTTCGTTGATGTACAGCACTTTGTGTCAACTGTCGTTTTTAAAAAGTTTTATAAAGTTGGATTGGATTAAAAAAAGATTTTAAATAATTAGCCATAAAGTAATCCACATTTATAATAGTCTCAAATGTACAAGAAAAGTTATAATTTTACAAGAGAAAATTACAAATTTGAGGAAAATGGTTGCAAATTTAGATAAATTTACAAAGAAAAGTAGAAAAGTATTGGGCCCCAAATTATTTAACATATATATAAATGATATGTTCCAAGTTTGTAAATTATTAAAAATAACATTTGCTGATGATACTAATATATTTTATTCTGGAAATAATTATAATCAACTAATCCATACTCTAAATAATGAATTAAATAAGCTTAAAAAATGGATGGATAGTAATAAATTATCACTAAGTATAGATAAAACTAAGGTAATGATATTTGGTAATTGTAAAAATAAAGAAGATATACATATTCATATAGATAATGTAATTATTGAAAATGTTAAGGAGATCAAATTTTTGGGTGTAATACTAGATGATAAAATTAGTTGGAAACCACACGTCAAATATATACAAAACACAGTCGCAAAAAATGTTGCAATTATAAATAAAATTAAGCAGGCCCTATCCATCTTGTATTGCTCATTAATACTTCCATACTTGACCTATTGTATAGAGGTCTGGGGTAGCAATTATAAAAGTACACTTAATTCATTGGTAATATTTGTAATATATTAGTGTTTATATTTATATATCTATATATTTATTCCATCTAGCTACAATGCTCAGCACTGGGTGTGTTTATATTTATATATCTATATATTTATTCCATCTAGCTACAATGCTCCGCACTGTTTTTATATATCTACATATTATTCCATCTAGCTACATTGCTCCGCACTGTGTGTGTTTATATACTTGCATATTTATTCCACCTAGCTACAATGCTCTGCACTGTGTTCATATATTCATATATTTATTCCATCCAGCTACAATGCTCTGCACTGTGTGTCTGTGTGTGTGTGTGTGTGTATATATATATTTTATAGTAATATGTACATATGTATATTAGCTGCTCTTGCTTGCTTGTTTTTTTTCTTGCCTTCTGATTGTTGCTCTGAGTGTTGCTATCCCTGTGCTGTTGCAATCCTGGAATTTCCCCGTTGTGGGACTAATAAAGGCTTATCTTATCTTATCTTATATTACAAAAAAAGGCAGTCCGTGTTATACAAAAAGTCGGGTATCTTGAACATACTAATTTATTGTTTTTACATTCAAAGTTATTGAAATTACAGGATCTGGTTGATTATTATACAGCACAGTTAATGTTTAAAGTCAGTAAAAACTTTTTGCCACACAATATACAAAATCTTTTCAGTGAGAGAGAAGGGAAATATAATTTACGGGGGAACACAAAACTTAAAATGCACCTAGTAAGATCTACTAGGAAGGGTTTTTTGTGTGTCTGTGTGTGGGGTAAAATTGTGGAATGGGCTGAGGGAGAAACACAGGCGGCGTCCAAACATCCATATATTTAAATCAACATATAAAGAAATGTTGGTTATCTTGTTGAGAGGATGGACCACCAGTGGCTCCCTCTGCAGTTACCCTACTCACAGTTATGTGAGGGCAAACATATTGCAGTGTGTTTTCAATGAAGAAAGGTTGTTATTGTGAATATCTGTGCTGAGTACTATTATTATTGATATCATTATTACTAGAATTATAGTATTAGGATTGTTGTTAGGATGAAATTATTTGAAGTATTATATAGGCCAGGTGGTATTATTATTATTATTATTATTATAATTGTTATTATTATTATTATTATTGTTGTTGTAACTACCATATGGCTACCTATTATTATGGTTGTTATTATTATTATTATTATATGGTTACTTATTGCCCCTAGGTATTGTAAGCCATGTGGGGGTATATAGTGGTATATATGGTGATTATGATGATGATAATATTGTCTATAATTATATTAAACATACCAGAAGTATTTATTTATTATCATCATTAGATGTTGGTATTATTGTCAATATAAACTATCATTGTTGTACCATTTCTATTGCATAATTTAATTATAAGGTGTATTATATATTATGGTAATGAATGTAATTGTGGGATGAATAATGACTAGAATGATATTGTAATTTATTGGGTATGGAGAAGGGGTAGGACTTTATAATCGCTGGCTTCTTCCCACTCCATTTGAACATTTTATTTTTTTGGTTTTGATTTTTGTTTTAAAAATGTTTTCGTTTTTGTCTGAATGTTCAAATAAATGAAATCAATCAATCAATCAAACATTGCATACTCTCTTGGGTATTCAACCAGTTGCGTTTTCACGTTTTCACCATGGGTACATCTTCTTTTGGAGTGGGAGATCAACTCAAGAAAGGAGAGAAACAGGAGTGGGCTTTGCAGTTAGAAAGGAGATAGCAGCAATGCTTGATGAGGAACTGGTGCCAATCAACGACAGGATAGTGACTATGAGACTCCCACTATAGCGGAAGATGTATGCCGCACTCTTCAGTGTACATACCCCAACAATGACCAACACAGAGGAGGTGAAGGAAGAGTTCTACAATGATTTATGTGAGACTATCAGGCGTGTACCGACTGATGACAGGCTGTTAGTTGTTGGAGATTTTAATGCCAGAGTTGGTTTGGACACTGAGAAATGGAAAGGAGTGCTAGGCAGTCATGGAGTAGGCAAGTGCAATGCTAATGGAGAACTTCTACTTGCACTATGTTCAGAGTACAACTTTGTGATAACCAACACTCTATTTAAGCACAAGGACACGCACAAGAAGACATGGATGCACCCAAGATCCAAGCACTGGCACTTATTAGACTACATCATAGCCAGGCAGAGAGACATAAGGGATGTATTGGACACCAGAGCAATGAGAGGCGTGGACTGTGGTACTGATCATGTTATGCTGGGATCTAGATTAAGGATTTGGAGACAAAAACAGCACTGCAGGACGGGTACGAAGCCACGATGGAAGCTAAACACTAGTGCACTGAAAGGCCAAAAGAAGCAGGAAAAACTTACACAGGAAATGGATGAAAACTTGAAAGACTAGGACAGCAACAACTCAGAGAATGACACAGAAGAGAAATGGGCAACACTGAAAGATATGGTGAATCAGACTGCGAGTGATGTATTAGGCTACCCTGAGAGGAAACATCAAGATCATTTACTGAAGCGCAGCAGGCCAGTAGTGAAACAAATCAGGATTTGGCCAGAGAGTGCAACCTCAGCACTTAAAGACTGTTTTCTGCACACAGACTGGGAGGTCTTCAAAATAGCAGCCTCCCAGGAAGATAAGACAGATGTGGAGGAGTATGCTGAAACGGTCACCAGCTACATCGCGAAGTGCACAGAGGGTGTCACTATAAGATAAGATAAGATAAGATAAGCCTTTATTAGTCCCACAATGGGGAAATTCCAGGATTGCAACAGCACAGGGACAGCAACACTCAGAGCAACAATCAGAAGGCAAGAAAAAAAAACAACATCTAGCAAACATATGTCCATATTACTATAAATGTATATATATAGACACAGTGCAGAGCATTATGGCTGGTGGATGTGCAGCAGAAAGTCTAAGCTCTCTCTCCGCGGATGCAGCGGGCCAGCTGGAAGTCTTTGGGCATGATGGTGACCCCCTTAGCGAAGAAGAGACCACCAGGTGGGTCTCGCTGGTCTCCTGCAGAGCCATGACGGCGAAACTCAGGAAACGCAGGACGGTCTTGAAGTCCTGAGCGATCTCCCTCACCAGGCGCTGGACGGGCAGCTTACGGATGAGCAGCTCCGTGGATTTCTGGCAGCGACGGATCTCTCTCAGAGCCACGGACCTGTGACGGCGAGGCCTCTTCACTCTGCCGGTGGCCGGAGCGCCTCTCCGAGCAGCCCTGGTGGCTAGCTGTCTCCTGGGGGGCTTCTTCCTCCAGTAGATTTTACGGGCGGTCTGCTTGGTTCTTGCCATCGCTCTTTATTATTCTGTCTTATATTTCTTTCACGCCGCCTAAACTCCAGCCCGGCACCCGCTTCGTTTTCGCTACAGCTCCCGGTATGTCGAGTTTCCCATTAGCACCGGGCGGCGGCCAAGTGCTAGCTAGCACTAGCTCCTCCCCGCTGTAACGTCTCCCGCTACAAACCGTGGCTCCGTCCGCCGACCCGGGAGACCCCCGGGGCGATCCGTGCGTCCGTGATATATATACAGAGTGAAAGGTGTAGAAAGAAGAAGGAAGATAAAAAAAAAAGGCTGTTGCAACAGGCAGCCGACTCGTGTGGCGCCGCCGGTCCGGCAGAGCCGGAACCGAAATTTTTCTATATCAATCTATAGTGAAGATTATCACTGCACGGGGCATCCATAAGCCCTGGATGACTGCAGAGGTGCGCTCGCTGCTCACAGCCAGAGATGCAGCCTTCACTCAGCCAGGTCTGCGCTCTCAAAGGGAATTAAGACGGCGAAGCGCGCCTATGCGGAGAAAATCCAGGGACACCTCTGTGACACTAGGAACACCAAGCGGATGTGGCAGGGAGTTCGGGCGCTGACGGACTATAAGTCTAGGCAGGGGGTCGATGATACAATGCTTCACTTCCAGACAGGCTCAACAACTTCTTTGCACGTCTTGAAGCATCAAACCCGAAAGTCAGAGGGAGGGCTGGCCCATCTCCACCATCGGTTGGGCCAGCTATCACCATCAACACAGCCGACACACGGAGGACCCTAACCAGGTTCAACCCACGTAAAGCTGCAGGTCCGGACAACATCCCGGGACGTGTGCTCCGAGACTGCGCGAGCGAGTTGGCGGATGTCCTGACTGACATTTATAACCTCTCCCTGAGTCAGGCCATCGTTCCCAGATGCTTTAAGACCTCTACCATAGTACCGGTGGCAAAGAAACCAGCTGTGTCCTGTCTGAATGACTATCGTCCTGTTGCACTGACACTAATTGTGATGAAGTGTTTTGAACGGCTTGTCAAACCACACATCACAGCCTGCCTCCCTGCATCACATGACCCGCTCCAGTTTGCATATCGTTCAAACTGCTCCACGGAGGATGCTATAGTCACCACCCTGCACTCCGTCATCACCCACCTGGATCAGAAAGACACCTACGCCAGACTCCTGTACATTGATTTCAGTTCAGCATTCAACACCATTATTCCCCAGAGACTGATGGAGAAATTACTCCTTCTCGGTCTGAACACCGCCAAATGTCTCTGGATCCTGGATTTCCTGACTGAGAGACCTCAGTCTGTCCATGTTGGAAATAACATCTCCAACTCTGTCACGCTGAGCACCGGATCCCCTCAAGGCTGCATACTCAGTCCACTGTTGTTTACACTTCTAACACATGACTGTGTATCCAGACATGAGGGGAACCAGATTATTAAGTTTGCAGACGACACCACAGTGGTGGGACTTATTCAGAGGGATGAGGAATCAATGTACAGGGAAGAAGTGAGAGACCTGGAGGGCTGGTGCAGGGAGAACAATCTGGTGCTCAATGTGGACAAAACAAAGGAGATGATTATCGACTTCCGGCGGTCACAGCCTGAACACGTCCCTCTCAGCATCAGCGGCCGTTTAGTGGAGAGAGTAGAGAACATCAAGTTCCTCGGAGTGCAGATCTCGCAGGACCTGACCTGGAGCAAGAATTCCTTGGGGATCAGGAAGCGGGCCCAGCAGAGACTGCACTTCTTGAGGAAACTCAAACAGGCCTCTCTCCCCATCTGCATCCTCAGGACCTTCTACAGAGGTGTGGTGGAGAGTGTTCATGGTACTCCAGCTGCAGTATGTCAGACAAAAAAGCCCTGCAGAGGATAGTTAAGGGAGCTGAGAGGGTAATTGGAGTTTCCCTCCCCACAGTCCAAGAACTTTTTCAGAACCATTGTAGGAGCAGGGCACTGAACATTGTCAAGGACCATTCTCACCCTCTGCATAAACACTTTGAACTTCTGCCATCTGGCAAACGATTCCGTAGCATCAGAGGCAGAATCACCAGACTGATTAACAGCTTCCTTCCACAAGCTGTTAGGATGCTGAACAGTTGATCCGGAATCTCTCATACATACTACTGCACCTATGGACATTATGAATATTATTTGTATATTATAGTTCTGGTTAGTTTTCAAGTATGTCTCAGGGATGTGTGAATGGCTGTGTTGGGGTGGGGGGGTGAGGGTGTGTGTGAGTGCGTCTTAAATTATGTTCTTCCTTTTTTTTACTTATATGGATGCCGAGAGAAACGCAGTTTCATCTTCCCTGCACTACAGTTGTATGTACAGCAATATGACAATAAAGGTTGATTTGATTCGATTTGATTTGAAGATTGGTTTTGATGAGCATGATGAACACCTGAAGAAACTACTATTCAATTCAATTCAATTCAATTCAACTTTATTTATATAGCGCCATTTCACAACAACAGTCATCTCATAGCACTATCAACTGTAGGGGGAACCCCCACAGTTGCAGAAAGACCCCAGCAATCAGGCGATCCCCTGTGAGCAAGCACTTGGCGACGGTGGAGAGGAAAAACTCCCTTTTAACAGGAAGAAACCTCCAGCAGAACCAGGCTCAGGGAGGGGCAGTCATCTGCTGCGACTGGCTGGGGGGTGAGGGGATAGAGAAGAAGAAAAGAACAGACATGTAGAGAGCAAACAGCACGATGGGGACTCAATCTATGGGAGAGAACAAACAAATGTTAATGACCAGCAAAAAAAAATATTTCATAGAGAGTGAGGAAAGGAGTGAGGCCCAGTGCATTACTGGAGGTCCCCCGGCTGACTAAACCTATTAGCAGCATAACTAAGGGAGTGTTCAGAAACACATGATCCCTCCCTAATTGTAGGCTATATCAAAAAGGTAGGTTTTAGCCCTATTCTTAAAAACAGAGATCGAGTCTGACTCCCGAATCCAGATTGGCAGCTGATTCCACAGGAGAGGAGCTTGATAACTGAAGGCTCTGCCTCCCATTGTACTTTTGGAGATTCTAGGTATTACAAGTAATCCTGCATTTTGGGAGCGTAATGCTCTGTTAGGATAATACGGTAGTATCAGATCTTTTAAATAAAAAGGAGCCTGATTGTTTAGAGCTTTGTAAGTAAGAAGAAGGATTTTAAACTTAATTCTAAACTCTATGGGAAGCCAATGAAGGGAGGCCAGAACCGGAGAGATATGATCTCTCTTTCTAGTACCTGTTAAAACTCTTGCTGCAGCATTTTGGATCAGCTGAAGACTTTTTAAAGATGTTTTAGGACAGCCTGATAATAAAGAATTACAATAATCTAATCTCGAGCTAACAAAAGTGTGGATCAGCTTCTCAGCATCACTCTGAGACAAGATGCTCCTAATCTTGGCAATATTACGCAAATGATTTTATTTATTTAGCGAATGCAAAGTCCTCAAGCCAAGCAGTTGCCTCCTGGTTTGCTGTATGGAGGGTGTGTAATCCTCCTTCCAGTCTTTGGAGCGGGCAAGCCTCTATGATGTGTTCCATAGTTTGCTCCTCTCCACATGCGCACAGTGGGCTAGGGCTACTGCCCCATCTGTGAAGGCTGGCCAAGCAGGGGCCATGTCCAGTCCTGAAGCGATTGAGTGTAGACCACTGTCTCCTTGGGAGGTTGGTGCCCGGGACCTGTTGGTTGGGGTTTATCACCAGCTGTTTGTTTGGGACCTCCTTGGTTTCCCATTCCTCTTGCCAAGCTGTCTGGATGGTAAAGTCAGCTGGGGGAGGGTTTTTCCAAATCGGCCGTCTGGATGAAAGTCGGGCAGTGGGTGGGGTGTAGATATCTGTATGGATTGGTAAGTGAGGAAAATCTTTAACTTTTTGGAGCATCCTTTTTTTTTTTTTTTTTTTTTTTTTTTTTTTTTTTTTTTTTTTTTGTTACTTATTTGTACCCGTAGGTAGACTTGGTTTGCAGTCTGGTGACAAGCCACCGGCTGCTGGTCGCTGCGTGCGCGAGCGCCCTAAACCTACATGTTTTTGGTGTGCGGGAGGAAACCGGAGAAATCCCGGAGTAAACCCGCGCAACACGGGGAGAACATGCAAACTCCACACAGCTCACTGTTGGTCGGGGGCTGGGATCGAACCCACGATCTCATGATCCCCGCGATCCCCCGGCCGAGGGTAAAACTGTGCTGCCACAGTGCTAAACCACTGCGCCACCGTGCAGCCCATCCTTTGAGTTAATGCTGCTCGCCGGATGTGTGGAGGGGCTATGTTTGACAGTACAGAGAGCCAGGGGAGTGGTGTTGAGCGGATTGTTCCAGTTATAGTTCTCATGGTTGAGTTGAGCTGGGTGTCTACATGGTGTGTGTAAGATGACCTGGACCAGACAGGGGCACAATATTCTGCTACAGAGTATGAAAGGGCCAGTGCTGAGGTGCGCAGGGTGGAGACTGCCGCCCCCCATTTTGCACCAGCGAGCTTGCAGAGCAGGTTGTTTCGTACTTTCACCTTAGCAGCCGTCCCCTTTAGATGTTCCTTGAAGGATAAGGTCCTATCAAGGGTCACTCCAAGATAAGTTGGATTTGGGGCATGCTTAAGCTTGAGTCCGCTCAGGTGGATGTTTAGTTCTCTGGCAGCTTTTGCATTGTGGAGATGAAATACACTGGAGACGGTTTTTGCTGGGCTTGGTTTTAGGCGCCAGATTTTGCAGAACTGGTCCAGTTTAGCAAGATCTTCCGTGAGCACCCGTTCCAGTGGTTCAAAGTCTGGTGCTTGGAATGCCAAACAGATGTCGTCTGCATAGATGAATTTGCGGGATTTTGTAGTAGGCAGGTTGTTTATGTAGAGGTTGAACAGAGTTGGAGCTAGAACTGAGCCTTGTGGGAGTCCGTTTTTCTGCATTCTCCATGCACTTGTGTTCTGACTGAGGTGGACTCTGAACCTTCGGTTGGTCAGCAGGGTTTTTATAATTGCTGTTGCCCAAGCAGGGATCGCCTTTATAAGTTTCAGGAGGAGGCCTTTGTGCCAGACCGTATCATAGGCGGCTGTAAGATTGAGAAACACAGCCCCTGTCTTCAGTCTGCTCTCGAAGCCATTTTCAATGAAGGTGGTCAGGGCCAGTACTTGTTCTCCTGTACTGCGGTCCTTGCGGAAACCTGCTTGATCCACACTTAGAATATCCTCTATTTCTGGGGAAATGCGTTGCAGTATTAGGCGCTCCATGATTTTGTAAGGAACGCTGAGTAGGGAGATTGGGCGGTAGCTTGCTGGTAGTTTGTGGTCAAATGATAGAAGGCAGTCTTAGAAACAAATTTAATATGTGAATTGAAGGACAAATCCTGATCAAAAATAACTCCAAGGTTCCTCACAGAGCTATTAAGAGAAAGAGTAACTGCATCCAAACTGAAAGTTTGATTTGGAAAGGAATTTCTAAGGTTTTTTGGACCAACAAGAATGACTTCAGTCTTATCTGAATTTAATAGCAGGAAATTACAAGTCATCCAAGCTTTGATTTCCTTAAGACAGGCTTCTAACTTGGCTAATTGATTACTATCATCTGGCTTCATTGACAGGTATAATTGTGTGTCATCTGCATAACAATGAAAATGTATACAGTGCTTTCTAATAATGTTGCCTAACGGAAGCATATATAAACTAAAAAGAGTAGGGCCTAGCACAGATCCCTGTGGAACTCCATGACTAAGCTTTGAGTTGAAAGAAAACTCATTATTTACATGAACAAACTGGAACCTATCAGATAAATAAGATCTAAACCACTGCAACGAAGCTCCATTAAGTCCAACATAGTGTTCTAATCTATCAAGTAGAATATTATGATCGATAGTATCAAAAGCTGCACTAAGGTCTAAAAGGACAAGTACAGAAACTAGTCCATTATCAGATGCAATGAGGAGGTCGTTAGTGACCTTCGCTAAGGCTGTTTCAGTACTATGATGGATTCTAAACCCAGATTGAAACTCTTCAAGTAAACCATTTCCCTGCAGGTGGTCAAATAATTGCATAGCAACAACTCTAAGATTTTTGAAATGAAAGGGAGATTAGAGATTGGTCTATAGTTAGCTAAAGCTCCTGGATCTAGCGTTGGCTTTTTGAGTAAGGGTTTAATTACAGCCGTTTTAAAAGCCTGCGGTACATGGCCTAAAGTTAATGAAGAATTGATTATATGAAGAATAAAGCTACCAATAAGTGGGAAGACTTCTTTAAATAACCTGGTAGGAATAGGGTCTAAAAGACAAGTTGAAGGTTTGGATGAGGAAACTATTTTGTCTAACTCACAAAGGTCGATTGGAGTAAACTCATCAAGACAGACATCAAAAGAAGGAGTTGTAGTAGTTACAGTATTTAAGTTAACTGTGGGAAGAATCTGATTGATTTTATCTCTGATGGATGAAATTTTATTATTGAAAAAGTTCATAAAGTTCTGACTAGTAAGCTCTAAGGGAATGCTAGGATTGACAGAGTCCTGACTGTTTGTCAACCTGGCTACAGTGCTGAAAAGAAACCTGGGATTATTCTTGTTCTCTTCTATTAATGCAGAATAATAACTCGTTGTAGCTTTTCTAAGAGATTTTTTATAAATTAAAAGATGATTTCTCCAAGCTAAATAGATTTCATCTAAATTAGTAGAGCGCCATTTTCTTTCTAATTGACGAGTCTTCTGTTTTAAGCTACGAGTTTCTGTGTTGAACCAAGGAGTTAGAAATCTCTGATTAGACTTTTTTTTTTTTTTTAAGGGGGCCACCAAGTCTAGAGCCTGATGCAGAGAAGCTGAAACACTATCCACCATGTTATCAATTACAGAAGGAGCAAGCTGTCTATAGCTTATTTCCGTTGTGTTGACACATGGCATAGAGGAAACAATCTGCATAAATTTGGAAACAGCATCATCTGAGAGGCATCTACTGTAATAATATTTTTCTTTAGGAGCCAAATAGTCAGAAATAGTAAAATCAAAGGTTAACAGACAATGGTCTGACAGTACAGGGTTATGAGGAGACACTACAAGATTTTCTATTTCTATGCCATATGTAAGAACAAGGTCCAATGTATGGTGGAGGTAATGAGTAGAATTTCCTACTTTCTGAGAAAACCCAATCGAGTCTAATATTGAATTGAAAGCCACATTAAGGCAGTCACTATCTACATCCACATGTATATTAAAGTCCCCTACTATAATTATTCTCTCAGATTTCAGCACTAAATCAGCTAAGAAATCAGCAAATTCGGATAAAAATTCTGAGTAGGTTGATGGGGGACGATAAACTATGGCAAATATAATTGGGTTTAACAAAGCCTCAAGATGGCGACCGGGATGGTCACACTTTTTCAGTGCTGAGACAAAGTCACTGATTTTGCCATTAAAAGTGGCTGGCCTGCAGCGATCGGCGCTCGTGGCGAACACGCACGGGCTGAATTGCCACCTCCGTTGGATTGCCCTTTAATCGCCTTTCTCCAGCGACTTCCTGCGCCTTCCTGAAGCGATTGCTAAGCTAACACTAGTTAGCTTAATGCTACCTGAAGCGATTGCTAAGCTAACGCTAGTTAGCTTAATGCTGGCGCCAGTCTCTAAAAATCTAACCTACAGCGATCGGATATACCTCCGGTGGATTACCCCTTTGATCGCTTTTATCCGGCCACTGTGAGTAAACTGACCAGCGATTCCAGCGCTTCCTTGTGATTCACTGATGTGCCCTACCTGAAGCGATTGCTAAGCTAACGCTAGTTAGCTTAATGCTGGCGCCAGCCATTCCACCTAACACCAGCCTGAATCAAAGCCCAGCTGCGAGGCCCAGCGGAGATACTACCAGGCAGGCGGCTATTTGTTTGACGGGGCTCAGCAGAGATTTCACCCAGGCAGACGGCGGTAGGCGGCGGTGCCCAGCGAAGGACTTACCGTGACTGCAGCGGCGGTGTGCGACGAGACTACCCGAAGCGATTGCTAAGCTAACGCTAGTTAGCTTAATGCTGGCGCCAGTCATTCCACCTTACACCAGCCTGAATCGAAGCCCAGCTGCGAGGCCCAGCGGAGATACTACCAGGCAAGCGGCTATTTGTTGACGGGGCTCAGCAGAGATTTCACCCAGGCAGACAACGGTAGGTGGCGGTGCCTAGCGGAGGACTTACCGTGACCTCAGCGGAGCTCGGTGGCAGCGGCGGTGTGTGACGAGACTCGGTTGGAGGAGCGGGACGGGAGACCAGTTACGGCGACTATGAGCAACGAGACCAGCAACGGAAGGGGCTAGTTGGCTAGCTGAGGCCCAGCTGGATTCGAGGACGATCGGATCAGATTCTGGCGATATAAGCAGAATTTATTTTACTATCCACAGATTTTCTTTTTCCTTCTTTCCAAGAAAGACTGAAGATGGCGGCCACCGGATTAAAAAGTGGGCTGATGGGCACCACTAATAAGCCTTCTCTACTTCTCTACTTCCTCTTCGTTTTGTCTTTGTGTGTCTGGACCTGCAACAAGAAGGATTTTCCGACAAACTCAACCAAAGGTGAAGTTAAAAAGTTTTATCTGTATGGATTTGGGCTTGGACATCTCACCCTACACTCTATGTGGTCTTTAAAAGGCCTGAGCAAAAACTTCCAAATTAAGGCAAACATGGCTGTTAAGCAAAAATCACAATATGGCAGAGGATATACAATTAAAGTTCTGTTAGTTCTGCTACTTCTGGCAGGAGATATTCACCTTAACCCTGGACCTGCCACTATTAAACAGCAGACCACTGGGTTAGCACAAAACCGAGCTGTACAAAAGCAAAAACAACATTTATTTTTCCAAACTGTTAATCATGCACGAGTTCTTTGGGACACCAAGGCTAAACCAAAGGGGATCCTCGGCGGTCATTTAAACATACGGAGCATAATCCCCAAAAGAGATGAGATTTCGGTGTTGCTGTTGGACTCAAATCTGGACTACCTTTGTCTCTCAGAAAGCTGGCTACACAGGAACATAGACACTAATATGATCGATATTGTGGGCTACCAGTGTTTTAGAAAAGACAGGCAGGTAGGGAGGGGAGGAGGTGTTTTAATTTACATCAAAGACAAATATAAATGTCAACTGGTTGATTTGAATACTTCACTTGAATGTTTAGCTGTTAATGTATGTCTCTCTCCGGTAATGAATTTCAACATTGCAGTATTGTACAACCCACCATCACACAATTCTTCCTTTTATAATGAATTAAGTGATCTGGTTAAACAACTTGAGAAGAACAGAGAAACAATAATTCATGGTGACTTTAATATCAACTGGTCTGATAAAAAAGACAAACAAAAACTGAAAAGCCTCATGACTAAATTTAATTACCAGCAAATCATCAAAGGACCCACCAGGATAACCAAACAATCCAGAACACTTATTGACATGGTATTTACTAATAAACCAGAACGAATAACCAGAACCTATAATCTTGTAACTGGTCTCTCAGATCATAACATGGTTCTTGCTGTCAGGAAACTTACTAAAAAGCGACTACAGTATTTTGGGGGAGTCGATATTGACAAATCAAATTTTATTATCCCCAAATCAAAAAATGAGGAGTTTGAACATTACTTAGAGAATCAAAATTGGGAGCAGCTCATGTCAACATGTGAAGTAGATGATTGTTGTAATTTTATAACTGCAACAATCACAAAGTCTATAGAAAAATTTTCAAAGCAAATTAAAAGTAGACAACAGAAGATTAGCCTACCATGGTTAAATAATGAAATAAGAAAACTTATGAAGAGGCGAGACTATGCACTGAAAACATCACTAACCTCCAAACTACAAAATGATCACCTTGTGTACAAAAGTTTAAGAAATAAAGTGGTACATGAGCTGCGAAAATCAAAAATATCTTATTACAATAAACTGATAGATCATGCAAAGGGTAACAACAGTTCCCTATGGAGGCATTTAAATAACTTAACTAATAAAAAAAACGATCAGAAGGGGGTAAAGGAACTTAGAATCAATGGCAAGACCGTCAGTGACAAGGCTACTTTGGCAAATGAATTTAATTCACACTTTGTGGGCTCTGTGGAAGACTTAACAAAAATTTTTGTGCTGCCAAATGTGCTCAACAACACAAATTCCATACTTCCAACAGATACTTTTCACATCGATGAGGTAAATGAGAAGTTAATTGCTGGTATTGTTAAAACACTGTCAAACTCAAAAACTAATGATATCTACAATATGAGCACCTCCTTTCTCAAAATGCACAGCAAAATATTAATCAAACCACTGACTCATCTCATTAATCTCTCCATTAGGTCTAGTACATTTCCATCTGGCTGGAAAAAAGCTGTCGTCATACCAGTTCATAAATCAGGCAGTAAAGACGATATATGCAATTACCGCCCAATCTCTATCTTACCAGTCCTATCTAAGGTTCTTGAAAAAGTTGTAGCTACACAGCTGATAGACTACTTACAAGACAATCAACTTCTTCATCCACATCAATTTGGTTTTAGACCAGGATACTCAACAGAAACAGCAAATTGTTGCCTTATTGAAAACGTCAAACAGTCCTTGGACAGGGGTAATGTGGTAGGAGCTGTTTTTCTAGATCTCAAAAAGGCTTTCGATACTGTAAACCACAGTTTGCTTTTATCCAAAATGGTATCTTTTAACTTCTCCCCAAATACATTAGAATGGTTTGCATCTTATCTCCAGAATAGAGAACAGTGTGTAAAAGTTCACCAGGATAAATCCTCATTTTTAAACAACCGCATGGGTATCCCACAAGGGTCCATTCTTGGTCCTTTACTTTTCAGCATTTTTATTAATGACCTGCCGTTACACTGCTCAGCTGCAACATGCCAACTTTATGCAGATGATGCAGTTATTTACACAGCTGCCAAGACTCCAGCACAGGCTGCAGATGTACTGTCTACAAGTATGGTTGATGTCCAAGAGTGGCTCCTCAAGAACCATCTATTGCTGAACCTTCAGAAAACAGTCTCAATGTGCTTTTCAATCAAAAAATGTAACCTGCAACATTTTAAAGTTAATATACATGATCATGACATCAGTTTAGTTACAGAATTCAAATACCTTGGCATTGTACTAGATCCTCAACTCAAATTTAATCTTCATATAAAGAAAATTTCAAAAACAGTAAAAAAAAATCTGAACTGCTTTAAATTAATTAGATATTACATACCTTACGAAGCAGCTGCACTGTATATGCATTCTATGGTTTTTTCTCATATATCATACTGTTTGACAGTCTGGGCTCAAGCAGCCCCTTCCACAATAAGACATATAGGTTCATTATATAATCAAACCCTAAAAATCTTGGACAAAAAGCCCATTAGGTGGCATCACTGTAATGTTTTAAAAAAATACAACCTATTGAGTTTTGAGAGCTTCATTGACCTCTGTCTTCTGAAATTAACGTTCAAATGTTTTCATAAATCAGCACCCGAGCCACTTGCTGGTTTTGTCCAAAGACAGGACAGCAGCAGAGCCACCAGGAGTTCTGTTAACAATAACTGTAAAATATTCCACCGCAGAACCACATTTGGACAAACAGCTTTCTCTATAAAGGGCAGTCACATCTGGAACACAATGCCAAATGAAATTAAAATAATAACGGACTTTAAAACATTCACTAAAAATGTTAAAAACTGGCTGAAAAATAAACAAGAATGTACTCATGTATGAATTAATTGTCTGCAAAGTGAGAGTGAATGAAGGGAAGGAATAAATGTGTTTGTTTATAGTGAGTGACGGAGGGAGGAAGGCCTGAAATAGGCAAATGTGAGTTATGTTATATGTGTTAAATGTGAGTCAGGCTGTTATATTTGTGTATTTATAATATTTATAATATTTATGTTAAATGTGAGTCAGGCTGTTATATTTGTGTATTTATAATATTTATAATATTTATAATTGTGTATTTATAATTTTTCTGCATTGATGTATGTGGTTATTGTGTATATTTTTTATCTTGATTCTTTTTTCTAAAGCCCATCCAGGGACAAGAGTTGCAAATTAGCTAATAGCTATACACTCTATGTGCAACACATCAGATTGATTGTCTTTGATTAATTGTCTATGTTTATTGCACTGTCCCTGTCAAATAAACTAATCTACTACTACTACTACTAAAATTGCTAAAGTGCCCAATACTGAGGACCAGGCCCTCAAAGGAATTGTAACATGTTTTTTGCTTTACATTAACTAGTAATTTGGAATGGTAAATTGTTGCTACTCCTCCTCCAGGACCAGAACTTCTGGGATTTTGACAGTTTAAATAACCAGAGGGAGTTGATTCATTTAAACCAACATAATCCTCTTGCCCTAACCAAGTCTCTGTAAGGGAAATTAAATCAATCTGATGATCAATTAACAGATCATGGACTAACAGAGACTTGGGAGTTAGAGACCGAATATTTAATAAACCACATTTAATTTTTAAATTATGAGGAGGAACAGAGGCCAAATCATTCAATTTAGAGGCTTTATGTTTAATTTGAGTTTTACCAATATTTTGCTTTATCACTTTGGGATGCTTATACATTATATTTTTATTCACTTTGGAGGAAGCAGACAACGATTCTCTGATGGGGAAGACAGGGGCTAAGCTGAGGGGTGGCGGATGAAGAGGAGCTGCAGAGAGGCGTGTAAGACTGCGACGCTGCTTCCTGGTCCCAACTCTGAGTAGTCAGGGTTTTGGAAATTTGGATAAAAAAGATGCCAGATTGTTAGATAAATGAGAAGCACCATCCAAAGTGGGATGAATGCTGTCTCATCTCATAAGACCAGGTTTTCCCCAAAAAGAGCTCCAATTGTCAATGTAGCCCACGTCATTTTTAGGACACCACACAGACAGCCAGTGGTTCAAGGATGACGAGCGGCTAAACATGTCATCACTGGTCAGATTGGGGAGGGGCCCAGAGAATACTACAGTGGCAGACATCGTTTTGGCAAAGTCACACACCGATTCTACATCAAGTTTCGTGACTTCCGACTGCCGGAGACGGATGTCATTAATGCCGGCGTGAATAACAATTGTGGAGTATTTACAATTACTTTTAGCCAGCATTTTCAAATTTGACTCGATGTCGCCTGCTCTGGCCCCAGGAATGCATTTGACTATGGCCGCTGGAGTCTCTAGGTTCACGTTTCTGACTACAGAGTCACCAATGATCAGAGTTTTTTCCTCAGCGGGTGTGTCGCTGAGTGGGGAAAAACGATTAGAGACGTGAACAGGTTGGTGGTGAACCGGGGCTTTGCGACTAGGCTTCCTTCTCACCGTCACCCACCCAGTCTCCTCGCTGCTGAGGAGAGCCGAGGGACCGCTGACAGGGGGGCCTAAGCTAGCTAGCTCCGCTGCAGCTAATGGGCGTCCGTCAAGATTAACTGGCGCAGATGGTGTTTCAATGCAGCGGAGCCGGGATTCCAAATCTGACAACCTCGCCTCGAGCGCCTCAAAAAGACAACATTTATTACATTTACCGTTATCACTAAAAGAGGCAAAGGTGTAGCTAAACATCTGACAGAGAGAGCACACCAGAGGAGAGGAAAGAGAGCTAGTAGCCATAGCTAGTGGCTGGAGAGCACCCACACAGGCAAACCACACAGGCAGACAGCAAAACAGGAAGTGACGATACGTTACCACAAGGAAGTGACGATCCAACAGCGATCCAAGATCCCAGCAGTGAGGAATACAGCTAGGCAGGAAAACCTACAGTATAACACAAGGTCGAAGAAGAAGAAATACTCAAAGGCTCAAGAGTGAGCTACAGAAGTACACCAGAGAGATGAAGTCCACCTGGTGGGATGAAAAAGTGGAAAAACTTCAAACTGCAGCAGACAGGAAGGACATGAAAACATTCTTCACAGGTTTGAGAGAAATCTACAGCCCTAAACCAAGAGGATTGATCCAACTAAAGGCTGTGGATGGTGAAACGATTTTGCAGGAGAAAGACAAGATCCTGGACAGATTTGCTGACCACTTTGACCAACTACTAAACAACCCTGGAGATCTCACTGAAGAGGCTAAAGAAGCTCTCGTGCAGCGACCAGCTGTATCAAGTTTGGATGAGCCACCAAATTTTGATGAACTAATGGCAGCTATCAGGACAACACAGGATGGTAAAGCTCCAGGAAGGGATGGAATTCCAGCAGAAGTATGGAAATTTGGTGGTGTTCAGCTGACCAACTGCCTGTACAAGCTCATCCAAGAGATATGGGATGCCCAGAAAGTACCTCAAGACTGGAAGGATGCAAGTATTGTGCCTTTGTTCAAGAAAGGTGACAGGAAAGATTGTGGAAATTACCGAGGTATATCACTGCTAGCCACTGTTGGTAAGATTCTCTCATGTGCACTACTTAACAGACTCAGTGAACACATCTCGCAGAATGTACTACCGGAAACCCAGTGCGGCTTTAGAAGTGGAAGAAGCACAATGGACATGATTTTCTGCTTGAAACAGGTTCAAGAAAAGTGTATCGAACAGAACATGTCGCTTTATGTAGTCTTCATAGACTTCAGTAAAGCCTTCGATACTGTTTTGCGACAAGGACTTTGGCAGGTACTCAAGAAATGTGGTTGTACAGAGAAGTTTGTCAGCCTGATCGAGGCACTCCATACAGGTATGCAAGCAAACGTGGCAATGAGTGGTTCAGTATCTAAAGACTTTTCAGTAAGCAATGGGGTGAAACAAGGGTGTGTGCTGGCTCCTACACTCTTCTCGCTACATCTGGCAGCCATGCTTGAGGTGGCCTTCAAAGACACTTCAGAAGGAGTATACATTCAAACAAGGAAAGAAGCAGACTTGTTCAATGTGGCACAGTTTAAAGCCAAGAGTAAGACATCGATAAAGGTAGTAAGAGAAATGCTCTTTGCCAACGACAGTGCTATATGCAATCTTTAGTGGAAAAATTTGCAAGAGCAGCTAGCCAATTCAGCCTCCAAATCAACATCAAGAAGACAGAATGCCTTCATCAACCACCAAAGTTCCAGTTATTAACATCACTACCAGAAGAGATCAGCATTGGTACAGAGCCACTAGTCAAGTGCAAGACTTTCAAGTACCTAGGGAGTACTGTTTCAGAGAATGCTGGGCTGGAGGATGAACTATTTCTCAGAATGGGAAGAGCGAGCGCTGTGTTTGGAAACTTGAGGGAGAGCCTGTGGAACAATAGACATGTGTCTATCCGTGTGAAATACAAAGTGTACAGAGCGACAGTACTGGCTACTTTGTTGTACAGTGCTGAAACTTGGACTGTCTACAGAGTGCAGGTTCAGGTTCAGGTTCAGGTTCAGGTTACTTTATTTGTACCCGTAGGTAGATTTGTTTTGCAGTTGGTGACATCCATATTTACAAGCCACAATTACATTCAACATAGACACAAACACAGGCACACATCTTACAAAGTAGGTAAATATAAAATATGTACAATATAATTTTTATAGCTTGTTCAACTCTTTGACAGGAGCAGGGACAAAGCTGTTTTTGTAGCGCTGGGTTCTACTTTTTGGGACAGCAAACCTCCGTCTGGAGGGAAGAAGCTGAAAGTTGCAGTGCAAAGGGTGGGAGTCATCATTTAAAATCGAGTCGGCCATCCTCTGTACTTGTCTGGTGTACAGGGATGTCAGGCTCAGCTGTGACTCACCAAGCAAACGACTGGACCATCAGACTACCTGATCCAAGGATTTCCTCTGTTTCAGTTTTATCTGACCAAACCATGACATTAAAGAAAAGGATAAAACAGATTCAATAAAAGCCCGATAGAACATAGTCATTATGGTTCGGTCAATTTGGAAGCGTGCAAGTTTCCTCAAACAATGCAAATTTTGCTGACCCTTTTTGCACACCCTTTCACAGTTCACCTCAAAGTTCAATCCACTATCAATAATCGTCCCAAGATATTTGTACGATTGTACACATTCGGTGGTCTGGCCTTTTAGTATGGTGACTTTGTGCCTGGGAGTTTTCCTCCTAAAGTCAATAATCATATCTTTCGTTTTTGTTGTATTCAGCTGCAGGTAGGAATCCTCACACCAGTGAACAAAGTCATCAACTACTGGGCCGTGGCCACTCTCACCATCCTGGAGGAGACTGACAATGACTGAGTCATCAGCATACTTTATAATGTGTCTGTTGTCATGTCTGCTCCGACACATGTTTGTGTACAGGATGAAGAGTAGTGGTGACAACACACACCCCTGAGGAGAGCCAGTAGAAGAGCACTTTAGGTCAGACAATGTGCCATTGACCCTTACTCTCTGCGTCCTGTTGGTTAAGAAATCCAGAATCCAACCCACCAGATTATTGCTTAAATCAAATTGTTGCAGGAGCCTTTCAACTAAAATATGAGGTTGGATTGTATTAAAGGCAGAAGAAAAGTCCACAAATAAAAGCCTGGCGTGTGTCCCATTAAAATCCAGATGTTTAAAAAGCATGTTAAACAGAGTGACAGTGGCATCCTCCACTCCTCTGTGAGGCCTATAGGCAAACTGCAGAGGATCCAATGCATGTTCAGTCTGCTTTAGGACCTCACATCTGACCAGTTTTTCAAAAATTTTCATTAAAATTGAAGTCAAAGCAACTGGTCTAAAGTCATTTACCGTTTTAGGACAGCTGGATTTTGGAACGGGAATAACCACGGCATCTTTCCAGATCTTAGGCACATGTTGTGTCTGTAAGGACTTATTGAAAATGTAGTGAAATATAGGACTCAGTTCATGTGCACAGGACTTTACCAGGCGTCCACATATATTATCAGGGCCCTGACTTTTGTTCACTTTTACAGCGCGGAACTCCCTTTCAACATCCTGCGTCTCAATATTAAAGTGCTGATTGTCTTTGAGTTTCTGTTTCAAATCTTGGATTTCTGTGCTAAAATCAAAGGAGTCAAAACGACCATAAAAACAATTAAGAGCATTAGCCAGCTCTGTGTCTGAACTAAAACCATCTAAAAACACACGATTACTGCGCTCTGTGCTCTGAAGGCCTGCAATTTTTTTCATACTGGCCCAGGCCGAACCAAGTTTATTTGCTGCCATCTTGCTTTCCAATTCTGATTTATAATTCTGTTTTGCTCTTAAAATTTTGGCCTTTAGCTCCTTAGTGGCAACCTGTAGCGCAGAAACAGACCCCTGTTTAAAGGCAAGTGCTTTCCTCTGTAAGCAGGATTTAACTGATTTAGTAACCCCATGGTTTGTTGTTGGGATATATTTTGACACGTTTACGTGGAACAAACTTATTTTGACAGTAAGCCATGTATGAGCATGTGAGCTCAGCCAGAGAGTCCAAATCATCCCCGCAGGCCATTATGAACATCTTCCAGTCTGTACAGTCAAAGCATTCCTGGAGGCTGTGCTCTGAATCTTCTGTCCACACATCAATGTCTCTCATCTCCACCTTGCCTCTTCTGAGAGCAGTTTTATATGTGGGCAGCAAATGAACACAGTTGTGATCTGATGATCCTAAAGGAGGAAGGGGGAGTGATTTATAGGCCCTCTCTATGGATCCATAGCACAGGTCCAATGTCTTTTTTCGCCTGGTTGGGCAGGAGACATACTGATGAAAGTTTTTAAGTGTCTTCTTTAAAGAAACATGGTTAAAATCCCCAAGAATGAAGTTTGGCGCCTCTGGAGAAATTGACTGCAGCCGCTGGATCACATCAGAGATGGTGCTGGAGGCGGAGTCAGCGTCTGCCCTCGGATGAATGTACACAGTTGTGATGAAAAGTTGGGGGAACTCTCGAGGCAAATAAAAGGGGCGAAGCGACACAGACAGCAGCTCCACATGGGGTGTACAGATGCGCTCTCTGACCGTGACAGATGTGCAGTACTGCTTATTAATGTATAAACATACTCCGCCCCCCTGACGCTTCCCCGTTACCTCTTCCTGCCGATCCGAGCGCAGCGGAGCTCCAAAGCCATCAATCCACAGGTCTGCGTCTCGATCATGCGCAGTAAGCCAAGATTCAGTGAAAGCCATGACGCAGCAGTTCTTAAAATCCTTCTGGTAACGTACGTTGCCTTGAATTTCCTCCACCTTGTTTCTCACAGACTGTGCATTCCCAAAAATGATCGAAGGAAGAGGAATGTTACCAAACTGACGTCTCCTAAGGCGCAATTTCACACCTCCACGTCTTCCACGCTTCCTCCTGCCGCTTCTTTTTTCACCGCTGTGTCCGTCTCTCAAAATAAAGTCCGGCAGCTGAAATCTGGGCGCAATCAGAGACTCTGCACCAGCTGTGTTAAAGGGCAGCAACACGTCCCTGGAATATTGTATTCTGCCCGCTATTCTGCTCGCCATGGAGCCGAACGCGTTTACCTCAGAGACAAAGAGCCACAGCACAGAAAGCAGCAGTGCGAGATATGACAGGAAATCCATGTTGCAGATACCAGGGAGCTGTTCGCCATATATTCCACCAACGCTCCAGGGCAGAAACGACACAGAGGATTTTCTAAAAACGTAAAAAAGTACAAAAAACACACACACGCACACACGCACTATATCACCAAGCTGCTGGTCGCTGCGTGCGCATGCACGCAGTTTCTTCTCCACAGGTGAAGAAACTCCACGCGTACATGATGAGATACCTTCAAGCCATAATAAACATCTCATGGAAAGACAAGATAACCAATATAGAAGTGTTGAAACGAGCTGGTCTACCATCAGTGGAGGACATGCTAATACAGATGAACCTGAGATGGCTCGGACATGTTGAGAGGATGGACCACCAGCGTCTCCCTCGGCAGTTACTCTACTCACAGTTATGCGAGGGCAAACGCAATCAGGGTAGACCAAGGCTCAGATTTAAAGACACTGTAAAAAGAAACTTGAAGAAGTTGGACATAGACAGGAGTTCCTGGCAGCAGAAGGCCAAGGACTGAGCTGTGTGGAGGAATCTGATCAGACCTAAATGAAACAGTCATTGTCGCCCACAACAGACTGCTATGATGATGATGATGATGATGATGAGATGGTGCAAAGCAAGCAGCCAGTCAAGTGAAGTCTAACCCTAACCCTAACTGATCAGATGGAACATAGCATAGAACTAGTGTAGAACATAACACACAGTTGTGTTCTTAAGCTTGCATACCTCAAGGGTACAGTGCATCCGGAAAGTTTTCACAGCGCTTTACTTTTTTTCATTTTGTTACGTTTGTAACAGTCAAGTGCTTGATGTGACATTGTTATACTTGCTGGAGTTACCACAAGATGGCAGCTCTCTGTTGTACCAGAGGTCAGAGCTCTCTCTGTGAAAAGAGTGCTCCACTCAACATTCAAAGAACTTTTCTCTTCTTCCGTAACACAAGGTGGTGTAGATTGTGCTCCATATATTTCACTGTTCATGTGTGATAGAAATACAGTGGTACCTCTACTTACGAATTTAATTCGTTCCGGAAGAATTCTCGTAACGTGAAAAATTCGTAAGTAGAGGCGCGTTTTACATGTAAATGCCGTAATCCGTTCCAAGCCCCCAAAATTCGGGCATAATTTTTTTATAAATCGTAAAAACGCATCAAAACATGTAACAAATACATGTTACAATTAGATTACTGCACAATAAACATAAAATGAGAGTTTAAAATGAGAGAAAGAGAAAGAATAATAAAAATTATGTTCATTTACCCTTTAACTGCTATCGTCGTCGACGTCGTCACCGTTTGCCTTCTTTGGTTCATGTTCTGATCCAAGGACGTTTGCTTTTGTCGGCTTGTAAGTGCTTCGTTTTGTTTTAATACCGTGCTGATCGTTGATGTATTACGGCCATATTCTTTGGCGAGATCAACCAAACGCATAAAGTTTTGGAAAAAAAAAAAAACTTTGTGGCCAATGGGATACCAGGAAGATGCTAGGCGATAGCCAATGGCAGAGCAGCTACAGGTATGTTTACGTTCGGTAAACTACGGAAGCTGCGAGGAGCGCGTACTTTTTTGCCTTTCGTATCCTGAAATTTCGTTCGTAACTAGAGGCAATATTTTCCCGTTGAGGCGTCTCGTAACCTGAAAATTCCGTATGTAGAGACGTTCGTAAGTAGAGGTACCACTGTATATATGTAGAGCCGTGGAGACCTGGCTTGATAAGGTCGATATTTTCTTTTTATTGTAAAATAAATCACCAGGCCAATACCATCCCTACAGTGAAGCATGATGGTGGCAGCATCATGCTGTGGGGATGCTTTTCAGCGGCAGGAGCTGGGAGACTAGTCAGAATAGAGGGAAAGATGAATGCAGCAATGTACAGAGACATCCTGGATGAAAACCTGCTCCAGAGCACTCTCGACCTCAGACTGGGGCGACGGTTCATCTTTCAGCAGGACAACGACCCTAAGCACACAGCCAAGATATCAAAGGAGTGGCTTCAGGACAACTCTGTGAATGTCCTTGAGTGGCCCAGCCAGGGCCCAGACTTGAATCCAATTGAACATATCTGGAGAGATCTGAAAATGGCTGTAAACCGACGCTTCCCATCCAACCTGATGGAGCTTGAGAGGTGCTGCAAAGAGGAATGGGCCAAACTGCCCAAAGATAGGTGTGCCAAGCTTGTGGCATCATATTCAGAAAGACTTGAGGATGTAATTGCTGCCAAAGGTGCATCAACAAAGTATTGAGCAAAGGCTGTGAATACTTATGTACACATGATTTCTTTTTTTTTCCACAATATTTTTTATTGAACCTTTTTTTTTTTACAAACATGGCACAAACAGTCAAACACTAACACTAAAGTAATTTAAAAATAAAAAAAACACTAACAACAACAAAAAAATGTACTAAAAACAACAACAGCCATTAACAAAAGCAAGTCAACAACAATGCTCCTCTGTTTAGTCTAGGTAATCTATTACATAAGAATACATAATATACATTCACCAGTTTGGAATTTGCAAGGTCCACACATATCATTCACCTTCTTCTTGAGAAGTTATGTTTAATTTCTTTACATAATCAACGAAAGGTCTCCATATATTCTCAAACACATTTTCCTTTAATTTCAGTATATATGTTATTCTTTCTAGTGGAAGGTTTGTTAACATCTGTCTTAACCACTGAGTCACATCTGGTCTATGAGTCTTTTTCCACAACAGTGCAATACATTTTTTGGCATTTTTTTTTTTTTTTTTTTTTTTTTTTTGCTGGTCATTAACATTTGTTTGTTCTCTCCCATAGATTGAGTCCCCTTCGTGCTGTTTGCTCTCTACATGTCTGTTCTTTTCTTCTTCTCTATCCCCTCACCCCCCAGCCAGTCGCAGCAGATGACTGCCCCTCCCTGAGCCTGGTTCTTCTGGAGGTTTCTTCCTGTTAAAAGGGAGTTTTTCCTCTCCACCGTCGCCAAGTGCTTGCTCACAGGGGATCGCCTGATTGCTGGGGTCTTTCTGCAACTGTGGGGGTCCCCCCTACAGTTGATAGTGCTATGAGATGACTGTTGTTGTGAAATGGCGCTATATAAATAAAGTTGAATTGAATTGAATTGAATTAAGCAAACCGAGGTCTATGAATGCTCTTTCACTCTTGTTAAAGTTATGTTTTTCTGGATACAGACCCAACAAAAACAGTTTAGGGTTCAATGTGAATTGTTTTGAAATTATTTTTTCAATTGTTAACCTCACCTCTTCTCAAAACATTCTGATTTTTCTACATTCCCATAAACGGTGAAATAGGGTTCCTTTCCATACATTTTGTGCACGTATCTGGTATGTTTTTGTTATATCTATTTAACTCCACTGGTGTAACATACATCCGCATTAACCATTTAAAATGTATCCGTTTAAGACGTACATTTATTGATTTGGTTTGAGCTTCTGCACAAGCCATTTCCCATTGTTCCTCTGAAATTTCAATTTGCAGGTCTTCTTTCCAATAATTCAGTCTTTTCTGTGAGTTTTCACTTGAGAATAGTGTCAATGAGTTATAAAACTCTGAAATAATACCCTTTCTCTTACTATCTTTCGTCAAAATTTTTTCCAAGGATGAATAAGTAGGTCGGGTGAGAGCATTATTTTGATTTGATCGAATAAAATTTCTAAGCTGAAGATATTTAAAAAAATGTGTTCTATTAAGATTGAATTTAATCCTCAGTTCTTCAAAAGACATTATGTTATCTGAACGTGACAAATATAAGTCTTGAATCCCTTTTAAATTCCATGCTTTAAATACAGCATCCGCTCTCCCTGGTGTAAAATATTGATTACCCCATATTGGGCTAAATTGTAACAGTAAGTGTGGTTCTTTTAAATATTTTTTGGTTTCACACCATATTTTGATCATGTGCTTTACAATTGGATTTTTAACTTGTTTCTGTAATTTTTTAGCCGAGTCTGAGTATATGAATAAGGGAAGAGGTAAAGGTAAATTGTATGATTCCATTTCAGTCCAGTGAGGAGGATCATTTGATGAAAAATAATATGTCATAGACCTCAGTTGTGCTGACCAGTAATACAACATAAAGTTTGGACATTTCAGACCTCCACGATCAAATGGTAAATATAGTAAGGACAAACATAATCTAGCCTTCCTATTGTTCCATATAAATTCCACTAACTTTTTTTTAATTTTTGAGAATAGATCTGAAGGTGGTGGTAAAGGAATGTTTTGAAATAATCAAATCAAGGAATGTTTTGAAATAATCAAATAATCATTGTCACTACCAATGTCGATCATCGACATTGGTAGTGACATCCATCTCTGAAGTAACTCATTAATATCTGTCATTAAGGCTCCATAGTTGGCACTGGCGACTGATTCTAGCTTAGGCAAAATTTGAATTTCTAAATATTTAAACTGATTTACAACATTGAATTGATTTACCTCAGGAGCTGGGTGATTTCTCTGGGTCTCATTTAGCATTAATATTGAAGATTTTGTTTTATTTATTTTATATCCTGGTATTTCCCCAAAGTTCTTTATTAAATTTAACAAGGTCGGAATTGATTTTTTAAAATTCGACATAAACAAAATTATGTCATCGGCATACAGGGAGATTTTATGTTCTGTTGGTCCTACTTTAATTCCATATATTTGTGGATGTAAACGTACTGCCATCGCTAAAGGTTCAATTGCCATAGTAAACGGTAAAGGTGAAAGTGCACAGCCTTGTCGACATCCTCTATTGATTTTTATTGATTTTGAGATATTGCTGTTTGTTAGGATTTCTGCTGTAGCATTATTGTATATTATCTGGACCCATTTTATGAAATTATTTCCAAGTCCAAACCTTTGTAGGACTTCAAAAAGATAGGGCCATTCGACCCTATCAAAGGCCTTTTCGGCGTCCAATGATAGGAGAGCTGTATCCGGTGCTTCTTTATTGGAATAAATAATATTAAATAGTCTTCTTACATTATGGAAGCCTTGTCTTCCCATTATAAAGCCATTCTGATCTCGGTTAATAATATTTAGTAATATTTCTTGTAGTCATTTTGCTAAAATTTTACAGATTATTTTAAGATCAGCATTTAATAGGCTTATTGGTCTCATGTTTTCTCATTTATTAGAGGCTTTACCAGGTTTTGGCAACAGTATAATTAAGGCATTATTCATGTATGGTGGTAAATTACCATTTTGAAATGCTTCCAAAACCATTTCCAAAAGTGGTTTTATTAATTTATTCTTAAATTTTTTATAGAGGTCAACTGGAAGACCATCTGGTCCTGCTCTTTTTCCTGATTTCATATTATCAATGGCTTGCCCAACTTCTTCTTGACTAATTTTAGACTCCAGTATCTCCCTGTTTTCATTTGGAATACACGGTATAGATAATCCACCCAAGAACCCATTTAGTTTTGTTAAGTCAGTTTCATTTTTTGTATCATATAGTTTTTCATAATAATCTCTAAAGGCACTATTAATTTCTAAAGGATCTATAACTACCTGTCCGTTACTTATAATACTGGTAATTGGTGTTTTAAATTCTAATTGTTTAATCTGCCATGCCAATAATTTTCCTGATTTTTCACCTTGTTCATGAAAAGTTTGCTTCAATCTTAGAAGACTCAAGGCAGCTCTATTCGCTGATTTTTTTTTATCATATTCAGCTCTCAGAATCAGTAATTCGTTCTCTAACTGTGGGTTACTTCCTGCATACACCTTTTCTTGAAGAATTTTTATTTTACGTTCCAATTGGACTCTCTCCTCTCGAGTCTTCTTAGGTTTTGAACCTGTATAACTAATAATATGCCCCCAATAAAAGCTTTGAAAGCCTCCCACTTTATACATGCCGTTGTTTTAGTATTAATATCAAAGAACTCATCTATCTGTTTTTCTATGTACTTCCTCATCCTGAAGCCATTTATGCTGAAAATGCCACCTACCTGGTTCCTTTGTCAATTTCTTATCTACATATATTAGACAGCAGGGTGCATGATCAGAGATCACAATGTTATCACAGAAACAGTTTTGAATCTTGGACCTTAATTCTGTTGAGATCAAAAAGTAGTCAATACATGAGAATGTCTTATAGGTATTAGAATAACAAGAATAGGCTGTGACTTGTGGTTTCATTTCTCTCCATATATCTAGCAATCTCAATTCTTTCATAAAATGATTAATGGTCATCCTACATCCATTGTGCGTACAGTCCAGTCCTGTTGATCTATCTATACTGGGATTCAATGTACAATTAAAATCCCCTGCCATTATATGTTGCCCTGTAAGTGATGATAAAGTGAGGAATAAATTAACAAAGAAGTTTTGATCATCAATATTGGGGCCGTATAAGTTCATCAGATTTATATTTTCTAATAACAAAGATCCTTGGATGATTAGATATCTTCCAAATTTGTCTCCAATTACATTTTTCACTTGAAATGGGACTGTTTTGTGTATGAGAGTCATAACTCCCCTGGCTCGGGATGAAAATGATGAGGTGAACACGTCACCTTGCCATCTTCTCCTAATTCTTTTGACATCCTCCTCTATTAGATGAGTTTCTTGTAAAAACACAATTTTTGAACCTATGTCTTTTATTTTATTCATAACTTGTTTAAGTTTTTTTAGATTTTGTAGACCTCTGCAATTCCATGAAGTTAAATTAAGATTAATGCTTTGATCTATGATCAATAAGGAGTTTGAGATTACCTTGCAATATGAACATACTCTTACAGAGAAGCAAAAACATGGATAGTGGAACATTCATCCTACAAACCAAACAAAAACAAATTCCCTTTCCCCACATTCATGGTAATCCCCCCAAAATCAAAAAAAATTCCATCTCCCGTTATAGCTAGTGACTGTTCCACATCTGTGAGGATCAGTCAAACCACTCTCTCTTTCTCCTCTCAATCACCTTGACTCTACTATTTTTATGACATGACATTAACTCTCTTTTGTAGTTTTTTCAACATAACTTCAAAGTTTTATAGCAACTTTGTACATCATAGCTTTTTTTTTTAATACAGTCTGTATTTTGTAGATTTATTATATGTTTCAGATCAATCAGATGCCTGTACAAATGCTTAAATGTTCTACCTTTGTCATGTTCATGCTTAGCTCCCACCAGTCTCTTCTTGGATCTGCTTAATGAGCTCCTGCGCCTCGAGGGGTCTTGAAGGTGTGGGTTCTCCCCTTATATGTGACCAGCAGTCTTGCCGGATGAATCACTCCGTGACAAATTCCTAGGTTGCGCAGCTCTTTGCGGGCGGGGTCGAACTGCCTCCTTAATTGTTGAATTCCTGTGGCCAAATCTGGGTAGAACCGCACCTGTTGATCCTGGTATTTGATTTCCCCTTTAGCTCGCGCAGCATTGGTGACCGTCATCTTGTCCCTGTAGTTGAGGAACTTCATAATCAGCGTCCTCGGTGGTGTCTTATTATCTCTCGGTGGGCCGATTCGGTGAGCGCTCTCTAAGACGACCGATGACTGCAGGTCCGCGTTGTTCAGCGCTTCTGGAATCCACTTTTCCAAAAAGGAACATGAGTCCTGTCCCTCCGCTCCCTCCGGGAGGCCCACCAGCCTCAAATTATTCCATCGCGAGCGGGATTTCAAGTCCAGGACGTTATCTTCCAGACGTTTCCATTTTAATTCCAGTGTTTGCAACTTTGATTGTAGGCTGGTGACGTCATCTTCAGCGCTTGAAATTCGGAGTTCCGCCTGCGATACTCGCTCCAAACAGTCATTTATTTCCTTTCTCATTCCTTCTATCGCTGCTATAATTCCATCAAATTTAGACGAAAACTCTGTTCTCATGGAGTTGATGGCAGTGAGCACTGCGTTTGTCCCCTCTTCAGCAGTTCCCGCTCCACCGCTAGCTCCCTCCTCCGCCATCGTCTCTGGAGTTTTTTCTGTTTCGCCTCGAGCGTGAAAGTCTGTTAACTTGGGTTGTTTTGTCAAATTGCTTTTTCCTCCACCTAATTTCCCAGCCTTGGTCTTTACCATATCCACGCCTAAAAGCTGGGATGGGTTTTTGTTCCAATTAAGAGAGTTTTAGTAAACTTTTTATTTTTAGGAGCAGAGCAGTGTGAAACACGTCTTCCTACGTGGCCGCCATAACCGGAAGTCTCTACACATGATTTCTTAGTTTTTTTATTTTTAATAAATTTGCAAAAATCTCAAAAAAGCTTTTTTCATTTTGTCATTATGGGGTATTGTGTGTAGAATTTTGAGGAAATTAATTTAATCCATTTTGGAATAAGGCTGTAATGTAACGTGGAAAAGGTGAAGTGCTGTGAAGACTCTGGATCCACTGTATGTAAGCTTAAGACCACAACTATAGAACATTCCATAGAAGACACTGTAGACTGTAGCACAGACCGAGCATGGAACATATCAGAGAGTGTATCATAGAACATACTGTAGAACGTTGCGTAGAACACTGCATTAACATGTTGATGTAGAAATGAAGTTATATTCACATCAAAATTCATTCACTGGAGTTAGACAATTGGTCTGATGGAACATACCAGAGAAGGTTCCATAGAACACAGCATAGAACATAGCATAAAATGTCCATGATGTAGCACGTAAACTAGTGCATACGTACCATAGAACCTACTGTAGAACGTAGTGCAGAACATCTTGTGTCCACCTGATGTTGATTTCCCCATAGAACTATCAGTCTGAAATATTAATAATTAACCTGTTATGTCGTAACTTGTAGACAAGGATGACGCCAGGAGTGGAGCTGAACACTTCTTTATTATACAGCTGATCTCAGTGCACCTACCGTGCATGCAGTCGTTGGCGGAGGTAAGGCGGAAGAGACTGCCCCCCCACCTGCAGCCCCTCTCATACCACCGGGGATGGCGGGACTAGAAGCCAGAACCACCACCCTGTACCACACAAATAAGAGCTCCAATAAGAACAGTATATGAATAGGCTCAGCTGACGACTGGCGCACTTGCTCTGATAATTGCATGATTTTTTTCGTGTTTTTGTTTTGTCTTCTGTGCGACCGTTGGTGAAGCTGTAGAAACATCACTTTAGTATGTGTGCGTTTATTCGGGGACTGTTAACAGTGGAAGTTGCACTGCTTTTTGGAATTTTCTGCCAAAGGCTACCTGAGCAAACGCTGTAGGGGTGTGACGCTGCTAGCATGGAGTTACACTGCAGCGTGAGGCAACTTGCAGTTGTCTATGCACGAGACACACTTTTGGCTCTCCAGACAATACCGAGCATTGTTTCAACTCCAGCTGAGCTGCTGGCTTATATGCCGAGGGAGCTGGTGAGATCAACGCCTTGGTGGTGGAGGAAATCCAGAGAGACAGGCGCCACTCGTGATCAGACCCGGCGGAGGAAACGCGGCAGACGGGGGGGAATTAGGAGGAGACTGAGAGCCAGGAAATTCAGACCGGCACTCCCTGCTATAATTCTGGCAAATCTTCGCTCCATTCAGAACAAGATTGACGAATTGAGGACACTTGCAAGGTATTCATTTGAATTTTGGGAGGCAGCACTTTTGTGCTTTTCTGAATCCTGGCTCCATGTTGCTGTGCCTGACTCTTTGTTTGATATCAGCGGTTTCTCACTTATTCGTGCTGATAGAACTGAAAGCTCAGGAAAAAGCCGGTGAGGAGGGGTCTGTATTTACATAAATGAGCCGTGGTGTCGTCAATATTCCATGAAGCATGTTATTTGTAATAGTGACTTTGAACTCCTGGCCATTGGATTAAGACCCTTCTATTTACCCCGTGAATTTAGCTGCATTTTGCAATTTTTGGTTTATGTTCCACCAAGCAGCAAAGTACACCACGCTGCAACTGGAATAGCAGACTGTGTTATGCAATTTGCAGCAACAATTTCCTGATGCTCCTACCATTGTCCCTGGAGATTTCAACACCTGCAACCTGGAGAAAGCCCTTCTGGGGTTTTTTCGGGTTATAAAATGTGGCACAGGAAAAGAGAATATACTGGACAAATGTTATATAAATATCAGAAATGCCTGTCAGCCTAGAAGCAAGCCACCTGTTACCACTTCAGACCATAATTTTTTAATTTTTTTTTCTCTTCTTGCCTTGAGAGAGAGCAGTCGCATTTTTCTTCCCTCCTCTCGTCTGCCTTCCTGATCTATTCCCAGCTTTGCAATGTTGCGTTTTTGTCTGTGTTTAGTCGCTCTTCTTCTGCTGAATCTTAATCTAAATGGAAATTATGGATTTGGAAGCGGCTTAAATGTGCTATTGTCACTATTTTTCAACAAGAATCGGGCCAAGGGGGAGCTCAAGAATTGGAACCTGCGAGGAGACTCATGGACATTGGAATTCATGCGTCTGTGGAAACATTATTGGTTATGATCTCAGGACTTCTATTTTTGGCTGTGAAGTTCCCTGATGCATCAGAAATTGAAGGAAGGTGAGAGAGCTGTTCAAAGCGGACCCGGCAAGCTCCTTCATCAAATTCGACCAGTTGGGGAGGGCACGAGTAGCGGCAAACGGTGAACTGAATGACAGTGTTTCAGTGGAGGAATACATCTGGAGCCCTGTGCTCTCCATGGAAAAAAGTTTAAGCCTGCACATATGAAAGCACAGAATTGCACGGGTGAGGAAAATTTCTATTCTCTGAGTGCACTGTGCTGATTTGATTTGACCTTGTCTTTGGTGCCCCATGTTTACATTCCTCCTGATGAAGATAAGCGGAAGGAGTGGCTCTTAACCCAAACAATCGACAATCAGTTGTTGTCGTATCAGCGGATTGGACCCTCAAGGACAGTGCCCATGTGCCTTCTGCAAGCAAGAGAGATAGACTCTGGACTTGTTTATAAGTCACATGATTATAACATCTATCCACTGCCAGGAGGCGCCCTCTGCTGCTCACGAACAACTATCACACTTACACTACACAATGCATACAACATTACATGACTGATACAAATATTGACTCATACAAATACACTGCCTCTCTCAACTTTTGTGTGTGATCTCCTGCTAAATGTCTGCTAAATGTGCATTGAGGTTTTTTTTTGGCCTGCAATCAAAATTTCGCTCACTCACTGAGCACCATTTTGATTAAACATGTTTTTTTTTCTCTCGCCTACTGTGTCATCCCTCCCCTTTTTCTTTTTTTTCCTTTCATCTTTATGACTGGCGCCTAGCGGCTGCCCCGTCCTTGGATGCGCTCTGCAGAGCGTGCCCAAATGCCAAGTCATGTTTCGTTACCTTGTATTCATACATGTGTAATGACAATAAAGTTGAATCTCATCGCATCTCATCTCATCTAATGCAGTGCACATTATTCCAACTTACTTGACCAAGCTGAAAAGTAGTAAACCCCAGGAAAAGGTGGTAAGTCTGAAATCCAGATAACAAAGAGGCCCTGTGAGCAGGTTTTGATTGCACTGACTGGGAAGTGCTGAGGGAGGCACTGTAGACTCTGCCTGTACAGTTACAACTGTACAGGCAGAGCAGGGCAAGGCATGTAGCGGCCCGTCTTTTAACCAACACACCTAAGCGAGAGCACATTACTCCGATCCTTTTTTCACTTCATTGGCTTCCAGTCCATTTTAGAATTAATTTTAAACTTTTGCTTTTTGTTTTTAAAGCTCTTAATGGCCTTGCTCTGGTTTATATGTCTGAGACTTTGACTGTCCGTGACCAAGGCAGGGCTTTGAGGTCATCCAATCAGCTTTTGCTGGATGTGCCCAGGTCAAGGTAAAAACACTGGGGTGACCGAGCCTTTTCTGTTGTCGCCCCCAGGCTCTGGAATAATCTCCCCCCTGACCTACGTGCTATCTCTGACCTGGCCCTTTTTAAATCAGAACTGAAAACATATTTGTTTAGGATGGCTTTAATACCCAGTAGTGGTGATATTTGTCTTGGCATTTGTTTTTATTTTATTCTCATTTTTAGGTATTTATTCTTATTTCTTTGTTTATGTTATTTGTTTTTAATGCTGTTTAATTTTCTGTAAAGCACTTTGGTCACCTACGGGTTGCTTTAAAGGGCTATATAAATAAAGTACATTACATTACAACTGACTATATTAACTTCTGTGTAGAGTCCATTATTCCTACTAAAACAGTAAAGATGTATCCAGATAATAAAATCTGCATCACCAAAGATATCCAACAAATTTTGAATCACAAGAAAGCAGCTTTCAGAAAGGGGGATACACTGGAGCTGTGTGGGGTAAATAAGGAGCTGAGGGGCAAAATTAAGAAGGCAAAAGAGGTTCATAAGAGACACTTGGTGAACGTGTTTAAGGCTGGTGACTCCAGAAGGATGTGGAAGAGCATGAAAAGCATGACTGGAATGCCAAGCAAGCAATCTAAATCTGTCATCTTGGATGACGAACTGACAACTGCGTCTGAGTTAAACACCTTTTTCACCAGGTTTGAGACCATTGGGATGGAGGAGAGATGTGAAGAGGTGTTGAGGTCCATTTCTGTTCAGCCAGAGGACAGAGTGGAAATTTCAGTGGGACACGTGGTCAGCATGTTTCGACATCTTAATGTACGCAAGGCCTCCAGACCTGACAATATTGGTGGCTCCGTCCTCAGGGCCTACAGTGAAGAGCTAGCTCAGGTGTGGCAGCCCATCTTTCAGTTGTCATTGGACACCCACACTGTCCCTAAGAACTGGAAAATGTCACACATCATCCCAGTCCCAAAGAAATCTTGTTCCAGGAAGTGCAATGATTTCCGTCCAGTGGTGCTAACTTCCGTTTTGATGAAGTCATTGGAGAAAATTCTTTCATTCTTGCTTTCCAGCGCCATACAGGATAAACTGGATCCTTATCAGTTTGCTTACAAGAGTGAACACAGCACTGAAGATGCTGTTGCCACCCTTACACACCTGGTTTCAAAACATCTGGATTCATCAAAACAGGGGCCATATGCCAGAGTTCTGTTTATTGACTTTTCTTCTACCTTTAATACAATTAAACCGGAGTTACTTATTGCTAAAATGCACCACCTGGAAATTAACTCGTATCTTATTCATTGGTATAATTCTTTTCTCATCAATAGACAGTAACTGGTCAGGGTTAATAACACTGTTAAAAACAAGTACTGATGCCCCACAGGGATGCATTCGCTCTCCATTACTTTTTACCATCTGTACTAATGACTGTGCCACTTATGTGCCTGACCATTACCTCATTAACCCCTTGCACTCCGGTCAGTTTCCCTAAAAACGCCAAAAAATTACGTGCCCAAAGTAAATCGAAAGCTGTTCTTCAACCCTTTGCAGCATCTTCATGGGGTTGGTCTCATTTAAAAGAAAACACTTTGAATTTTTTGGCAAAACAGTCAATCTCTCTAAGTGCTCCGGCCACTGAGTTACAGTCATCTAAACATAGTGAACTTGAAGAAAATTTCTTCAGATCCGGGCTGGAAAATGCAACAGAAATGTAGAACCAAGTGTTATCCAGCTGAGGTTCAAATTTTGTAACAATACCACAAAAAATGAATATATTACACAGCTTTTTCCACAGGTAGTTCCCAGGCGTTTTTGAACTGTGCCAAATTGTGCCAAATGGCACAGTTTGGAAAAACGTCTGTAACTTTTGAATGATTCAATATAGAAGCTTCATCTTGGGCTCTAATGAAAGGTGACACTCAGGGCTGTGTGTGTGTGTGTGTGTGGGGTTGTCCCCCCCCCCTCGCTACAGAGGACGGACATCGCCCGTTGCGCCGCGGTCCGTCATGCAGCGATGACGCACAGCTGTAATTTACCGATCGGTCAAAAGTCATTTTGATTACAATTTTCAGGGATAAAGAATAATTTAGCTTATAACACTTACCTCTTCACAGCAGAAGCGGAGCTGGCGAACTTCTTCCTCATTGTCAGACGAATGCGACGCTGGTCTCGCGACCCGATCAATACATAATTCCATTATTGCGGTTTTGCGCTTCCATGATTGCGGTTTTGGCGAACGATTTTTCAAAACAAATAACAGTAGTAATTAAAAAAAGACTGGCGAATGCGTGTGTGTCACTCAGCCTTCGTCATCGGCCTCCGTCGGTCTATGATGACCATGGAAGAGAATCCTAAACGTCTACTCTGCTGGAATAAAAACAAAAAAAGCACCGCCTGTGGCTGAACAGGCCGATGCGCGAATGGCAGTCCCTGTCACACAGGTCGCACTTGTGGATGGTCTCCGTGCTGCTGGGTCTGTGGGGTTCTTCCTGCGGGTCCTTTTTTTCATCTGCTGCAGCAGTCAGTCTCTCTTCACCCAGCCTTACACAAGACAGCTCGCGAACTTCTGTGCTTCAATTGGCTCGCTGCATTCACAGCATTGGTAGGCGGGTCCTTCTTGCTAGGTTTTCAGTCATTGGTTCTTCAAGGTTTCAGAAACCCAATTCAAGGCTCTTATTAGTCGAATGAGAGGTCAATCATATTCGATCTGTTCGCGGCTGTGTCTGTAGTGGGAGAACGGAAGTGCAGCTTTTTTTTTCCAGTGCGCTCTTAGGACGCAGCGCCCTCGTGCGTCCTAGAGCGCACGAGAGCGCCCTCTGTGCGCTGTAGGACACCGAGACCTGCCTGTCCGCGGTACACCGGAGTGCAAGAGGTTAAGTATTCTGATGACACTGCTTTGGTAGCTCTCATGACAGAGGAGCTACAACCAAAAAATCTACTTTGATAGTGTGGATCAGGTAGTGCAGTGGTGTGAGCAGAATTCCCTCATTATGAATACAATGAAAAGAGAGGAAATTATCTTTGGAAACACCCATTTTAATCCTGCTCCAATTATTATACTGGTCAACACCAAATTTATTGTCTTAAGTTTTTTTTTTAGCTGATTTAGGACAATTTTGATGTGCTGAATCCAAAACTCACATTGGTTTTGCTCAATCAGGTCAACTTTTTTAATTATGGCCACATGTTGTTTTATACGTTTTTGTTTACATGTACGGGTATTTTCTCTTTATATGATGCAAAATTCTTTTTTATGTCTTGAAATTCTCTGAATTTTGAACAATGATTTTGTAACATTCAATTTACATGTGCTTACCTTTATAAGATAAGATAAGATAAGATAAGCCTTTATTAGTCCCACAATGGGGAAATTCCAGGATTGCAACAGCACAGGGATAGCAACACTCAGAGCAACAATCAGAAGACAAGAAAAACAAGAGCAGTGGATATACATATGTACACATAAATATATAAATATATATACACAGTGCGGAGCATTGTAGCAAGGTGGAATAAACAGCATAACCGTCTACTTAGTTATCCTACATGGTATGATTATGTACCCATACATATTCTCACCCTCCATAGCGACCGGTATTTTCCTAGTTGTATACCGGAGGGGACCATTGTGTAAGTCTATTGCGTCTTTTGCATTCAATACTATTAGGTCATCACGTTTTTTTGCTATCTCTGCGAGCAGCCCTGCTTAGGTTATACAGTCTGACAGCCGTAGGTAGGAAGGACCTGCGAAACCTCTCAGTTGCGCACCTAGGATGATGTAGTCTGCTGCTAAATGAGCTCCTCAGTGCGTTCAGTATGTCCTGCATAGGGTGGGACTCGGACTCCAGCAGAGATGACAGTTTAGCCACCATCCTTCTCTCTCCTATCTCCTCCACTGGGTCAAGGCGTTGCCCCAGGACAGAGCTAGCTTTCTTGATCAGTTTGTTCAGTCTCTTCCTATCGGCTGCTGTAATGCCACTGCCCCAGCAGACCACTCCAAAAGTGATGGCTGATGCCACCACCGTGTCGTAGAATGTCTTCAGCAGCGCCCCTTGTACACCAAAAGACCTGAGCCTCCTCAGTAGGAACAGCCTGTGCTGTCCCTTCTTGTAGAGTGCGTCAGTATTGTGTGACCAGTCTAGTTTATTGTTCAGCTGAACACCCAGGTACTTGTAGGATGTCACCATCTCAATGTCTGTTCCCTGTATGTTTACTGGTGCTGTGAGGGGTTGTCCTTGCCTGCGGCAGTCCACCACCAGCTCCTTAGTTTTCCTCGTGTTGATCTGGAGGCAGTTCCGAAGGCACCAGTCCACAAAATCCTGGTTAAGTCCTCTGTACTCAGCTTCATCTCCGTTGGAGATGAGGCCGACGATCGCAGAGTCATCAGAGAACTTCTGTAGATGGCAGTGTGTTGTGTTGTGTGAGAAGTCCGCAGTATAAAGGGTGAACAGGAAGGGAGCCAAAACCGTTCCCTGGGGGGCCCCCGTGCTACCGATGATCGTGTTGGACACACAGTCCCAGGTTCTCACAAACTGTGGCCGGTTAGTGAAGTAGTCCAGGATCCATGATGACAAGTGCTGGTCCACCCCTGCGCACAGCAGCTTGTCCTTCAGGATCATCGGTTGGATGGTGTTGAAAGCAGACAGAAGTCAAAGAACATGATCCTCACTGCATTCCCGGGCTTCTCCAGGTGGGACAGAGAACGGTGAAGGAGGAAGATCACTGCATCCTCCACCCCAATACCATGCTGGTAGGCAAACTGGAGTGGATCCATGGCTGGTCCCACCAAGGGGCGGAGGTGAGCAAGGAGCAGTCTCTCCAGGGTCTTCATCATGTGAGACGTCAGGGCCACTGGTCTGTGACTGTTCAGGTCTTTGGGGTGGGAAGTCTTTGGTACAGGTACCACACAAGATGTTTTCCACAACTGTGGTACCCTCCCCAGCTTCAGGCTCAGGTTGAAGATGTGCTCCACAATCCCACACAGCTGGTCTGCACAGGACTTGAGGAGCTTTGCGCTGATGCCATCCGGTCCAGAGGCCTTCCTCGCCTTGATCTTCCTCAGCTCCGTCCTTACCTGGGTCTTAGTGAGGGTCAGGTTGGGGGGCTGTGTCTTGGGAGTGGGGGTGTGTTGGTGGAGTGGGGTGTGGGCAGCAGGACTTGATGTCTTTAGAGGCAGCAGTGGTTGTTGTGCAGTCATGGGGGAGGGCGATTGGTCAAACCTATTAAAAAACAGGTTCAGATTGTTCGCCCACTCCCTGCCCCCCATGGCCTGGGGGGAGGTATTCTGGAGCCCAGAGATGGTTTTAAGGTTTCTCCAGACCCTGCCGATGTCGCTCTGTTGCAGCTTATCCTCCATCTTCTTCCTGAAGCTGTCCTTTCCTTCTCTGATCTTCCTCCTCAGCTCCCTCTGTACGGACTTCAGCATCTCCCTGTTCCCCGACCTGAAGATCCTCTTCTTCTCTCTCAGAAGTGTTTTTATCTCAGGGTTGATCCAGGGTTTGTTGTTCGAGCAACACCGTATGGTCTTGGTGGGTACGGTGTTGTCCACACAGAAGCTGATGTAGTCCATGATGGTGTGAGTGAGGCCATCGATGTCCTCACCATGTGGATCGCAGAGCTGCTCCCAGGCAGTGGTTTCAAAACAGTCCTTTAGAGCATCCATTGCCTCCTCAGACCATAACTTCACCGTGCGCATGACTGGAGGTTGTCTGTGTACTAGGGGTTTGTACACCGGCAGGAGATGAACTAAGTTGTGATCCGATCTCCCGAGTGGGGGGAGTGGTGAGGAGGTGTACGCCTCCTTAGTATTTGCATAGAATAAGTCCAGTGTTTTATTGTCTCTAGTGTGGCATGTGACATACTGGGTGAACGTGGGTAGAATGGGAGACAGTGAAATATGGTTGAAATCGCCTGAGATGAGGAGAAGAGCATCTGAGTGTTCTGTCAGCAGCCTGCCAGTTACTGAGTGAATGATGTCACGCGCTGTCCCAGCGTTCGTCGTCAGATTTGCATAAATAACAATGCAGATCACGTGTGAGTATTCCCTCGGGAGATATGTAGGCCACATGCTAACAGCTAGCAACTCCATGTCTTTGTTGCAGTGTTGTTGTTTAATCGTGATATGTCCCGGTCTGCACCAGTTATTGACATACATTATCACTCCTCCGTCCCTTGCCTTCCCACTGTCTGGTGTTCGGTCTGCCCGTATTGCGTGGAACCCCTCCAGTTCAATGTTAGCATCTGTTGCTAGTTCTGTTAGCCACGTCTCCATAAATAGCATCAAGCTACTCTCTCTGTACACGCTCTCATAGCGGGAGATAGCCGCCAGCTCATCTATTTTATTGAGTAGCGATCGTACATTCACCATAATAACGGATGGGAGGGCGGGTCTGTACCTTATATTCCTCGCCCACCATCTTACTCCAGCTCGACATCCATGCTGTTTCCATCTTATTTCTCCCGGTATGTCGAGTTTTTGCGTTAGCATCGTGGGCCGGTTAAGTGCTAACAGCTGGTCTCTATTGCACTGCCTCCTGCAAGAAACAGTGGCTTCGTCCGCTGGCTCAGGAGAGATCTGGGCGATCAACGTGTCTGTGATGGATCAAGGTGTCGCCGAATCAGAAAGTTTAGCAAGAGAGCCAGATAGTAAATAGAAATGGGAAGAAATTGATCCGCTGTTGCAAAAAGGCAGCCTACTCGTGTGGCGCTGGAAGTAGTAGTATGTATGCACTTACCTTATATAAAGGTAAGTGCATGCACAGTACTAAGTTTTTACTTGGCATCTGATCGAGAGAAACAGATGTCATTTTCGGATTCAGCGGTGCAAAATTGTCTTAAATCAGCTGAAAAAACACAGACAACTTACAAAACTAGAAAAGCACTCGGAGAGCGCAGACCTCCGCCAAGCGCCACAGTTCCACCCATACAGTGTTTAACATCATAAATATTAATCCTACATTTATTTCGCCTAACATTATAGATTCCTTGACCATGAAAAAAATGCCATTCGCAAGTGGCATACAGTGATCCCTCACTTATCGCGGTTAATGGGTTCCAGAACCGACCGCGAAAAGTGAAAAACCGCGAAGTAGCGTCACCCCTAATGACGTCACCCATAAATAATACGTACGTTCATTCTCTCACTCTCTCTCTCATATGATACGTGTGTGTGTGTGTGTAAGTGTACATACATACGTAGATGTAAATAAAGTGTACATAAATATGTTTTTAGAACTCTTTTACTCTTATAACAAGATACGTAACTCAAGATGAAGATGATTTACTGCACAGGTTAATGAGAGCTTTACTGCTCCTCAGGTGACGCCTCATCGTCAGGTGCTAGAGGCGCAGCATCGTCGAGGGCAGCTTCCGATAGAGCTGGAGAAGCTGCAGGAGGCGGCGTAGTGGCTCGATGGGAAGACTATTTCGCACAAAAAGGCACAAGAGAACAGCGAAAAGTTCCACGCGGCGAGACTAAGCAACACGAGCGATAAAGAACAATGAATGTGGTCTTCCTTCGCTGGGTATGGGCACTCGGCAGAGAGAGAAGCTGGGTGAAACATCTCGGCCAATCAGCTTGCGAGATTCCCGAGCCGAGCCAACACGAGAACAGCGAACAGAGAGGTGGATTTTGAGTTGTGCGGGCTCTCCGTGTTGATACCTGATGTTCTAATGTAGTCTCCCTGCCTTCTGCTAGCGCCCGCCCATTTTTTCTCAATTTTGAATTTTTGATGAATATTTTTGAAAAATCCGCGATGCACTGAGGGCGCGAAAGGTGAAGCGCGAAGTAGCGAGGGATCACTGTATATTAGCTATACTGTGATGCTTGTTTTGTTTTGTTTTTTCCCAAGTGTTCTGACGGATCACCACCAAAATCTAATCATCTGTAGGATACCCCATTTGTGACAATCTCTGAAAATTTCATGAAAATCCGTCCATAACTTTTTGAGTTATCTTGCTAACAAACAAACAGACAGACAGACAAACCAACGCTGATGAAAACATAACCTCCTTGGCGGAGGTAAAAATTATTTTTGCAACCCTGTGTTATTCACAATGAACCCATAAAACAGTCCCCCTCTTAAATATTTGAGGGTGCATGTGGACAGTGCCCTCTCCTGGTCAATCCATGTTGACTACATTTGTAAAAAAAAAGTTCAACAGACGACCTTTTTTCTGAGAAGACGCCGATCTTTTGGAGTGGGAAAGGACATTTTACATCTGTTCTACTGTTCCACAGTTCAAAGTGTCCTTCTGTATGGAAGTCAAGTCCTGGTTGTGGGGTCTTACTGTACAGCTGAAAGCCAGGATACAAAGATTGTTGAACATCTGTTCTAAGTTGGTGGGCCACTTAGTGGAGAGTAGTTTTTCCATAGCATTACTGATCACTGTCTGAGAGTGGCAAAAAAGGTCGCTGTGGATCCGTCGCATGTCTTGTATGAGGAGTATCAGCTTCTGCCCTCCGGGAAACGTTTTAGGATACCTAGAAGCAAAAGGAATAGACATAACATGACATGCCGTGACATTTACAGGGCAGGGTAAGATGGTGCTGTTGTGTGTGGCTGGACGTCTGCCTGTGCTATGTCTTATGTGTTTAGTTGTCTTCTTGTTTCTAGCTCAGAACGTGTCATCCCTACTGGTTTATGATCGCCTGACTCTTCTAAATATTTGCAATTCTGTGGTCAAATTCTCGACCTATGAATTTAATGGTCAGCCTCCTCCACCTCTGTTGGTGTCTATACCATCCTATCTGAGATGTGCACCCAGCGGACTGCTTCGGAACAGCCGCCACAAAAGACGCCGCAAAAGACGAGGTCGGAGGGGCGGAGTATCATGTAGACTGAGGGCTTACCTGGCTTCTTCTTCAACTCACAACCCTCATCAACTACTGACTGAACTCTCGAGGAAGCATATCGGTTTTGACGTACGTCAATCCATGGATTATCGCTACCGATGGCTGTTGCCAACTGTCCCAGAGGCTGGATACCCACTTCCCTGCCGCCGGCCCGTTTGGATTCGCAGAAGGGGCTGCGCACCGGAGAATCTTCACCCGATCAGTCGTGCTTCCCAGCAGGCTGATCAGTGTTTGATCCACATGGCTCTGATTAACACCAGATCCATCGCAAATAAGACTTTTATTCTAAATGACTTTTTTACTTCTCATTCCTTGGATTTTCTTCTGATGACAGAAACATGGGTTAAACCAGGTGAGACCGCCGCCTTCTCTGAGCTCCTCCCTCCCGGCTGTTCTTTCTTCAGCTCCCCACAAGCGTCTGGTCGGGGTGGGGGTCTGGCTTCTGTTTTTAATGACACTTTTAAATGTCGCCTTCTCTCCACAAATACTTATTCCTGCTTTGAGCTGCAACTATTTGTGGTGGATCTCACAAGTGCCGTGTTATTTGCTGTTCTCTAACGTCCTCCAAAATATAATAAGGACTTCATTAATGAGTTTTCTGAATTTTTGGCAGATGTTATGCCAAAATATGATAAACTTTTGATCTGTGGGGACTTTAATATTCATGTCTGTTGTCCATCTGATCAGCTGGCATCTGATTTTAAAAGACTGTTGGCGACATTTAATTTAGATATTTTAGCAGACAAACCAACACACCGTCTTGGCCCCACTCTGGACCTTGTTATCTCTGTTGGACTATCAGTCTTTCTCAAAGAAATTTCTGAGTCTGTCATCTCAGATCATTTCCCCATTATTTTTGAATTGTTGACCCCTTCATCACCCAGCAATCCTGTGACTCCATCATGCTGGCGTCGCATCATCACTTCTTCAACACCAGAGGAGTTTTCTGCTGCTTTTAGGGATTCACAGTTTTTTGCCTTGAATGGACTCGTTTCCCCTTCCCATCCAGATAATATTCTTTCCTCCTTTCATACCACCTGCTCTGGGATTTTGGACTCTATTGCCCCATTTTGGCTTAAAACGGCTAAACCAAAAACAGATCCCTGGCTAAACGACTCTACCCATGCCATTAGGCAACAGGTCAGGCAGGCTGAACGGAGATGGAAAAAGGACAAATTACATGTGTCTCTGGGAATTTTTAGGGTCTGTCTTGCTGATTACCAGAGGACCGTGCAAAAGGCAAAATTTCAGTATCTGTCTGATATTATTTCCAGCAGCAGTCACTGTCCTAGAGTGCTATTTAACACAATTAACTCTTTTATAAACCCACACACTCAGACTGTAACAGATGATTCATTTACAACATGTGAGACTTTCCTTCACTTTTTTGTTGATAAAGTGGACTCTGTCAGACGAGTTATTAATAACAGTTTTAATGGAAGCTTGTCTGTTGTCCCGGGTTACTCTGCTGTGCTTGAGCAGTTTGAGTTGGTTTCTTTATCATCACTTGCTGATATAGTGAAGTCTCTGAAGCCTACAAATTGCTCACTGGATGTTGTTCCCGCTGGAATCCTGAAAAGGGTTTTTAATACTGTAGGGCCTGGTCTTTTGGTTTTTATTAATTCCTGCCTTAGTTCAGGATTTGTCCCACCTGCTTTTAAACATGCTGTGGTTAGGCCCCTTCTTAAAAAACCTCACCTTGACCCTTCAGTTTTATCTAATTTTAGACCCATTTCTCATTTGCCCTTTTTATCTAAAGTTTTAGAAAAAGCTGTTTTTATACAGTTGCAGTCTTTTTTAGAAGACAATTCTATTTTTGAGAAGTTTCAATCTGGGTTTAGATCTCGTCACAGTACTGAGTCTGCCCTGCTTAAGGTGCACAATGATATTATGATGTCTGTTGATGCCAAATGTCCTGTGGTCTTAGTGCTGCTAGATCTTACAGCAGCCTTTGACACTGTGGACCACACTATCCTTTTGTCATGCCTGAATCACTATGTTGGCATCCATGGCACTGCACTTAAGTGGTTTGAATCCTACCTTTCTAATAGAACTTTTTCTGTAATGATTGGTGACATGTCCTCCTCTAGTGCCTCTCTCTCCTGTGGGGTCCCACAGGGCTCTATTCTTGGCCCTATTCTGTTTTCATTATATATGCTGCCACTCGGGTCAATAATAGCCAGGCATAACATGTCTTTCCACTGTTATGCAGACGATTTGTAGCTTTATTTACCTTTGAACCCAGAACAAACAAACTCACAAAACGTTCTGTTGGACTGCATCATTGATATTAAGTTGTGGTTAAGCCAAAATTTTCTCCACTTAAATGAAGAAAAAACAGAATGTATTGTGTTTGGGGATGCTGTAATGGCTGGCTTTGGTACCCTCTCTTTAAGGCTCAGTTCAGCTGTCAGAAATTTGGGGGTGATTTTTGACAGCCATTTAAAATTTGATAAACAGATTGACAATGTGGTCAAGATGAGCTTTTATCAATTATGTTTGTTATCCAAAGCCAAACCTTTCCAGAGCCGTCATGATCTTGAGATAGCCATCCATGCTTTAATCACGTCTCGACTTGATTACTGCAATGCACTTTATGTTGGCATCTCTGTTTTCTCTCGGCCGCCTTCAACTTGTGCAAAATGCAGTGGCCCGTCTTTTGACCAACACACCTAGGCGAGAGCACATTACTCCGATCCTTTATTCACTTCATTGGCTTCCAGTCCATTTTAGAATTAATTTTAAACTTTTGCTTTTTGTTTTTAAAGCTCTTAATGACCTTGCTCCAGTTTATATGTCTGAGACTTTGACTGTCCGTGACCAAGGCAGGGCTTTGAGGTCATCCAGTCAGCTTTTGCTGGATGTGCCCAGGTCAAGGTATAAACATTGGGGTGACCGAGCCTTTTCTGTTGTTGCCCCCAGGCTCTGGAATAATCTCCCCCCTGACCTACCTGCTATCTCTGGTAGCAGGTAGGTAGGTGGTAGCGCCACCTGGGCTGCACGGTGGCGCAGTGGTTTAGCACTGTGGCAACACAGTTTTACCCTCGGCCGGGGGATCGCGGGGATCATGAGATCGTGGGTTCGATCCCAGCCCCCGACCAACAGTGAGCTGTGTGGAGTTTGCATGTTCTCCCCGTGTTGCGCGGGTTTACTCCGGGATTTCTCCGGTTTCCTCCCGCACACCAAAAACATGTAGGTTTAGGGCGCTCGCGCACGCAGCGACCAGCAGCCGGTGGCTTGTCACCAGACTGCAAACCAAATCTACCTACGGGTACAAATAAGTAACAAAAAAAAAAAAAAAAAAAATCTCTGAACTGGCCCTTTTTAAATCAGAACTTAAGACATATTTGTTTAGGATGGCTTTTAATACCCAGTAGTGGTGATATTTGTCTTGGCATTTGTTTTTATTTTATTTTATTTTTTTTTTGTTTATGTTATTTGTTTTTAATGCTCTGTGTGTTTTTAATGCTGTTTATTTTCTGTAAAGCACTTTGGTCACCTACAGGTTGTTTTAAAGGGCTATATAAATAAAGTACATTACATTACATAAGTATTCCTTCATTCCATACTCCACAATCTTATTGAATAAACAGTGGAGTATAAAGAGATGACCTTTTCATTTTCCCCTTCTATTGCACACACATAGGTACACATACATATAGATATACATACATCTACGCATGCAGGCATGCATGAATGTATACACACATACAGTGGGGAAAAAAGTATTTAGTCAGCTACCACGCAAGATCTCACCCCGTGGGGTCAAAATGATCATGAGAATGGTGAGCAAAAATCCCAGAACCACACGGGGGGACCTAGTGAATGACCTGCAGAGAGCTGGGACCAAAGTAACAAAGGCTACCATCAGTAACACACTACGCCGCCAGGGACTCAAATCCTGCAGTGCCAGATGTGTCCCCCTGCTTAAGCCAGTACATGTCCAGGCCCGTCTGAAGTTTGCTAGAGAGCATTTGGATGATCCAGAAGAGGACTGGGAGAATGTCATATGGTCAGATGAAACCAAAATAGAACTTTATTGTAAAAACTCAACTTGTCGTGTTTGGAGGAGAAAGAACACGATACCTACTGTGAAGCATGGGGGTGGAAACATCATACTTTGGGACTGTTTTTCTGCAAAGGGACCAGGACGACTGATCCGTGTAAAGGAAAGAATGAATGGGGCCATGTATCGTGAGATTTTGAGTGAAAACCTCCTTCCATCAGCAAGGGCATTGAAGATGAAACGTGGCTGGGTCTTTCAGCATGACAATGATCTCTAACACACCACCCGGGCAACGAAGGAGTGGCTTCATAAGAAGCATTTCAAGGTCCTGGAGTGGCCTAGCCAGTCTCCAGATCTCAACCCCATAGAAAATCTTTGGAGGGAGTTGAAAGTCTGTGTTGCCCAGTGACAGCCCCAAAACATCACTGCTCTAGAGGAGATCTGCATGGAGGAATGGGCCAAAATACCAGCAACAGTGTGTGAAAACCTTGTGAAGACTTACAGAAAACGTTTGACCTCTGTCATTGCCAACAAAGGGTATATAACAAAGTATTGAGATGAACTTTTGTTATTGACCAAATACTTATTTTACCGAGGAATTTACCAATTAATTCATTAAAAATCCTTCAATGTGATTTTCTGGATTTTTTTTTTCTCATTTTTCTCTCATAGTTGAGGTATACCTATGATGAAAATTGGAGACCTCTCTCATCTTTTAAGTGGGAGAACTTGCACAATTGGTGGCTGACTAAATACTTTTTTGCCCCACTGTACATATCATAGGATTTCCCTTTCCCCTTCCCCATCCATCTCCCAGTTTGGATTGGACTGTGTCTTGGTGTTTTTGGTTATGAGTCTTTTATGATTTGTTTTTCATGTATTTTAATGAACGGGTGTGGCAATACAAATTTCCATGTAAAGGGACAATAAAGCTCTTATTTATTTATCTTAAATAAATACATAATATACACACCCCCCCCCGTAGGAAAAAAAATCCAAAACACACACACACAATCAGCCCACCCCAATTTAGAACCCGAATCATCTGCTAAACATAACTAAACTAAAAATCACCAAAAAGGTCCTATTACATTCACACAAACAACTAAAATTAGGGGGGGCGGGTAGACTGCCATCCTACCCCCCACACGGCGAGGCAGATTATTCTGCCGCCTATGTTACATAAAAGTCCAGATATCAACTAAAAGAAAATGCTGCTGTGTCTCCTAACTACAAAATACAAAGTAATACCAGAACTATAAATGCATAATGACAACTAATAATAAAACTCAACATAACAATTCACAGCACGTCCATGACTCGATGAGGATGACCCTTGCCCCCCCCCCCCCCCCAGACCCATCACCATCGGTCTGCCCCTGGAGACAGTCCGCTTCCTGGACCACAGCTGGTCGCCTCAATCCCAAAGCGTCTTCTCCTCCACACCTCCAAATGCTCCAGCCGTCTGGGGCCATGCCTTTCTATCTTCCTCGGGGCACGCCGTAGCTCATTAGGATGGCGCCACAAGCCATCCGACAACAGAAGATAACCATCATGCCGCACATCTGTCATCTGCAGCCAACCCTGGTACTGCTTCATCTTCTGCTTTCCCTCACCCGCCTGGATCTTGCCTCCGCCCGAGCCCTAACCCAGTCTGCAACTCCAAGCGGGGTCCTGCATGGGCTGCAGTGTTTCTGCCTGGCACTCACTCCTCCAGTGCCACTCGGTCCTGCCCCAACCGCTTGTAGATCCACTGCTGACCCCGCCCCTGTAGTCCCGTGTTCACCAGTCCTCCACAGCCGTGCTCCGGAAACACCCGAGACCATCGTTTGGGCATCGCTCACTGCTGCAGATCCTCCCCCATGCCACCCGGCGCTAACATCCAGGGCAGCTCAGACACTGGCACCGGGGCCCTCTTGCAGCGACCCTGAGCACGACACAGCCTGTCCACTTTCCAGAGTGCCCAGCAACTGTTCATCCCACACAGCATGGTCCCGAACTCTCGGAACCAGTCGGCAGTCTGCAGCCTGCAGCCTGACCACTCTTCCCCAGCGCCACTCTTGATGGAAGATCCAAGGCCATAAAACAGGTTGCAGCCTATGATGTTGGAACTGTAGTCTGTCACATCAAACTCCATATTGGCCATCTCCGCCGATTTGTACTGAGCCGTCAGTGTGACGGTACCCACCGTAGCCAACCGTCCTCCTCCATAGCTGCAAACTGGTGCTGACACACATCCAGTCCTGTAGTGGGGAAAATATGCTCTAACTGTAGCCCAATTCAGCACCAAACTCTCCACTCCCGTGTCGACCAGTATCTGTACCGGAACTCCATCCAGAATCACCGTGCAGCGTGTGTGCCTACAGGTACTCGGAGACACCATGTGTATCACTGTCGGGGCGGGGGGAGTTGAATTCCTGCACAGGTTCTCCTGCTCTGCTGACTGGCATACTCTCGCAAAGTGGTGTAGACAGCCACATTTTGCACAGCACTTCCCTTTTGCCGCACACTCTCTAGCCTTATAGCGGTGCTTCATGGACCCACAACCCATACACCTGGGATTCTCCGGGGCAGACCTCATCTGTGCAGCGTTGGCATCCTCCACGTTGTCCTCGACGCTCCCATCGCTGTCCGGGTCCACTACCATGGGGAGTCTTGAATTTTCCAGTGAAAAGCGCTCGCTTAGCTCCCGAGTTAGCTTGTCCACTGCTTCCAGCTGTAGCACCAACTCAGCAGCCCTAGTCAGGGTCAACTCTTCCGGGAATGAGAGCAGCTTGGAGCAGACCGCAGCAAAGTTGGTGTATTCCGCCAACTGGTCGCGAACCATGTCCACCTCCAACAGCCCAAACCGGCACTCAGCGGCCAACTGCCTTAACCCTTTGAGTGTGAGAATTTGCGTGACCCTAGTGGCAGAGCGTGGCACTGCGCCTGCCTTCTCACTCTGACTTTGTCAAAAGTAAGTGAGAAATTTCTGGGTTTTTTTTAAATGTACTGGTTTCTTGCTCATATACTTTGAAGATAAGATGATGAGGTACCTCTGTACAAAAAATGGTGACAAAAGACTCTACCATTTTTTGTGTAAATATGTCCAAAGTCCAGTTTTGACTGAGTTAGAGAATTTAAAAAGGTGCCGTGACATTATGCAAATTAGATGTGCAAATTTATTCCTATCTGAAACTGGATCATATTTTACATCTTTTTAATTGACAGTAAGCCATTATCTCTTACCACTTTCAAGTTATAGCCTTGGAAATCTGAACTATTTTATTGACAAAAAATATTTACCACTCTTGACCACTAGGGGTTATGTCACAGTTTGGCAACATACACACTCATAGGGTTAAGTCCGACACAAACCACTGGATTGGTTCATGTTGGACTGTTGGCGGCGCTGTCTGAACTTAATCCGTCTGACGATGACGTTGTCCAGCGCCCTGAAATGGCGGGCCATTAACCCGACCACTTCTTCGTAATTGTCCACATCTCCAAGCATGCCCAAAATTCTCTGTCCCTCCATTCCCAGGTTGTGTATTAACAACGCACGAGCTTCCAGCTTCTCCATTATGCCCAGGTCCAAAGCCACCATGTATGTCTGGAAAGCCTCATACCTATGAGGCCATGGCACAGACGGTTCCCCAGGAAGCTCCAGGAATGGATGAATAGGTGTTCCACACGCCTCCATGAGTTTACCTCTCATTGCCAAATGTTATGTCGTAACTTGTAGACAAGGATGACGCCAGGAGTGGAGCTGAACACTTCTTTATTATAAAGCTGATCTCAGTGCTACAGTCATGCATGCAGCCGCTGGCAGAGGTAAGGTGGAAGAGTCTGCCCCCCCCCCCCACCTGCAGCCCTTCTTATACGACCAGGGCTGGTGGGACCAGAAACCGGAGCCACCACCCTGTACCACACAAATCAGAGCTCCAGTAAGAACAGTATATGAACAGCAAATAAATACATAATATTCTAAATTGTCCTTAGGTGTGACTGTGAGAGTGAATGGTTGACTGTCTCTCTGTGTTGGCCCTGTGATGGACTGGCAATCTGTCCAGGGTGGACCCTGCCTCTTGCCCAAAGATGCTGGGATAGGCTCCAGCACCCCCCGCGACCCGAAAAGGATTAAGCGGAAGAAGATGAATGGATGGATGGATAACCCTTGAGGAACCTTTACGTTCGTACTGCTAAGCACAAAAAATGTGCTTTTCATGAGGTCGTTCTACAAATGATAAACTGTCATGCTGCGGTCTTTGCAAACCGCAAATAAGACGCCATAGGCCACCGATGAGCTTGCATAATTTATTAAGGAACACAAATGACAAAATAAGGAGCCACGGGGGGCAAAAACACAACTAAGGTTATAACTAGACACGGGCTACAGAGTCCCGGGGAAAACACTTACTGTGATGAATATAGATGATGAATATCAGACGAGGATTGTCAGACGATGTCGGACGAGGTCGCAGCCCGGAGTAACCAACGCTGCTCCCTTAAATAGGGCCAGGGATGAAACAGCTGATGAGGCAGTCATCAACTCCATTGATTCCAGCTGTCATAGCCAGCTCCGCTCTGACAGCCGGAAGCCCCGCAGAGATGCTGTCAGAATAAGAGCCCTGCGGGACCATAAGAAGTACTACTGAATGGGAGGAAAATACTGCATGACCCGAGCGCGGACGAGATCGGCGCTCAGACCATGACATAAATAAATATTCTGTCATTGACCTAATTGTAGATACCAAATATTCATTAAGCTTTAAAGATTTTAAAAATAACAAATCTTCCAAACATTTAAATCAGATTATTTTAATGTAAATTTTGGTAAAATTACTGTTTTTTTCCAGTTACCATGGCAACAGCCGTCCTCCATTTTGTTTTTTGATCATGTGACTGATTCTTTTTCTTCTTCCTGTTATTTCCTCAGATGAGTCCTGCTCTGTACTCCAGCTGATTGATTATTAATTAATGATTATTAATCGATCAGAACGACACTGCTGGAGGAAAAACAACTTTGGACCAAATGATGATGAAAACATGAACGGAACAAGAAGGAGGAACCTGCCGTTCTTTATGGTTATTATTGTTCCACGTTTTGTCTTTTTCAAACATCTTCTCTGTTGTGTTTTCCTGCTTTAATCAGCTGATGTTCTCCTGATTGGTTTTGGATAAGTTTCTTTGTACAAAGTTCATGAAATATAAAATATCTCACTTTGAATTAAAAAAAAAAAAATCCAATGACGTCTCTGTTTCTGGTCTGTTTCCTGTAAAATGTTGGATCAAAATCACTAGTTTAGAAATCAAAGCCCAAAAAAATCAATTTATGGCAGCAACAAAAATGGCACCAAGGCGTTTAAACTGCTCAAAAACAGCTTTACTCACATTACAGTTTTCTGAAAACATGTTACTGCTACTGGCAGTTATAAAAGGATCCATTCTTCTACCCAAATTATTGCAGCTTAAAAAAAGCAAAACAAATTAAACCAGAATAATTTAAAAAAAATCAAATCTCACATCAATGAAATTAGAGGGATGTGAAGGCCCCAGGATTGGTGGGATGAACCTCAGGAACATCAGGTGTGCTGACCACAGTTCTAGTAGCCCGTTTTGAGAACGAGCTCCAAAAATGGTGGACAGACTATGCAGTGTGTAAGACTTCTGGTAGACTGCTGAATGCAAAGAAACCTAAGACCATGTGCTTGAGCAGCTCTATATCTGAGAGAATTCAAGTGAAAGCAGAAGGAAAAGTGGAACAAGTGTAGCAGGACCAACATCAGAATCAGAATCAGGTTTATTGCCATTGTTCATGTAGTACACAAACTAGGAATTTGTCTCGGTACAATGCTGCAACATTTAACATGATAAGATAAAAGAAATAAACTATACATGTAATAAAGTGTAGAATAAGATTAAGTGATACTGGTCAACAGTTAAAATATATTAGCGAGCAGCAGATACTGTGGAGAACTATATAGTGCAGTCGGTAATGCAGGAAGAAAACAGTGATGATTGACATGAGTCTGGTTGAGCTGCTGTACATGGTGCACGAGAGTCAATAAGTCACTTAGTGTTCAGCAGTCTGATGGCAGAGGGGAAGAAGCTGTTCATGTGACGGGAGGTTTTAGTCTGGATGGACCGAAGTCTTCTACCAGAGGGGAGGGGGGCAAACAGTACGTGACCAGGGTGTGAGGGATCGGCTATGATCCGGCCAGCACGCCTCCGGGTCCTGGAGATGTACAGATCCAGGAGAGATGGGAGCTTGCAGCCGATCACCTTCTCAGCAGTGCGCACGACGCGCTGCAGCCTTAGTCTGTCCTTGGCAGTGGCTCCTGCGTACCACACGGTTATGGAGGTGGTGAGGATGGACTCGATGATGGCTGTGTAGAGGCACAACATCTAGGAGGCACAACAATGCAAAATGGGAAACATGACACTGAAATGAAACTAAGAATAGCTATGGCTAGGTCCAAGTTCTGGCAAATGTAAGGAATTCCTGAGATCCAACTTCTGTCTTTAACTCAAAAAGAAATTTCTGGAAAGTTATGTCTACTCTGTTTTTAGTTATGGGTCTGAAGCCTGGATGTTGAACAGAGAATCTGCACCTTTGAGCGATGGGCCAACCGAAAGAGCCACCGAATCAGCTGGACTGAGAGGAGAGCCAATGAAGAAGTCTTAGAGCTGGCTGGAGGGCCCTTCCTTCTCCTGCACTTGTGTGGCAGGAACTGGGATACGCTGGTCATGTTCTGTGAGGGAGCAGCGGTAAACTCCTCCATCAGCTGCTGGGAGGAACCATCGTGGGAGGCAGACTAAGGCCTAAATGGTCTGATGACTTGTTATCATGGACTGGATCACCCTCCTTTTATGACATCAAGAGACTAGCCCAGGGGTTGGCAACCCGCTGCCCTGGGGCAGCATGCGGCCCTTCAGCCCCCATGTTGTGGCTCCCTGCAGTTATAGCTCAAAAAACATGGAAATTAATGAAGCTCATTTTAATTATTTCATTTTTAAAAAATTATTCTTTATTGCAATTGGATACATTTCTCAAAGGAAACACCTATTTTTATGAAGGTCAGACATATATTTTTAAATTATTTATTATGTTGTCAACCATGCATGACTGCATCACATCTGACGGTGGCTGCACGGAGAGTTGCTCAGCCTCTACTCAGGTCTTGTGACAGCAGCAGCTTCCTGCCACCCTCGGTAAGACATGAACAGATCCGGAAACAGTAAAATCAGAGGAAAATAGAGAGTCTAATCCTGTGTGGACAGATTTGTCTTCATGTATGGTTGTTGTGAAGAGAATTTCTCCACGAGAACACAGACAAGGAGGAAACCAGCCGCCTCATCGGTGTCTGCAGGTCCATAAAAAGTCTTAAATGTGATTATCTAAAATCAACACCTTAATTATCCTTAAACATGAGAAACAATCCTTGAATTCCTGCTCAATAACCTTAAAATTAGACATCTACACTATAAATGCTGGATTCACAGACTGAAGTCTGAATTAGTGTGAATTTATTACCACAACGCAATACTTCCTGAGGGATGTCAAAATAAAAGCCCTCTACAACCATTCAGTTTTCAGAATGGTTGTGTCTGTTATGTGCTTTTATTATGAAACACCATCAACAGGATATACTGGTCTCAAATCACAGCCCACACTTTTTCCTCCATCCGTCCATCTTCTACCGCTTTTCCGGAGGTCTGGGTCACGGAGACAGCAGTTCAAGCAGAGAAGCCCAGACCTCCCTCTCCCCAGCCACCTGCTCCAGCTCTTCAGAGAGGATACCAAGGCGTTCCCCGATCAGCTGGGAGACATAGTCGCTCCAGTGAGTCCTGGGTCTGCCCCGGGGTCTCCTCCCAGTGGGACGTGCCCAAAACACCTCAAGTGGGAGGCGTCCAGGAGGCATCCTAATCAGATGCCCATACCACCTCAACTGGCTCCTTTCAATGTGGAGGAGCAGCGGTTCTACTCTGAGTCTCTCCCGGATGACTGAGCTCCTCACCCTATCTCTGAGGGTGAGTCCAGCAATCCTACGGAGAAAGCTCATTTCAGCCGCTTGTATCGGCAATCTCGTTCTTTCAGTCATTACCCAAAGCTCGTGACCATAGGTGAGAGTAGGAACGTAGATTGACTGATAAATCGACAGCTTTGCCTTAGAACTCAGCTCCCTCTTCACCACAACAGACCGGTACAACATCCGCATCATTGCAGATGCTGCTCCGATCCATCTGCAATCTCTCGCTCCATTCTCCCCTCACTCGTGAATAAGACCCCAAGATACTTAAACTCGCCCATGTGGGGCAGGAGCCTGTCCCCAACCTGGAGAGGACAATCCACCTTTTTTCCAGCTGAGGACCATGGACTCGGACTTGGAAGTGCTGATTCTCATCTCGGTGGCAAAACATCCCAGCAAGAACTGTAGGTCATTGCTGGATGAAGCCACAAGGACAACATCATCTGCAAACAACAGAGATGAGATCCTGTGGTCACCAAGCATGACACCCTCCATTCCCTGGCTGCGCCTAGAAATCCTGTCCATAAAAAATATGAACAGGATCAGTGACAAAGGGCAGCCCTGGCAAAGTCCAACTCTCACTGGGAATGAGTCCGATCGAGTGTTGGCAATACGAACCAAACCCTCACAACGGTCGTACAGAGACTGAATAGCTCGTAACAACAAGCCCGATACCCCATACTCCCGAAGCACCCCCCCCACAAAAAAACATGAGGGACGCGGTTGAATGCCTTCTCCAAGTCCACAAAACACATGTAAACTGGTTGGACAAACTCCCACGAACACGCAAGGATTCTCGGGAGGGTAAAGACCTGGTCCAATGTGCCACGGCCAGGATGAAAACCACATTGCTCCTCCTGAATCCGAGGTTCGACCATCCGCCGGACTCTCCTCTCCAGTACCTTGGCATAGACCTTCCCAGGGAGGCTGAGGAGTGTGCTGTCCCTCTAAAGTTGGAGCACACCTTCCGGTCCCCTTTTTTGAAGAGAGGAACCACCATCCCGGTTTGCCATGCCAAAGGCACTGCCCCCGACCTCCACGCAATGTTGCAGAGGCATGTCAACCATGACAGCCCTACAACATCCAGGGCCTTGAGGTACTCAGGGTGAATCTCGTCCACCCCCAGGGCCCAGCCACCAAAGAGATTTTTATCCACCTTGGCGACCTCAGCCTCTGTGATAGGCGAGTCGTCCCCCTCGTTCACAAGCCCTGCTTCCTCTGTGGAAGGCATATCAGTGGGATTGAGGAGATCCTCACAGTATTCCTTCCACCTCCCGACAATATCCCCAGTCGAAGTCAACAGCACCCCATCTGCACAATACACAGTGTGGGCAGGGAGCTGCTTCCCCCTCCTGAGCCGCCAGACAGTTTGCCAGAATCTCTTCGAGGCCGACCGAAAGTCTTGTTCCATGGCCTCACCAAACTTCTCCCACACCCGAGTTTTTGCTTCAGCAACCACCCGAGCTGCAGTCCGCTTGACCTGCCAGTACACCACAGCTGCTTCGGGAGTCCCACAAGCCACCCAAGCTTGATAGGACTCCTTCTTCAGCTTAATGGCCCCCCCTCACCACTGGTGTCCACCACTTGGTTCGGGGGTTGCCACAACGAGATGCCCCGACGACCTTGCGGCCGCAGCTCTGGGCTGCTGCTTCAACAATGGAGGTGGAGAACATGGCCCATTCAGACTCCATGTCTGAATGGGGCTGCACGGTGGCGCAGTGGTTAGCACTGCGGCAGCACAGTTTACCCTTGGCCGGGGGATTGTGGGGATCGTGGGTTCGATCCCAGCCCCCGACCAACAGTGATCTGTGTGGAGTTTGCATGTTCTCCCCGTGTTGCGTGGGTTTACTCCGGGATTTCTCCGGTTTCCTCCCACATGCCAAAAACATGCATGTTAGGTTAATTGGCTGTTCTAAATTGTCCCTAGATATCTGTTTCCTATAGGCCCTTAGAATAGAGGGTTAGTATTAATGAAAGCGCTTTGAGTGGTCTTTGTGACTAGAAAAGCGCTATATAAGTGCAGGTTAGTTAGTTAGTTAGTTAGTCTCCAGACTCCCTCGGAATGTGGTTGAAGTTCTTCCGGAGGTGGGAGTTGAAGACCTCTCGGACAGGGGCCTCAGCCAGACATTCCCAGCACAGCCTCACTATATGTTTGGGTCTACCAGGTCTGAATGGCATCCTCCCCTGCCATCGGATCCAACTCACCACCAGGTGGTAATCAATTGACAGCTCTGCACCTCTCTTTACCTGAGTGTCAATTCAGTTCAATTTCAATTCAGCTTTATTTATAATAATAATAATAATAATGCATCGATTTTATATAGCGCTTTATCATCACTACACTATCATTTACATGTCTTAGTAAATCCTCTTTACACCGCCTACAGTTAGTCCAGAACGCTGCTGCAAGATTACTTACTAGGTCCAGTAGATTCTGTCATATCACTCCTGTTTTGGCCTCCTTGCATTGGCTTCCTGTAAATTATAGAATTGATTTTAAAGTTCTTGTTCTTACTTACAAAGCCATTCATGAAGAGGCACCTTTTTATATTAGTGACCTGCTCTCTCTACACCAGCCCAGCAGGTCTCTCAGGTCTTCTCATCAGAATCTATTGGTAGTTCCTAGTACTAGGCTCAAAACCAAAGGCGATAGAGCCTTTGCTGCTGTTGCTCCCAGACTGTGGAACTCCTTGCCTTTTGAACTTAGATCTGCATCTTCCATTGGTGTTTTTAAGAAGCAACTAAAGACCCACCTTTTTAGCCTGGCTTTTTAACTATGTGCCGATTGTATTTTTATGTGCTTTTATTGTCTACTTTGTTTTACTGTTTTATGTGCCTGTGTTTTTATTTTGTTTTTTACCATGTTAAGCACTTTGTGACTCTGTCTGTGAAAGGTGCTCTATAAATAAACTTATTATTATTATTATTATTATCATATATACTCAAAGACGCTTTACAAATAGGTACATTATTCATTCACTCCAGACAGACAATGGTAGTGGCAAGCTACTTCTGCAGCCACAGCTGCCCTGGGGCAGGCTGACGGAAACGTGGCAGCCAATCTGCGCCAACGGCCTGTCCGGCCACCACCGAACATTTTTATACATTTATACACATTCATACCCAGTGTTATGGGCACTGGAGGCAATGTGGGTGAAGTGTCTTGCCCAGGGACACAACGGCAGGATATCTGGGGAGAGCGAGATTCGAACCGCCAACCATCGGGTTATTAGACCACCTGCTCTACCTCCTGAGCCACTGCCGCCCCGCTATTATATAGCGCCATTTCACAACAACAGTCATCTCATAGCACTATCAACTGTAGGGGGAACCCCCACAGTTGCAGAAAGACCCCAGCAATCAGGCGATCCCCTGTGAGCAAGCACTTGGCGACGGTGGAGAGAAAAAACTCCCTTTTAACAGGAAGAAACCTCCAGCAGAACCAGGCTCAGGGAGAGGCAGTCATCTGCTGCGACTGGCTGGGGGGTGAGGGGACAGAGAAGATGAAAAGAACAGACATGTAGAGAGCAAACAGCACGATGGGGACTCAATCTATGGGAGAGAACAAACAAATGTTAATGACCAGCAAAAAAATATATATATATATTTCATTGAGAGTGAAGAAAGGAGTGAGGCCCAGTGCATTATTGGAGGTCCCCCGGCTGACTAAACCTATTAGCAGCATAACTAAGGGAGGGTTCAGAAACACATGATCCCTCCCTAATTGTAGGCTATATCAAAAAGGTAGGTTTTAGCCCTATTCTTAAAAACAGAGTGGCCGTATGTCCAAGACATACGGCCGCAGGTCTGATGACACGATAACAAAATCGATCATCGACCTGCGACCTAGGGTGTCCTGGTGCCAGGTGCACATATGGACACCCTTATGCTTGAACATGGTGTTCATTATGGACAAACTCTGGTTAGCACAGAAGTCCAATAACTGATCACCACTCGGGTTCAGATCGGGCAGGCCGTTCTTCCCAATCACCCCCTTCCAGGTTTCACTGTCGTTGCCCACGTGTGCATTGAAGTCCCCCAGTAGGACAATGGAGTCTCCAAGAGGAGAACCCTCCAGCACCCCAGTCACAGACTCCAAAAAGGGTGGGTACTCTGAAATCTCATTTGGTGCATAGGGACAAATGATGGTCAGGACCCATTTCCCAACCCAAAGGCACAAGGAAACAACCCTTTCATCCACCAGGGAAAACTCCAATATGAAGGCAGCAAGGAGGGGGGATACAAGAATACCCACCCCTGCTCGTCACCTCTCACCTGGGGCAACTCCAGAGTAGGCCAAGCTCCAGTCCCTCTCCAGGAGACTGGTTCCAGAACCGGAGCTGTGTGTTGAGGTGAGGCCGACTATATCTAGTCGGTATCTTTCAACCTCAAGCACCAGCTCAGGCTCCTTCCCCACCAGAGAGGTGACATTCCATGTACCAAAAGCCAGTTTAGGAAGCTTGGGATCGGTCCACCAAGGTTTCTGCCTTTGACCGCCACCTGATCCACGTGGCCACATGGACCCATGTAACTCCTTTGGGCTGAGCCCGGCCGGGTCCCATGGGCGGAAACCCAGCCACCAGATGCTAGCCATCGAGCCCCTCCCCCAGGCCTGGCTCCAGGGTGGGGCCCCGGTAACCCCATACCGGGTGGGGTACACTAAATCCTTGTTCTAGTATTCATCATGAGAGTCTGTTGGATCGTTCTTAGTCTGGCCCTTCACCCAGGACCAGTTTGTCTTGGGTGACCCTACAAGAGGCAAATACCCCGGACAACATAGCTCCTGGGATCACTGGGGCACGCAAACCCCCCACCATGATAAGGTGACGATCCATGAGTTTTTCCTCACAATCTGGAAATAAACAAGAGGAGAAAAGATTTAGAAAGAACAGAAACTCAGAAAAGGGCCATTTTAAGGAAGGTTGAGGCATTTTGTGTTAAAAGTTGGTAATGAGGTGTTTTAACACAACCTGGGTGTGCTGATCATGAATTTGGTGGTTCGCAAATCACCATTTTGACATATACACTACCGTTCAAAAGTTTGGGGTCACTTAGAAATGTCTTTATTTTTGAAAGAAAAGCACTTTTTTTCAATGAAGATAACTTTAAACTAATCAGAAATACACTCTATGCATTGCTAATGTGGTAAATGACTATTCTAGGTGCAAATGTCTGGTTTTTGGTGCAATATCTACATAGGTGTATAGAGGCCCATTTCCAGCAACTATCACTCCAGTGTTCTAATGGTACAATGTGTTTGCTCATTGCGTCAGAAGGCTAATGGATGATTAGAAAACCCTTGTGCAATCATGTTAGGTCTGCAATGCTGTAATTGCTGCAAATGGAGGATTCTTTGACGAAAGCAAAGTTTGAAGGAAAAAATTATTATTTCAAATACAAATCATTATTTCTAACCTTGTCAATGTCTTGACTATATTTTCTATTCATTTTACAACTCATGGTGGTAAATAAAAGTGTGACTTTTCATGGAAAACACAAAATTGTCTGAGGTGACCCCAAACTTTTGAACGGTAGTGTAAGTCCTGAAAATTAACTTGTAAATGGCTACCCTTATATGACTCTAAAATGGGCAACTCATGGATGACCTACAGGTATTATCATGGTAACAGTTGCAGGAACTAGTTGTTCTCAATGAAAAATGGTGTAGCATTTGTTGTTTAGACTTACTTTAGATTTCCATAGTTTGTGGAATAGTTTATGTACAGCTTAGACTGTTTCCCCCTAATTATACAGTCTGAAGTGTAAATAAACAAAAACATTCCACATATGTTCAAACAATAATTTACAGTGGTGTGAAAAAGTGTTTGCCCCCTTCCTGATTTTTCTTTTTTTTTTTTGTATGCTTGTCACACTTAAATGTTTCAGATCAAACAAATTTAAATATTAGACAAAGGTAACACAAGGGATCTGTCAAGAATCTGAAACTCAAATGATTGTATATTAGTTTGTTACCTCAAAAAAGATTCAAGACACGGAATATTCTTTTTACTTGCAGCAAGGAGTACAGACCTCTGTGACAGCAAATCTGCACTGAGGGCAGTCCTCAGTGAGCAAACATTTTATACACACACTGGTTGCACAATTCAATCAACATTCTTAAAAGATCAACCACAGAAAGAGAACTGAACATTTCAACATCATTAACAGGAAAAACAGCTTACGCTATGTACAAGGCCTTCTGCATGTAGGCAGTCTCAGCACATTTCCAGCAGAAAACATTCATACACTCACTTAAAACTTAAAGACATATAAAATGATAACATGTATATACAATTTTCTGACAGAATCCAACCCAAGATGGTTGGGGTGGAATCAAACCCAAGATGGTCAGAGGTGTGATTGAACCCATGATGGTTGGGGTGGAATCGAACCCACGATGGTTGGGGCAGGATCCAACCCACGATGGTCAGAGGTGTGATCGAACCCACAGTGGTCAGAGGTGTGATCGAACCCATGATGGTTGGGGTGGAATCGAGCCCACAATGGTTGGGGCAAGATCCAACCCATGATGGCCAGAGGTGTGAGCAAACCCACAATGGTCAGAGGTGTGATCGAACCCACGAAGGTTGGGGTGGAATCGAACCCACGATGGTTGGGGCAGGATCCAACCCACGATGGTCAGAGGTGTGATTGAACCTACGATGGTCAGAGGTAGGATGGAACCCACGATGGTCAGAGGTGTGATCAAACCCACAATGGTCAGGGGTGTGATCAAACCCACAATGGTCAGGGGTGTGATCGAACCCACAATGGTCAGAGGTGGGATGGAACCCACGATGGTCAGGGTGGAATCAAACCAACGATGGTCAGAGGTGGGATCAAACCCACAATGGTCAGGGGTGTGATTGAACCCACGATAGTCAGAGGTGGGATCAAACCGACAATGGTCAGAGGTGGGATGGAACCCACGATGGTCAGGGTGGAATCAAACCAACGATGGTCAGAGGTGGGATCAAACCCACGATGGTCAGAGGTGTGATCGAACCCACGATGGTCAGAGGTGGGATGGAACCCACGATGGTCAGAGGTGGGATGGAACCCACGATGGTCAGGGTGGAATCAAACCAACGATGGTCAGAGGTGGGATCAAACCCACAATGGTCAGGGGTGTGATCGAACCCACAATAGTCAGAGGTGGGATCAAACCGACAATGGTCAGAGGTGGGATGGAACCCACGATGGTCAGGGTGGAATCAAACCAACGATGGTCAGAGGTGGGATCAAACCCACGATGGTCAGAGGTGTGATCGAACCCACGATGGTCAGAGGTGGGATGGAACCCACGATGGTCAGGGTGGAATCAAACCAACGATGGTCAGAGGTGGGATCAAACCCACAATGGTCAGGGGTGTGATCGAACCCACGATAGTCAGAGGTGGGATCAAACCGACAATGGTCAGAGGTGGGATGGAACCCACGATGGTCAGGGTGGAATCAAACCAACGATGGTCAGAGGTGGGATCAAACCCACGATGGTCAGAGGTGTGATCGAACCCACGATGGTCAGAGGTGGGATGGAACCCACGATGGTCAGAGGTGGGATGGAACCCACGATGGTCAGGGTGGAATCAAACCAACGATGGTCAGAGGTGGGATCAAACCCACAATGGTCAGAGGTGGGATGGAACCCACGATGGTCAGAGGTGGGATCAAACCCACAATGGTCAGAGGTGGGATGGAACCCACGATGGTCAGGGTGGAATCAAACCAACGATGGTCAGAGGTGGGATCAAACCCACGATGGTCAGAGGTGGGATCCGACCCAAGATGGTCAGAGGTGGGATTGAAGCCACAATGATCAGGGGTGGGATCGAAGCCACAATGGTCGGGGTGGAATAGAACCCACGATGGTCAGGGTGTGATCGAACCTACGATGGTCAGAGATGGAATCGAACCCACGATGGTCAGGGGTGGGATCCAACCCATGATGGTCAGAGTGGAATAGAGCCCACGATGGTCAGGGGTGGGATCGATCCTGTGACCTTCTTACTGTGTTGCCACGGTGTTAACCACTGCACAACAGCTGCCCATATTAGACCATTTTAATTGTCTGATACAGAAGAGGATGTTTGCCACAAGGAATTCATTGTCACTGTTCTGAGTTTTCATACCACTAATATATACATACGTAAATATCAGGATTAATTGTGATTAGTCTCGATTAATCCTGATTATGCCCACCACTATTTTTTTCATAATCTTTTTTAATATTTAAGTATATTTTTTGCTGCTCTTTAGATGGGGATAGCTCCTAGCAGCACCCACTATTAACCAGCCACCAGTGGTTCAAAGTCATAGAAACTGAATCTACAAATGTCCAAAAAACACCAAATATATTAAGAAGAATTTTGGGGAATGAGAAGTAAAATGATGAAGGATTTACTTATAACTTACGAAATCATAAACCAGTCAAATATGATTTTGCCCCTCAGCTAGAAAGGCTGCAGGGGTGTTGTCAGGCAGGCATCAAGACCTACATGTTCAAAGCAAGTCTTCAAGAAGGATGACCTGCAGGCCATTCAAATAGATACTATAGGTCTATTTCCTAAACATTTTGGGTGGTTTTATATTTTGGCTTGTAGGCACACATGTGCCATATAATCCACATTGCCATCACTGAACAAAATGAAAAAAATGTTATATATTCAATTCCAATTTTGAAGCAGCTTAACAGATCCTCATCAGACTGTTCTGGAACCAACATTTGCATTCAGGATAATTGCACAAAAGTATAGCTGAAATAATATGTCTGAAAGTGTAAAATTCCTGAGGGTGGATTCACACTATAACATTTGGACCGACTTTTGTTGACGTTTTGAAAAATCAGAGAATTCAGTCCAAACGGTGGTGAAATTATTTTTACAAACTTTTGCTAGCATTTCCCAGCGTTGCATTCAGCGTTGTCAAACATTTGCCAACTTAGGTTAACTTAAGCTAAGAATACTCAGTGCAGTTCAGCTGACATTAGTGTCAGGCGACGCTCATATAAAGATCAGTGTTTGTGGAGGCTTCCTGCCATTCTGAACTTGCATTTTTGGGTGGATTCACACTACAACATTTGGACCAACTTTTACTGATGTGTTGGCAAACGTCTGACTCTGCTGGCAAAAGCAGATAAAAGTTAATGATGGTGTTTGATGGCAAACAGTGGCGAAAGTTGTATTCGTTGAGAATTTTCATCATGCTGAAAATTTGGTGACATTTAGAAATAAACATTGGTGAAAGATGTGCTCTCACAGTCATACCTAAGGACAATTTAGAATCCCCAGTTTGATGCCAATTAACCTCACAATGTGTTGGCCCTGCGATGGACTGGCGATCTGTCCAGGGTGTACCCTGCCTCTCGCCCAAAGATGCTGGGATAGGCTCCAGCCCCCCCGCGACCCGAAAAAGGATTAAGCGGAAGAAGATGAATGAATGAAAGTTGTGCTCAGTTTGTAAAAGTTCCTGAGTGCTGGGCTAAGTTATGCAGAGTTCACCTAAGTCAGCCTAAGTTAAGCTCCATTGGCAAACGTTGACTGACATGCTGGTGAAAACGGATGTTTTTAGATCAAAACTCACTTCAGACATGCAGGAACGAAAGAGAAATAGAAAGAAGGGGGAATTAAAAAAAAGAAAATATATATGTAAGGGGACAGTATTGTGTACAGTATTTGGTGATAACAAGGTGGGTATGACATGTTTTTTTTTATTTTTTTAATCTACGGGATAATATATACACACATGGACAAAATTGTTGGTACCCCTCTGTTAATGAAAGAAAAACCCACAATGATCACAGAAATAACTTGAATCTGACAAAAGTGGTAATAAATAAAAATTCTATGAAAATTAACCAATGAAAATCAGACAATACTTTTGAATTGTGGTTCAACAGAATTATTTTAAAAAACAAACTCATGAAACAGGCCTGGACAAAAATGATGGTACCCTTAACTTAATATTTTGTTGCACAACCTTTTGATGCAATCACTGCAATCAAACGATTTCTGTAACTGTCAATGAGACTTCTGCACCTCTCAGCAGGTATTCTGGCCCACTCCTCATGAGCAAACTGCTCCAGTTGTCTCAGGTTTGAAGGGTCCTTCTCCAGACAGCATGTTTCAGCTCCTTCCACAGATGTTCAATAGGATTTAGATCAGGGCTCATAGAAGGCCACTTTAGAATAGTCCAATGTTTGGCTCTTAGCCATTCTTGGGTGTTTTTAGCTGTGTGTTTTGGGTCATTATCCTGTTGCAAGACCCATGACCTGTGACTGAGACCAAGCTGTCTGACACTGGGCAGCACATTTCTCTCTAGAATCCCTTGATAGTCTTGAGATTTCATTGTACCCTGCACAGATTCAAGACACCCTGTGCCAGATGCAGCAAAGCAGCCCCAGAACATAACAGAACCTCCTCCATGTTTCACAGTAGGGACAGTGTTCTTTTCTTGGTATGCTTCATTTTTGCGTGTGTGAACGTAGAGCTGATATGCCTTGCCAAAAAGTTCCAGTTTTGTCTCGTCTGTCCATAGGACATTCTCCCAGAAGCTTTGTGGCTTGTCAACATGCAGTTTGGCAAATTCCAGTCTGGCTTTTTTATGATTTGTTTTCAACATTGGTGTCCTCCTTGGCCGTCTCCCATGAAGTCCACTTTGGCTCAAACAACGACGGATGGTGCGATCTGACACTGATGTACCTTGACCTTGGAGTTCACCATGAATGTGTTTAGAGGTTGTTCTGGGCTCTTTTGTTACCATTCATATTATCCGTCTCCTCCTGCAGCCACGTCCAGGGAGGTTGGCTACAGTCCCGTGGATCTTAAATTTCTGAATAATATGTGCAACTGTAGTCACAGGAACATCAAGCTGCTTCTAGATGGTCTTATAGCCTTTACCTTTAACATGTTTGTCTATAATTTTCTTTCTAATCTCCTGAGACAACTCTCTCCTTTGCTTCCTCTGGTCCATGTTTAGTGTGGTCCACACCATGTCACCAAACAGCACAGTGACTACTTGTCACCCTTTAAATAGGTCGACTGACTGATTACAAGTTTGTAGACACCTGTGATGTTAATTAGAGGACACATCTTGGTTGAACATGTCCCTATGGTCACATTATTTTCAATCTTTTCTAGGGGTACCATCATTTTTGTCCAGGCCTGTTTCATGAGTTTGTTTTTTTAAAATAATTATGTTGAACCACAATTCAAAAGCATTGTCTGATTTTCATTGGATAATTTTCATAGAATTTTTATTTATTACCACTTTTGTCAGATTCAAGTTATTTCTGTGACCATTGTGGGTTTTTCTTTCATTAACAGAGGGGTACCAACAATTTTGTCCATGGCTGTAAAATATATTTATTACAGGCATTTGATTAGTTTTGAGTTGTTTGTGGGTTTGTTTGCTCCAGGTAATGGGTGTGGTCTGGTGAGTGGTTTGGGATTTTGTGTCTTTGCATGCGTGTTATTTTTCTATCACTAGGCTGTGCTGTTGCGTAAATGTGTCTTTTGCCAGTACGGATTACTGGTTGCCTTGGAAACAACAGCTGTTGGAGACGCTGATCTTTTTTTTTTTTCTTTGCTGTCTGAAAAAACATTTTCTTAGTCCATGGAATAAATTTTTTTTTTTTCATGAAATTTTCAGTCTCTCTCTGCCTACAACATATATATATGATCTCCCAAAAATGTGACAGTTCAAAAGGGAAAAAAAGTCCTCATTGAGGAATTTACTGTTCTTAATTTTCTGCTCCGTGCGTAATCAGTCTCCAGGAGTTATTGGTTCACTTCCAGTGTGAGGAATCAAACAGCGCTGATGTGGTGTCAAAAAGTAAATGACATTTAACAGGATTTTGATGGAGAGAAGTGTAACAGTCAAAAGATAATCACCCGTCATTTTATTTATATTGTGGAAAGAGGAAGAAACGCACAGGAGCCGAAGGTGAGGTTTTATCACTACTACTTTTATCACTTACTCCTCAAATAGCACCAACAACTGAACTGTAACCACTCCCGGACTCCAAAACCGGGAAACACAAACCACGCCCCCAACCCCAAGTCCCATTGGGTGAGAGGTGCACTCTTCAGTCTGCCACACAGCCCCCCCATCCCCACGAGTGCCCAGAGGGGACTCCTGTAGTCAAAATCAGTCTCTCACTGGGGGCCTGATGAGCCTGCTATAACGGCTGCACTGTCCTCCAGATGGAACCACAGGAGAAGCCTGTCATGCCGGGTGTCCAGGTGGATGATGGGCAGGTGAAACACAGTCCATAGTAGGCTGGAAACCAGAAAACTCATCTTGTGCAGACCTAGCTGGGGTCCTAGAAGGGGGGTGACCCCGATAGGGGACCTGGGCAGGAAACATAAGCTCATCCACCATAATGTGCACCGGCTTAAGCCTATCCAACATGACCCGCTCTTTGCGCCCACCCATATCCAGCGCAAAACTCTTAGGGCCCATCTCCAGAACCCAGAATGGACCGTCATATGGGGGTTGGAGAGGTGAGCAGTGAGTGTCATGTTGCACAAAAATGAAATGCACTGATCTGAGCTCAGTAGGCACAAACGATCATGGAAAACAGTAGTGAGCGGGGCTCAGAGCCAGTGCACCGTCGGACGAAAAAGGGTAGACAGTGGGGCCAGTCTGCGGGGCAGAACTTTTGGGCAAAAACTCTCCCGGAACGCGGCGCGGTTGACTGAACACCAGTTCAGCAGGTGAAGCATCGAGAGCTTCCTTAGGAACTGAATGCAACCCAAGTATCACCCAAGGCAAGTGATCCACCCAATTGCCATCAGAGAGCGCAGCACACAGCACTGCTTTCAGCGACCAGTGAAACCATTCACACAAGCAGTTAGCCTGAGCGTGGTACGCTGTAGTGCAGTGTACCTGCACCCCCAAGAGCCTTGCAAGCGCCAACCAGAGGTCCGACACGAACTGGGGGCCCCTATTGGAGGTAATATCTAATGGTGGGCCGAAACGCGCAACCCAGTAAGAAAGAAACGTGCATGCCATGGCTGCAGCTAAAGTGGAGGACAGAGGGACTACCTCTGGCCACCTGGTGGTCCGATCCACTATGGAGAGTAAGTGCGTAAAACCCTGCGAAGAGGGTAGGGACCCACCAGGTCCACATGCGTGTGGTCAAAAGGTTTAGCCAGAATCTGAAATGATTCAAGGGATGCCTTGGTGTGCTTTTGGACTTTAGTGCATTGACATGCCAAGCATGAGGCCGCCTACCCCTTGACATCCCTGCAGAGGCCAGGCCAGGCAAACTTGGCACCAAACAGTTTCACTGATGCCCTAACTCCAGGCTGTGAGAGGGAGTGAATTGAGTCTAAAACTCGACAGTGCCAGGCCGCAGGGACAACAGGGTGGGGGCAGCCAGTGGAGACATCGCAGAGGAGAGTAGGACCACCTTCCTGCATCACCGCCTCCTTGAGTTTGATGGCTGTACCTGCAGATTGAAGGGCCAGGATGTCCGGGTTGTTGGGCTGCTCGACAGCCATGGCAGAAAAATCCATCCTGAGGTGCACCAGACACACCAGCGCATGGGACAGGCAATCATCCACGGGGTTGGACTTGCCAGTCACATGCTTAACATCTGTTGTGAACTTGGAGATGGCCACCAGATGGCGTTGTTGATGAGCAGACCACGGCTTGGTCACCTTGAACATGGCAAATGTTAGTGGTTTACAATCTACATAAGCTGTGAAAGAACGGCCCTCCAATAAGAATCTGAAATGACGCGTTCCCAGGTACAGCGCCAGCAACTCCCAGTCAAAAACGTTGTACTTGCACTCATCATCCAGCAGCTTGCGACTGAAAAACGCAAGGGGCTGCCATGCCCCTGCCACGTGCTGCTCAACCACTGCCCCCACGGCTATATCAGAGGCATCTGTTGTCAAAGCTATGGGCACCGTGGGCACAGAGTGACCGAGTAGTACTGCGTTCGCAAGGGCGGGCTTAGCTCTGTCAAAAGCTCGGATCCATTCGGGAGTCCACGTGACAGGGTTGTTGGCTTTTTTTAGCCTCAGAACCTCATAGAGCGGCTGCAGGAGGTGGGCAGTGCAAGGGAGGAAGCAATTATAAAGATTTGCCATGCCCAGAAATTCCTGCAGTGCCTTAATGGAGTCTGGACGGGAAAATTCCACCACTGTTTGAACCTTAAAAGTCAACAGAATCTCACCCTGCGATGAAATGCCGTGGCCTAAGAATTCAATCACCAGCAGCTCAAACTGACATTTAGCCGGGTTGATGATCAGGCCGTGTTCTTCAAGGGGCCCGAAAACTTGTATGAGGTGCAACACATGCTCTTCAGCTGACAGACTGGCCACTAATGTGTCATTGAGGTAGACAAACACGAACGGGAGGTCACGTAACACTGAGTCCATCAACCTCTGAAATGTCTGTGCTGCACCTTTAAGGCCAAATGGCATGCACAGGAATTCAAAAAGCCTGAATGGGGTAATTACCACAGTCTTGGGGACATCCTCCACGTGCACGGGAACTTGGTGATAACCATGCACCAGATCTACCTTTGAAAAAATGGTGGAGCCCGTCAGATGCATGGAAAAATCCTGGATGTGCAGGATCGGATAAAAGTCATTCGCGGTGACATTGTTAAGCAGACGAAAATCACCACATGGCCACCACGACCCATCCGCCTTAGGTACCATGTGAAGCGGCGAGGCCCATGGGCTGTTAGAACGCCTCACTATACCCAAACATTCCATAGTGGCGAACTCCTTTTTTGCTATGACCAACTTCACTGCATTGAGGTGTCGTGCGTGTGCAAAAACTGGCAGTTCCGCAGTGGGGATGAAATGTTGCACACCATGCTTAGTAGCTGCGGTGGAAAAAGCAGGTGTTGTAAGCGACGGAAAATTTGCCAGCAAATGAAGAAAAGCATTATCCAACACTAAATACGTAGCATGTGACAACAGCCCAGCTTCCCCAGCCTCACACGGAAAGGTGGTGAAAGACACAACATCAATCAAACAGAGGTTAGCAGCATCAAAAAGTAAACCATTAGCACACAAAAAATCCGCACCAAAGATAGGGACTGTAGTGGAAGTGATTACAAAGTCCACTCAAAACTGTTTCCCTAAAAAGAAACAATCACAGACTTTGTGCCAAATGTCCCGATGGAAGAACCATTAACTGCACTCAAATGCAGGCTGCTGCCTGCCGCTGGCCTGTCCGTGCTAGTCGGAGGGAGTAGGCTCTTCTGTGAGCCGGAGTTCACAAGGAAACATCTTCCTGACAGTGAATCTCTAATGAAGAGCAGCTCACCTTGTCCACCAGCACCCACAGCTGCTACTGAGCACTGGCTCTGGAGTTTTCCATTGTCTCAAACGTGCATGGAGGCATGCAGTGCTTAGCCTTGCTGCCAAACCGCAGGTGGAAGAAATGCAGACTTTTCACATGCCGTCTCCGGGCAACCACTCCGGCTACCACCACCAGGTCCACGTCTTCTGTCATGGGTTGCAGGGTATCCAATGCTACACTTTGCACAGCAAACCGCCTAGTAGCCAGCAGGACCTGATCAGCTTCCTCAGCTAAAGCTCAGTAGTCACTGGTTGCCAAATGTGGGGAGTTAGCCAAAATCGTGCACACAAGCAGTGGGAGCTGGCTTAGGAAAATGTGTGGAACCAAGGAGCCACCTTCATCCGCTTCCAGCAGTGACAGCATTTTGTCTATAAGATCCACAGCCATGCCGTCACCCAAACCTGACAGGGAAAGGATTTTATCTGCTCTTTCTGCAGCCAATAGCAGGAGCAGAAACTGTTTGATGACAGCGTATTTACCGTGCTGTGGGGGCACGCGAAGTAACTGTATGACATGCCGTGTGGACTGCTGATCCAGAGCAGCGATGACCAAGTAGTACCTTGGTTCATCTGTAGTGATTCTGTTGTGAAGGGATTTTTGTGTAGTGTGCAGTGTGATGACATGCCCGGCTGGTGGTGTCATTACGCCGACATATATAGGGGAGCGTCCGACATTAGAGGCTCTCTTGCCCGGACAACTCCACATGTGACTACATGGAGTGTATTGTTGGCAGTTTCTTAATAAAGCCGAGTTCCAGTGCAGCATCCTCATCCATCTCTTTAGTGCTAGGTTTGTGGACAAAACATTTGGTGACGGAGGATTAACCATGGAGGCGTGCGTAACACCACTGCGGCCTTCCTTTGAGCTCCCCGGGGAATCGCCAGTTCCTTGGCCATGTTGGCTGGAGACGTTCGAGACATATGTTGCAGCGTTGGACCTGGGAAAGATTCAACATTCAAAGGCTTTATTATCACATGCATAGTTAAGAAATGCTACATTTCCTGAGCAATGAAATTCTTACTTTACTCTCTGAATGAATGCTAAGGTAATAGGTATAGAAACAACAATTCTAATAAGGTAATACTAACACAGTAGCTCAATCCTAATACTAATGGATGCTAATAACACACACAAGGTTCCAAGGTTGTCATAGCCAGGAGCGGCACTGGGGTTAAGCTCCCAGTGCTCATAAAATGCTCCTTATGGCGTGCGTCTCGAAAAGCCTCTGACAACTAAGTCCAACTCCTGGCCTGCCCGTGTGGTTTAGTCTCTAAGCCCGGCGGAACTGCTTTTACTAATAGGAGAAGGGGCGAGGGTGGATCTCTGGCGCCTTAAAACCAGATGCTTCGGGTAGATGGTGGCTCGTCAACCTGGGAAGGTAGCCCATCTAGGGGAAGGTAAACCGTGATTTCAAACCTCCGCTGCCTTGTGGCACTCCCGGTCACCGGAAAGGCTTCGGGAGTCAACCCTGAAGAAAAATCCGGAGTTGGCGTCCCTAAGGCAGTTCTCTGTTGTGCTCAACATCGTTCTGGCAGCTCCTGCGACAGCGCTGGTGCCAAACTGTAGCAGCCCTGCTGTTCCTTTGGATTCATCAGTGACGTGGAGAGGGGGGACGTACTGCATGGGCAACATCTTGTCCTCCATATCTTCCTGCCCAGGCTTGAATCCTACCAACGCCCAACGCTGGAAGGTAGAACACCGGATCACTGGAGAGGACACTCCAGCTTCGCCTTTGGCGTAGACAAAACACGGGGAATGACAGTTACCGGTTATAAGCCACCGCTCAATTGGCGTAGAGCGCGGCGCCAGGGGTTGTTCCCAATGGTGGGAGGGATCATCGGATCTCACTGGACAGCTACCGCCCGCCTCAAGCTGGGCAGCCCCCAGCCAATAAGGTGTTGTCCCGCCACAGCTTGCTTTCCTCATTGGGTGCATGGGGATGAGGAGAAGTCCAAGCGGCAGGCTGAGAACCTTCGCACCAGGCAAGACAAAAAACAAAAGAGACCAACTCTAAAACTGGGAACTTGGAACGGCCGCACTATGATGACAGGACTCGCTGCTAACCTCAAGGACATCAACAACACCAGGAAGACTGCCATCGTCAATAATGAGCTGAAGAGACTGGAAGTGGATATCGCCACTCTCCAGGAAACACGATTGGCTGACGCAGGCACACTGAGAGAGAAGGACTACACTTCACTTTTACTTCACTTTTACTTCACTTGAATGTTTAGCTGTTAATGTATGTCTCTCTCCGGTAATGAATTTCAACATTGCAGTAGTGTACAACCCACCGTCACACAACTCTTCCTTTTATAATGAATTAAGTGATCTGGTTAAACAACTTGAGAAGAACAGAGAAACAATAATTCATGGTGACTTTAATATCAACTGGTCTGATAAAAAAGACAAACAAAAACTGAAAAGCCTCATGACTAAATTTAATTACCAGCAAATCATCAAAGGACCCACCAGGATAACCAAACAATCCAGAACACTTATTGACATGGTATTTACTAATAAACCAGAACGAATAACCAGAACCTATAATCTTGTAACTGGTCTCTCAGATCATAACATGGTTCTTGCTGTCAGGAAACTTACTAAAAAGCGACTACAGTATTTTGGGGGAGTCGATATTGACAAATCAAATTTTATTTTCCCCAAATCAAAAAATGAGGAGTTTGAACATTACTTAGAGAATCAAAATTGGGAGCAGCTCATGGCAACATGTGAAGTAGATGATTGTTGTAATTTTATAACTGCAACAATCACAAAGTCTATAGAAAAATTTTCAAAGCAAATTAAAAGTAGACAACAGAAGATTAGCCTACCATGGTTAAATAATGAAATAAGAAAACTTATGAAGAGGCGAGACTATGCACTGAAAACATCACTAACCTCCAAACTACAAAATGATCACCTTGTGTACAAAAGTTTAAGAAATAAAGTGGTACATGAGCTGTGAAAATCAAAAATATCTTATTACAATAAACTGATAGATCATGCAAAGGGTAACAACAGTTCCCTATGGAGGCATTTAAATAACTTAACTAATAAAAAAAACGATCAGAAGGGGGTAAAGGAACTTAGAATCAATGGCAAGACCGTCAGTGACAAGGCTACTTTGGCAAATGAATTTAATTCACACTTTGTGGGCTCTGTGGAAGACTTAACAAAAATTTTTGTGCTGCCAAATGTGCTCAACAACACAAATTCCATACTCCCAACAGATACTTTTCACATCGATGAGGTAAATGAGAAGTTAATTGCTGGTATTGTTAAAACACTGTCAAACTCAAAAACTAGTGATATCTACAATATGAGCACCTCCTTTCTCAAAATGCACAGCAAAATATTAATCAAACCACTGACTCATCTCATTAATCTCTCCATTAGGTCTAGTACATTTCCATCTGGCTGGAAAAAAGCTGTCGTCATACCAGTTCATAAATCAGGCAGTAAAGACGATATATGCAATTACCGCCCAATCTCTATCTTACCAGTCCTATCTAAGGTTCTTGAAAAAGTTGTAGCTACACAGCTGATAGACTACTTACAAGACAGTCAACTTCTTCATCCACATCAATTTGGTTTTAGACCAGGATACTCAACAGAAACAGCAAATTGTTGCCTTATTGAAAACGTCAAACAGTCCTTGGACAGGGGTAATGTGGTAGGAGCTGTTTTTCTAGATCTCAAAAAGGCTTTCGATACTGTAAACCACAGTTTGCTTTTATCCAAAATGGTATCTTTTAACTTCTCCCCAAATACATTAGAATGGTTTGCATCTTATCTCCAGAATAGAGAACAGTGTGTAAAAGTTCACCAGGATAAATCCTCATTTTTAAACAACCGCATGGGTATCCCACAAGGGTCCATTCTTGGTCCTTTACTTTTCAGCATTTTTATTAATGACTTGCCGTTACACTGCTCAGCTGCAACATGCCAACTTTATGCAGATGATGCAGTTATTTACACAGCTGCCAAGACTCCAGCACAGGCTGCAGATGTGCTGTCTACAAGTATGGTTGATGTCCAAGAGTGGCTCCTCAAGAACCATCTATTGCTGAACCTTCAGAAAACAGTCTCAATGTGCTTTTCAATCAAAAAATGTAACCTGCAACATTTTAAAGTTAATATACATGATCATGACATCAGTTTAGCTACAGAATTCAAATACCTTGGCATTGTACTAGATCCTCAACTCAAATTTAATCTTCATATAAAGAAAATTTCAAAAACAGTAAAAAAAAATCTGAACTGCTTTAAATTAATTAGATATTACATACCTTACGAAGCAGCTGCACTGTATATGCATTCTATGGTTTTTTCTCATATATCATACTGTTTGACAGTCTGGGCTCAAGCAGCCCCTTCCACAATAAGACATATAGGTTCATTATATAATCAAACCCTAAAAATCTTGGACAAAAAGCCCATTAGGTGGCATCACTGTAATGTTTTAAAAAAATACAACCTATTGAGTTTTGAGAGCTTCATTGACCTCTGTCTTCTGAAATTAACGTTCAAATGTTTCCATAAATCAGCACCCGAGCCACTTGCTGGTTTCGTCCAAAGACAGGACAGCAGCAGAGCCACCAGGAGTTCTGTTAACAATAACTGTAAAATATTCCACCGCAGAACCACATTTGGACAAACAGCTTTCTCTATAAAGGGCAGTCACATCTGGAACACAATGCCAAATGAAATTAAAATAATAACGGACTTTAAAACATTCACTAAAAATGTTAAAAACTGGCTGAAAAATAAACAAGAATGTACTCATGTATGAATTATTTGTCTGCAAAGTGAGAGTGAATGAAGGGAAGGAATAAATGTGTTTGTTTATAGTGAGTGACGGAGGGAGGAAGGCCTGAAATAGGCAAATGTGAGTTATGTTATATGTGTTAAATGTGAGTCAGGCTGTTATATTTGTGTATTTATAATATTTATGTTAAAGGTGAGTCAGGCTGTTATATTTGTGTATTTATAATATTTATAATATTTATAATTGTGTATTTATAATTTTTCTGCATTGATGTATGTGGTTATTGTGTATATTTTTATCTTGATTCTTTTTTCTAAAGCCCATCCAGGAACAAGAGTTGCAAATTAGCTAATAGCTATACACTCTATGTGCAACACATCAGATTGATTGTCTTTGATTAATTGTCTATGTTTATTGCACTGTCCCTGTCAAATAAACTAATCTACTACTACTACACGTTCTACTGGCAGGGAAAGGACAGTGACAAACACAGGGAACATGGAGTGGGCTTCGCAGTGAAGAACACCTTGCTGAAGATGGTGGAACCGGGCAGCAATGGCTCTGCACGACTCCTCACCCTCCGCCTGAACACCACTCAAGGCCCAGTCACCCTCGTCAGTGTGTATGCCCCAACACTGACAGCCACACCAGAGGCAAAAGACGAGTTCTACGAGAATCTCGCAACAACTGTCAGGATCATCCCCAACTCTGAACAACTCATTCTCCTTGGAGACTTCAATGCCAGAGTGAGTGCTGACCACAACTCCTGGCCCTCCTGTCTTGGATCATTTGGCGTGGGCAGAATGAATGACAACGGACAACGGCTGCTCGAGTTCTGCACATATCACGATCTGTGCATCACAAACTCGTTCTTCAAGACCAAGCCCCAACACAAGGTTTCCTGGCGACATCCGCGCTCAAAGCACTGGCACCAGCTGGACTTGATCCTGACCAGGCGCACCTCACTGAAGAACGTGCTAATCACCCGTTCGTTCCAGAGTGCAGATTGTGACACAGACCATTCATTGGTGTGTTGCAAGGTCAAGCTGCAGCTGAAGAAATTCCATCGTGCTAGACAACCTGGAAAGGCACAGATTGACACCAGCAAGATAGCCCAACCAGAACTTGTTGAGCAGTTTGCCTCCACCTTTGAGAAGGAACTTGGTGTACCACAAGAAGGAGAATCTGCAAAGCAGAAGTGGGAAGAGCTGCGAAACACCATCCACCACACAGCCTTGGCTACCTTTGGGAGGAAGACCTCGAAGTCACAGGACTGGTTTGATGCCAAGTTGACCGAGATGACCCCCGCCATTGAAGCCAAGCACTCAGCACTTTCTGAGTACAAGAAGTACCCAAACGAGAAGAATCTCCAGATTCTCAGGGCTGCGAGAAGCAAAGTTCAGCAGACTGCTTGGCGCTGTGCCAACGAGTACTGGACTCAGCTCAGCCAAGACATTCAAACCGCTGCCATAACAGGGAACATCCGTGGTATGTACGATGGCATCAAGAAAGCACTTGGTCCAGCTCAGAGCAAGACAGCCCCCCCTTAAATCCTCCACTGGGGAGATGATCACAGAAAAGAACAAGCAGATGGAGAGATGGGTGGAACACTACTCCGACCTCTACTCCAGACAGAACACCGTGACACCGTCAGCCCTTGATGCCATCGACTGCCTGCCATCCATGGACGAACTTGACGCCGAGCCAACCATCGACGAACTCAGCAAGGCCATTGATAGCTTGGCCGCTGGCAAGGCACCCGGCAACGACGGCATACCCCCCGACCTGATCAAGCACTGCAAGACCGCCCTACTGCTGCCATTGCATGACGTCCTCTGCCAGTGCTGGAAGGAAGGTGCCGTACCACAGGACATGAGGGACGCCAAGATCATCACCCTCTACAAAAACAAAGGGGAGAGAAGCGACTGCAACAACTACAGGGGCATCTCCCTCCTCAGCGTTGTTGGTAAAGTCTACGCACGAGTTGTTCTCGTTCGTCTACAGAAGCTTGCCGAACGTGTCTACCCCGAGTCTCAGTATGGCTTCCGCGCTGAGCGATCGACGGTACACATGATATTCTCTATCCGCCAACTCCAGGAGAAATGCAGAGAACAGAACATGCCCCTGTACGTCGCCTTCATCGACCTCACCAAAGCGTTCAATCTGGTCAACAGAGAGGGCCTTTTCAAGATCCTGCCAAAAATAGGATGCCCACCAAAGTTGCAAAGCCTCATCAAATCGTTTCACACCAACATGCAGGGGATAGTGCAGCACGACGGCAACGTCTCAGAGCCATTCAACATACGCAGCGGAGTGAAACAGGGCTGTGTACTTGCGTCAACCCTCTTTGGGATTTTCTTTGCTATGCTCCTGAGGCATGCCTTCAGCACAGCAACAGAGGGAGTCTACCTGCACACAAGATCTGACGGCAGGCTTTTCAACCTCGCCCGCCTGAAAGCCAGAACCAAAGTACGCGAGGCTCTAATCAGAGACATGCTGTTCGCAGACGACGCTGCCGTCGCAACCCACACACAGCAGGAGCTTCAGACCCTGATGGACCGCTTCTCCCAGGCATGCAAGGATTTCGGGCTTACCATCAGCCTGAAGAAGACTAACGTCTTGGCACAAGGCACGGAAGCACCACCAACCATCACCATCGATGACTACGAGCTGGAGGTCGTGAATCAGTTCACGTACCTGGGGTCCACGATCAGCAACAACCTCTCCCTTGATACAGAGATCGACAAGAGGATTGGAAAATCAGCCTTCACACTCGCTCGCCTCACCACACGAGTGTGGGAGAATCTCAAACTCTCTGTCAAGACAAAGATGGCAGTGTACAACGCCTGCGTCATCAGCACACTGCTCTATGGGAGTGAGAGGTGGACAACATACGCCCGGCAGGAAAAGAGACTGAACTCGTTCCACTTGCGCTGCATTCGCCACATCCTGGACATATCCTGGCAGGACAAAGTGCCCAACACAGAAGTTCTGTCCCACGCCGGTCTTCCCTCCATGTTCACTCTACTCAGGCAGTGCAGGTTCCGCTGGCTAGGCCACGTTCACCGAATGGAGGATGGCAGAATCCCCAAAGACATCCTCTATGGAGAACTGGCGACTGGCAGGAGAGACGTTGGCCGCCCACAGCTGCGCTTTAGAGACGTCTGCAAGAGAGACATGAAGGCCCTGGAGATCAACACAGAGCGCTGGGAGGACCTTGCAACGGACCGCTCCAAATGGAGAGGCACCCTGACCAGACAGCTCAAGGCGGGTGAAGAGAGACTGACTGCTGCAGCAGATGAAAAAAGGACCCGCAGGAAGAACCGCCACAGACCCAGCAGCAAGGAGACCACCCACAAGTGCGACCTGTGTGACAGGGACTGCCATTCGCGCATTGGCCTGTTCAGCCACAGGCGGTGCTGTTCCAGCAGAGTAAACGTTTAGGATTCTCTTCCATGGTCATCATAGACCGACGGAGGCCGACGACGAACACACACACCAACACACAGTTAGGCAATTAGGACTCCTTAAGCACACCTTGATACTAAATACTAAAACTAATGAGTATTAATAACACACACTAGGCAAATTGGACAGTTAAAGCAGTCAGACAAGAGGGATGAAAGTGAAAATTCACTGGATGACTGAATTGATAGTGGTATATTGATATCAGAGATGATGTGAACCTGAGATGGCATGAACCTATGTACAGTGTGCAAATGAGCATTGTGCAACGAGCAGTGTATAATTACAAATTACAAATTAGCACCCGGTACTAATTTCTCTGTAATGATAGTACCAGTAGACTTTACATGATAAATAGCAGCAGAGATGATATGGACATCAGGCCAGTGAGACTATATCTACTGTACAGGTGAGCAATGTGCATATTTAGCAGCCGGTGTGTGAGTTCTTATATGCAAAGCTGTGTTGCGGAGTTTTGGGAGTTGTTATTTGTTCAGGAATCTGATGGCAGTGGGATAGGAGTTTTTTTGGTCTGGTTGTCTTGCATTTCACATTTCTGTACCTCCGGCCTGAGGGTAAAAGTGTGAACAGTCTGTGCTGGGGGTGGGTGGGGTCCTGGAGGATGGCGTCAGCGCTCCTTTGGACTCTGCATGCTCTGCAGAGAGGGGAGTGGAGTCCTGATGATCTTCTCCACTGTTTTCACCACTCTCTGCAGGCGTTTGTGGTTCAGGGCAGTGATGCTGCCGTACCATGCAGTGATGCAGTTGGTCAAGATTCTCTCAATGATGCAGCTGTAGAAATTGTTGAGGGTCCTGGAGGACATGCCAAACTTCTTCAGCCTCCTCAGAAAGTACAGTCACTGCTGAGCTTTCGTTACCAGCTCTGTGGTGTTGTGTGTCCGCTTAAGGTCCTCGCTGATGTGGATGCCCAGGTATTTAAAGCTGCTCACCCTCTCCACCTCAAGCTTCTGGATGAATAGCAGCCGATGGGGTCTTGTCCTCCCTTTCCTCATGTCCACTATCATCTCCTTTGTCTTGTCCGTGTTGAAGATGAGGTTGTTGTCCTCACACCATGACACCAGGTTGGCCACCTCCCTCTCGTAGGATGCTTTGTCATCACCAGTGATGTGTCCTATAACTGCTGTGTTATCTGTGAACTTTAGGATGATATTGTCCTTGAGGGAGGCAACACAGTCATGGGTGAAGAGGCTGTAGAGGATGGGCTGAGAACACACCCCTGTTGGACACCTATGTTCGTGATGATGCTGGCTGAGGTCTTGTTACCCATCCTGACAGACTGGGGCCTGCCAGTTAGAAAGTCCAGTAGCCAGTCGCAGAGGGTGGGGTGCAGGCCAAGTGAAGACAGTTTGTCGGTGAGTTTGTGGGGAATGCCCATGTTGAAGGCAGAGTTGTAATCAACAAAGAGCATCCTAATGTAGGAGTCTTTATCTTCCAGGTGGGAGAGAAGAATAATGGAGTGCTGTGGCAATGGCATCCGAGGTGGACCTGTTGGGCCAGTAGGCATACTGCAGGGGGTCCAGGGTGCCCGGTATGCTGTCCTGAATGAAGGGCAGCACCACTCTCTCGAAGCAATTCATGATGATTGGAGTGAGTGCTACCAGTCTTTAATCATTCAGACAGGTCGGTGGGCTCCTTTTGGGAAGGGGGATGATGGTTGTCGTTTTGAAGCAGGAGGGGACTATGTTCACTTCCGCTCTTCAAGGAGAGTAGACGCTTCTCTCTTTTCTCTCTGCTCTAGCTCCCCACTTCCCTAACTAACTGGATCCCAGCTTGCTGTTGTCTGTCTGCGTCTACTGCTGATTATCGAAAAGAAATTATGGAATTGATAAGCTGGGCTTTGAACGCAATTGACACTATTTTTTCAGAATCAGAATCAGAATCAGAATCAGAATCAGGTTTATTGCCATTGTTCATGTAGTACACAAACTAGGAATTTGTCTCGGTACAATGCTGCAACATTAAACATGATAAGATAAGAGAAATAAACTATACATGTAATAAAGTGTAGGATAAGATTAAGTGATACTGGTCAACAGTTAAAATATATATTAGCCAGCAGCAGATACTGTGGAGAACTATATAGTGCAGTCGGTAATGCAGGAAGAAAACAGTGATGATTGACATGAGTCTGGTTGAGCTGCTGTACATGGTGCACGAGAGTCACTTAGTGTTCAGCAGTCTAATGGCAGAGGGGAAGAAGCTGTTCATGTGACGGGAGGTTTTAGTCTGGATGGACCGAAGTCTTCTACCAGAGGGGAGGGGGGCAAACAGTACGTGACCAGGGTGTGAGGGATCGGCTATGATCCGGCCAGCACGCCTCCGGGTCCTGGAGATGTACAGATCCTGGAGAGATGGGAGCTTGCAGCCGATCACCTTCTCAGCAGTGCGCACAACGCGCTGCAGCCTTAGTCTGTCCCTGGCAGTGGCTCCTGCGTACCACACGGTTATGGAGGTGGTGAGGATGGACTCGATGATGGCTGTGTAGAACTGCACAACTTCAACAAGGAATAGTGCTCCGGGAAAAGCTGTTTGCCCCGCAGGGACGGCTCCAGCGGGCTATTTACGGGTGACAAGTGTTTGGAGGATCTTGTGCCTGAGTAATCTCTCTATCGAAGATATTGAAGATTTGTATATCTTCGTAATAATGGTGACTGGGATCGTTCTGATTGGAACTGGGATTGTCCTGGTGTACCGCAAATTGCTGAAGATGGATACAACCTATCAAAATGCTGGCCACGCGAGGTGCATCCATCAAATTGGAAAAATGGAGGAGACTTTGATAGCGACAAATGGAGAACTGTCTCGGAAGGTGGATTACATCTACGCTTAAGTCTATCCACGACGGACTCAAAGCCCTCGCAATGAAGGATTAAGCACTGAATCTGCAGAAGAAAATAAAGTTCTTTCTCTGTGTTCAGTCTATTTGGCTCAATTTCCCTTACAAAAATCCTCCTGATAATCCCCAGTCTTTGTTTTTCAAAACACTGAGCACACGGCCTCTGGACAGTAGCTGCTTGGGACAATTGCCAAGGACAATTGCTGCAGCCAGACAAAACATCTTCTGCCAAAGTGTCCTTGTGCTCATATTGATACAACATTGCTTCAACACTACATCCACACTGACCCAGAAACTGACAACAAGATAACATTCACTGCTCTCCTTGTGTCCTGTGGACTCTGGTCTTGAATGTGCATCGTGGGCTTTTTTTGTCTTTGTAATCATAATATTGATTACTTATGGTCAATATTCTGAATTCAATGATTTTTTTGCTCCTTCCTATTGTATGATTTCTTATCTGTACCATCCTATTGGCAGGCGCGTCCCCGATGCAGCCGTGTCACTGGAAATGCAGGTTCATTTTCTGTGTCAAGTCAAATTCTCTCGTATGTTATCAGTGATCTGTTAATGTACTTGGCAATAAATCTTTTTCTGATTCTGATTCTGATTCTGTTCTGGTTGAGGGAGAGGTTGCAGATTGATGTGAGAACGTTGGTCAGCTCAGCAGCACACGCTGCTGAGGGTCCGCCCAGGGATGTTGTCTGGTCCTGCTGCGTTGCGGGGGTTGATATTCCTCAGTGCTTTGTTTATCTGGCCTGGTGACACTATTTGTGGAGGACGGGGGGGGGGGGGGTGAGTGTGTGTCTCTTGTCTGTACTGTAGCTGGTGGTCTCAAAGCGGGTGAAAGAGATGTTGTGATCATCCTGTAGGCTGTCTGTGGAGCTAGTGATGCTGCTGTTGGTCCTCTTGTAGTCTGTGATGTGTTGCAGGCCTTGCCACATGTGCCATGGGTCAGGAGTGGAGTAGAAGCTGTCCAGCTTTTCTCTGTACTGCCTCTTGGCTGTTGTTATAGCCCTTTTCAGTCCATACTTTGCAGCTTGCCTGATTTACATGCAGCATCTGACGTACCTGACTGTTGATCCAGGACTTCTGGTTGCGGAACTTCCTGACCTGTATGGTGGGTACGATGATGTCAACACATGTGCTGATGTACCCAGTCACATATTCAGCATAATCCTGTATGTTTACAGAAGAGTCCTCTTGGGTGGCTGCAGGTTTAAGCACATCCCAGTCTATGCAGGCAAAACAGTCTTGTAGGGTGCTCTCAGTCTCTGTAGTCCAGCGCTTAATTTGCTTAATAACAGGGTTTGTTTGGTTCAGCTTTTGTCTGTAGGCTGGGTACATAAACAGTGAGATGTGATCTGACTGTCCAAAGTGGGGTCGGGGTGCCACTCTGTAGGCGCTACGTATATTGGAATAAACATGATCCAATGTGCTTTTATCGCTGGTGGGAGTGTCCACATGCTGGTAATATTTGGGGAGTACAGTCCATAAATTGCACTGGTTAAAGTCGCCAGCAACAATAATAACAGCATCGGGATGTTTCATCTCTACTGCACTGATGACATCATGGAGTTTGTTTAGTGCTACTGTGTAGTTGCTCTGCAGACAAATGTATACAGTGGCCAAAAACACAGCAGTAAATTCCCTCGGTAGGTAATGGGGATGGCATTTCAGCAGTAAAAACTCCACGTCGGGTGAGCAGTGCTTGTAGATGGCCTGTAAATCTCCACACCATGAGTGGTTTATAAATACACACACACATACACCCCTCTCGTCTTACCAGAGTCTCCTGTTCTGTCTGCCGGTGTGTTGAGTGGGTCTGTTGCTGAATAGCGCTCTCTGGGACTCTGTCTGGTCTCCCGCTGGTCTTCAATCCTTGCTCTTAGTTTGTCTAGCTTATTTTCCAAAGACCAAACGTTTGCCATTAAAAGACTGGGTAGCGGTGGCTGGCTGGAGCGAGCCTTTAGTCTAGCATGTAGCCCTCCTCTCTTGCCTCGCCTTCGGTGCCTTCGGCCCCACCTCCAGCGCTCTCCCTTGAGGTCAGCATGCTCACGTGGGCTTGGTTCTTTCGGGCCTTCCTGGGGGTGGTGTTGATTGCTGCGTGGTTGCACAATGCATTGTAGATTGGGTGGTATAAATCCAGTAAACTCCATGTGACTGCTTGACTTGGCGATATCCAGTAGTGTCTGTCGGTCGTATGTTAGCAGTGTATGACCTCCATGCACTGTAGAAAGAACAGCAATTATGCAAAAAAGGAGAAAAGTCGGCATTCGAGAGTGGAACGAGAAAAGACGTTTGCCGTCAGTGGGCACCATCTTGCTTGAAAGTTGGATAAGGTGAGGATACAAGCGCTTCTTGTCCACAATCTAGGCATGGTGGGTCAGAGAATTTTCCACACATTAGGACCGATGGAGTCATATGAGGATGCTGTCCAGATGTTAACTAGCTACTTTGCTAAACTCAAAAACATGGCGTGGCGCCCAAAACCTTGCCGCCATCGATGAGAAGCTCAGCTAACCAACCCCACACCCTATGGTGCCCTATGATGTGTGTCCGATACGATCATCGGCAGCATGGGGGCCCCCCAGGGAATGGTCTTGGCTCCCTTCCTGTTCACCCTTTATACTGTGGGCTTCTCCCACAACACAACACACTGCCATCTACAGAAGTTCTCTGACGACTCTGCGATCGTCGGCCTCATCTCCAACGGAGATGAAGCTGAGTACAGAGGACTTATCCAGGACCTTGTGGACTGGTGCCATCGGAACTGCCTCCAGATCAACGCGAGGAAAACTAAGGAGCTGGTAGTGGACTGCCGCAGGCAAGGACAACCCCTCACAGCACCAGTAAATATACAGGGAACAGACATTGAGATGGTGACATCCTACAAGTACCTGGGTGTTCATCTGAACAATAAACTAGACTGGTCACACAATACCGACGCACTCTACAAGAAGGGACAGCGCAGACTGTTCCTACTGAGGAGGCTCAGGTCTTTTGGTGTACAAGGGGCGCTGCTGAAGACATTCTATGACACGGTGGTGGCATCAGCCATCACTTTTGGAGTGGTCTGCTGGGGCAGTGGCATTACTGCAGCCGATAGGAAGAGACTGAACAAACTGATCAAGAAAGCTAGCTCTGTCCTGGGGCAGCGCCTTGACCCAGTGGAGGAGATAGGAGAGAGAAGGATGGTGGCTAAACTGTCATCTCTGCTGGAGTCTGAGTCCCACCCTATGCAGGACATACTGAACGCACTGAGGAGCTCATTTAGCAGCAGACTACATCATCCTAGGTGCGCAACCGAGAGGTTTCGCAGGTCCTTCCTACCTACGGCTGTCAGACTGTATAACCTAAGCAGTGCTGCTCGCAGAGATAGCAAAAAAATGTGACAACCTAATAGTACTGAATGCAAAAGACGCAGCAGACTTACACAAATGGTCCCCTCCAGTATACAACTAGGACAATATCAGTCGCTATGGAGGGTGACAATATGTATGAGTACATATTCATACTATGTAGGATAACTAAGTAGACTAGGTTATGCTGTTTATTCCATCTTGCTACAATGCTCCGCACTGTGTATATATATTTATATATTTATGTGTATGTATGTATATTCACTGCTCTTATTATTATTATTTTTATTTTTCTTATCTTCTTAATTATTGCTCTGAGTGTTGCTATCCCTGTGCTGTTGCAATCCTGGAATTTCCCCATTATGGGACTAATAAAGGCTTATCTTTTCTTATCTTATCTTATCTTACCTTATCTTATGGAGATGGCATAAACATTGTGGGCCCCGAAGGTTGGTCTGAACTGCAGCGTGTAGTGAAGTTAGACGGTGTAAGTGTGCCCATGCTGGTGGCCACCACCACCACACAGTCCATAGTGAACAAGGACACGGTTCGGAGGCTCATCCCCCGGTGCCCTGATGCAGTGGATCTACCGGATGACGGGAGCTCCAGTACTGGCAGGAACGTCACATTTGTAGTGCAGTATGGTGAAAAAGTGATTCCTGCGTTCCGGTTCCAGGTGACACGCCAGGGTGGAAATGTTATGGGGTGGGATTTATTCTGCGAGCTGGGTTTTACTCTCACAGTCGGCAGGCAGACAGTCAGCAACCCAGGCTCAGTTCGCCCAAGCTTCGCGGACTTGGGTGCAACCGAAGAACACAGTGTAGACAGTGAACGTAACACAGAGAGTGGATACGGCACGGATGGTGAAGATGACATGGAGAAAGAACAGAGACTGGACTTGCTTCCATTCCTCCTACAGCCAGAACCGACGTGGAAGGAGAGGGAGCCTGGGTCTATCGAGATCAATGCCGACGAGGTAATGCAAAACGGCACCGACAACGCTCCATCCACCCCGTGCGCTCAGGAGGAGAGGGAACCCATGCCCATCGGGAACGACACCAACAAGGTCATTATGAATGGCACTGGCACCAAAACGTCCACTCCACAGTCTCAGGAGGAGAGCTGCCCGGAGGGGGAGCCTGAGCATGCAGAGAGCCCTGAATCACAGCACTGGAAACCAGGCACAAACGCAACACATGACACAACACAGCAGAGCACTTCAGATGGCAGAGAGGAAGAACCGGACTGCTTCCGTACACCTCACCCAACAGGCTATGGAGGTTACGACTGAGCTGACGGGTGAAGAGTCCGCTTCAACAAGTGACACTGGAGAGGCACTGTACACCTTCAGTACCCAGAACGAGCTTCAGCCGGTGATAGGTGAAGGGTCCACTGCCAACGCGGTGACTGCCAAGCCGCCGCAGCACGACGGAGATCCCAAGCCAAATGAGCATGCAGAGCCACCGGGAGCACAACAGCAACGCATAAAACCAAGAAAGGCACCGCTCCAAGTCAGGGGCTGGGTTTGGGTTTGCATTGGTGAGAGACCGGGACAGTGACTGATTGGGTCGCAGCCAGCAAAACAATGGGCGCCACTGAGAATCATGGTGAAGCTGAGGACAGCGTGCTTTTGGCTGACGGATGGTTGTGTTAGGCACATGAATCAACTACGGCGTGTCCCGGTGGCTGCTCCAGGCAGCGGGGCTCCACGGAAGTCAGCTGCTGCAGTGTGGGACCCAGGCCTCATGAAGATTGACCCCTGGGGTCCGACAGCTCCAGGGAGGCGACCGCCACGGGCCTGCTTCAAAGCTCCAGGGACGAGGCTGCCACGGGGCCACCACAAAGCCCCTCAGGCAGAACTGTTCCTCCCATGGAAGACTGTAAGAAAAAAAAAAGAAAGAAAAACTGTTTAGATAGGAGCACGGCTAGAAAACACCAAAGTGGCAGAATACCCCACTTAGCCGTGTAGGGTCTTGTGGTAGTCCACCCACAGGCCCTAGTTTAGGTGTTGTTCAATGTGTTTACCGTTTTTATTTTAGTGTGTTTATTGGTGTTTCTGTTTTACCAAATTGGGGAGGGTCTTAATCGGATATGTTTTGTGTTTTGTAAAGACACAAAACACAAAACTGTGTTTTGTGCTGCTGCTCTAAGTGTGGCTAGCTTTGCCTCAATGGAGTCAACCTTCTGCTGCTCTGAGTGTGTCTAACTGGGCCTACCCAGAGTTAACCTGCTACTTCTCAACCTAGCCTACCTGGAGTCCAAATGCTACTGTTGCTCTGAGTGTGTCAAGGTAACGTTTGAAGAAGGGTGAGCATTGGATTGCAGATAATGGTCCACAGCAAGACCGTTTAACTCCACAAAGGTACTGTGCAGATATGATGGACATTTGGTTCAAATGGTGGCAACAGCAGACAAGCTAATGAGTTAGAGTGATCCATATTAACCAGAATCTGTTTGAATCAATTGGCGCCAATAACAACACAATGCCACCCAAAAGGAATGTAACATATGATGAGGTTGAGGAATTTAAAATATCACTTGACTTTCTCTCAGAAGAGATAACTGTGGTGAGAAAACAACAAAAACAGATAACTGATTTGGGGGAAGAGGTCAAAGCCTTGAGGCTGAAAAATGAGGAGAAAGACAAAAAGATTGCTTTTCTGGAAAAAAGGGTGGACAACCTGGAACAGTACACTCGAATGAATGACATTATTGTTTCAGGATTAGAAACACAGCCCAGATCCTATGCCCAGGCTGTGGCAAGAATGGATGATATTGACCTCCGTGAACTGGACGCCAGATCGGTGGAAGAACAGGTGACAACCCTCCTCCATTCTAAAGGCATAGAGATAGACAGTAACAACATAGAGGCTTGTCATCCTCTTCCTAAAAGAAGGAAGGGTGAAAAATCTGCAATAATCATCTGTCTTACAAACAGAAAGTATAAAATGGATCTGCTGAAACAGGGAAGGAAGCTGAAGGGGACAGAAGTTTATCTGAATGAGCACCTGACCAAGAGAAATGGAGACGTCGCCAAAAATGCCCGTTTCTTGCAAAAACAGAAGAAAATCCAATCAACATGGACTTTCAACTGTAAAGTCTTTATAAAACTGAATGGAACACCAGAGGAGTCCAAAGTGCTGGTAATCAGAAATGTGGAGGAGCTGGATAAATATATGTAAGGAAGTAAATCATAGTGAGGACAAATGTTTACTTTAAAAAACAAAACAAAACAAAAAACTTATGACTGACTTGAGTAGACATCAATTATCCCCAGTTGGAGGAAGTCATTTGACACAGAGTGAGGAAATTCAAACTCTGAAAATATTCCATTATGCTGAACATAAACTACAAGAGATGGAAAATGATATTGATCCTGATAACCACTTTTTCAATAATATTCATAACCATTGTGAATATTACACTGAAAAGCAATTCAAAAGTCAAGTGCAACTAGATGGTAAACTATCAATAATACACTTCAATAGCAGAAGTCTTAACAAAAACTTTCCACAGATTCAGGACTATTTAAAACAGCTAGACAGAAAAGACTCTCTCCTTTTGTTTACTGAGACGTGGCTAACTGAACTAGCAGCAGATGCTAACATTGAGCTGGAGGGTTTTCACATGATACGAGCTGACCGAACACCAAACAGTGGCAAAGCTAGGGGCGGTGGAGTGATAATGTATGTTAACAACAACTGGTGCAGACCGGGACATATCACTGTTAAACAACGACACTGCAGCAAAGACATTGAGTTGCTAGCTGTTAGCATGAGGCCTACATATCTCCCGAGAGAACACTCACACGTGATCTGCATTGTTGTTTATGCAAATCCGACGGCGAACGCTGGGACAGCACGTGACGTCATCCATTCAGTAACCAGCAGGCTGCAGACAGAACACCCAGATGCTCTTCTCCTCATCTCAGGCGATTTCAACCATGTTTCACTATCTCCCATTCTACCCACGTTCACCCAGTATGTCACATGCCACACTAGAGACAATAAAACACTGGATTTATTCTACGCAAACACTAAGGAGGCGTACACCTCATCACAACTCCCCCCACTCGGGAGATCGGATCACAACTTGGTTCATCTCCGGCCGGTGTACAAACCCCTAGTGCACAGACAACCTCCGGCCATGCACACTGTGGAGTTATGGTCTGAGGAGACAATGGACACTCTAAAGGGCTGTTTTGAAGCCACCACCTGGAAGCAGCTCTGCGATCCACATGGTGAGGACATCGATGGCCTCATTCACACCTTCACGGGCTACCTCAGCTTCTGTGTGGACAAATCCGTTCCCACCAAGACCATACGGCGTCACTCAAACAACAAACCCTGGATCAACCCTGAGATAAAAACACTTCTGAGAGAGAAGAAGAGGATCTTCAGGTCAGGGAACAGGGAGATGCTGAAGTCCGTACAGAGGGTGCTGAGGAGAAAGATCAGAAAAGGCAAGGACAGCTTCAGGAAGAAGATGGAGGACAAGCTGCAACAGAGCGACATCAGCGGGGTCTGGAGAAACCTGAAAACCATCTCGGGGCTCCAGAATACCTCCCCCCAGGCCACAGGGGGCAGGGAGTGGGCGAACAACCTGAATCTGTTTTTCAATAGATTTGACCAACCGCCCTCCCCCCTGACTGCACAACAACCACTGCTGCCTCTAAAGAAATCAAGTCCTGCTGCCCACTCCCCACTCCACCAACACCCCCCCACTCCCAACACACAGCCCCCCATCCTGACCCTGACCAGGACCCAGGTGAGGACGGAGCTGAGGAAGATCAAGGCGAGGAAGGCGCCGGGACCGGACGGCATCAGCGCAAAGCTCCTCAAGTCCTGTGCAGACCAGCTGTGTGGGATTGTGACGTATATCTTCAACATGAGCCTGAAACTGGGGAGGGTACCACAGCTGTGGAAAACATCTTGTGTGGTACCTGTACCAAAAACTTCCCACCCCAAAGACCTGAACAGCTACAGACCGGTGGCCTTGACGTCCCACTTGAAGAAGACCCTGGAGAGACTGCTCCTTGCTCACCTCCGCCCCCTGGTGGAACCAGCGATGGATCCACTCCAGTTCGCCTACCAGCATGGCATTGGGGTGGAGGATGCGGTGATCTTCCTCCTTCACCGTTCTCTGTCCCACCTGGAGAAGCCCGGGAATATGGTGAGGATCATGTTCTTTGACTTCTCCAGTGCTTTCAACACCATCCAACCGATGATCCTGAAGGACAAGCAGCTGCGCGCAGGGGTGGACCAGCACCTGTCATCATGGATCCTGGACTACCTCACGAACCCAGCTTGCTGTTGTCTGTCTGCGTTTAACTGCGACCGCCGAAAAGAAATTATGGAGTTAATAAGCTGGGCTTTGAACACAATTGACACTATTTTTTCAACAAGGAAAAGTGCTCCGGGGGAAGCTGTCTGCCCCGCTGGAATGGCTCCAGTGGGCTATCTATGTGACACAGGTAATTGGAAAATGCTGTGTCTCTCTAATCTTTCTATCGAAGATATTGAAGATTTGTTTATCTTCGTAATCTTGGTGATTGGGATAATTCTGATTGGGACGGGAATTGTCTTGGTTTACCGCAAATTGCTGAAGATGGATTCAACCTATCAAAATGCTGGCCAGGCGAGGTGCATCCAACAAATTGAGAAACTGGAGAAGACCCTGATAGCGACTACTGGAGAACTGTCTCGTAAGGTGGATTACATCATGGGTTCGCTCAGGTCTTTCCACGACGAATTCAAAGCTGCGCAATGAAGGATTAATGTACTGAATCTACAGAAGAAATACAAGTCTTCTCTGTGATCAGTCCTATTTGGCATTATTATTCCCCATGAAAATTCCTCCTGGCTGTCTGCAGATTGTGTTTTTTTCAAAATCATGAGCACAAGGCCTTGGACAGCCAGCTGCAGCGCCAGATAAGACTGGGCGCCAGACAGACAAAACATCTTCTGCCAAGGGTCCTTGGGTCTCTCTTATTATCATCAACACTGCTCAACACCGCACACACATTGATTCATGAACTGATTAAAGATATACTGTACACTGCTCTCTTGTGTCTTGTGAATTCTGAGTTGTTGCTCTGTGCTATTGAGAGATTTTTTTTTTCATTGTAATCATAATCTGCTTAAAAATAAGATGTATTTTGATAACGAAGTTTTTTTTTCTCCTCCCCCCTTGTGTCGTTCCCTCCCTTCCCCTCCCTTTCTTATCTATCTCTGTTTGATGAGGCGCCTATTATGGCTGCCGTGTCGTTGTGTCGCGCGCATGCGCACCAATGTCAAGTCAAGTTCCTCGTGTGTTTTTTACATGCTTGGCAATAAAGTTTATTCTGATTCTGATTCTGATTCTGAACCGGCCTCAGTTTGTGAGAACCCGGGACTGTGTGTCCGACACGATCATCAGTAGCACGGGGGCCCCCCAGGGAACGGTGCTGGCTCCCTTCCTGTTCACTCTTTATACTGCGGACTTCTCACACAACACAACACACTGCCATCTACAAAAGTTCTCTGATGACTCTGCGATCGTTGGCCTCATCTCCAATGGAGATGAAGCTGAGTACAGAGGGCTTATCCAGGACTTCGTGGACTGGTGCCATCGGAACTGCCTCCAGATCAACGCGAGGAAAACTAAGGAGCTGGTGGTGGACTGCCGCAGGCATGGGCAGCCCCTCACAGTACCAGTAAATATACAGGGAACAGACATCGAGATGGTGACATCCTATAAGTACCTGGGTGTTCATCTGAACAATAAACTAGACTGGTCACACAATACTGATGCACTCTACAAGAAGGGACAGCGCAGGCTGTTCCTGCTGAGGAGACTCAGGTCTTTTGGTGTACAAGGGGCGCTGCTGAAGTCATTCTATGACACGGTGGTGGCATCAGCCATCACTTTTGGAGTGGTCTGCTGGGGCAGTGGCATTACTGCAGCCGATAGGAAGAGACTGAACAAACTGATTAAGAAAGCTAGCTCTGTCCTGGGGCAGCGCCTTGATCCGATGGAGGAGATAGGAGAGAGAAGGACGGTGGCTAAACTGTCATCTCTGCTGGAGTCCGAGTTCCACCCTATGCAGGACATACTGGATGCACTGAGGAGCTCATTTAGCAGCAGACTACATCATCCCAGGTGCACAACCGAGAGGTTTCGTAGGTCCTTCCTACCAACGGCTGTCAGACTGTACAACCTAAGCAGGGCTGCTCGCAGAGATAGCAAAAAGACGTAACAAACTAATAGTTTTTTGAATGCAAAAGATGCAATAGACTTACACAATGGTCCCCTCCGGCATACAACTAGGAACATACCGGTCGCTATGGAGGGTGAGAATATGTATGGGCACATAATCATACCATGTAGGATAACTAAGTAGACGGTTATGCTGTTTCATTCCATCTAGCAACAATGCTCTGCACTGTGTGTGTTTATATATTTACATATTTATTCCATCTAGCTACAATGCTCAGCACTGGGTGTGTTTATATTTATATATCTACATATTATTCCATCTAGCTACATTGCTCCGCACTGTGTGTGTTTATATACTTGAATATTTATTCCATCTAGCTACAATGCTCTGCACTGTGTTCATATATTCATATATTTATTCCATCCAGCTACAATGCTCTGCACTGTGTGTCTGTGTGTGTGTATATATATATATATTTTATAGTAATATGTACATATGTATATTAGCTGCTCTTGCTTGCTTGTTTTTTTCTTGCCTTCTGATTGTTGCTCTGAGTGTTGCTATCCCTGTGCTGTTGCAATCCTGGAATTTCCCCGTTGTGGGACTAATAAAGGCTTATCTTATCTTATCTTATCTTATCTTAAAATTTACAGCTATCGCAGTCTCTGAAACTTGGCTTAATGAAGAACAGGCTCCCCTGATGGCAATAGAGGGATAACAGATGTTTCATATTAACAGATCTCAAAAAAGGGTGGTGGTGTTGCATTGTATATTGATGACCTGTATAGGTGTAAGCTTGTAAATGGAATGTCCTTTGCACTACCAGGGATTTTGGAATGTGTTACTGTTGAGATTGACCAAGATAAAACAAAAAATCTAATTATAAGTTGTATATATAGAACGCCTGGAACTTGCATTGAGACATTCAGAGATAAGTTAGTCGAGCTGTACAATAATATTACTAGTAAGAAAATGGTTGTAATCTGTGGAAATTTCAATATTGATTTACTAAATCCATATCAACAAAATGTAATTACAGAGTTCATGAATTCTATGTACAGCATGAGTCTATATCCCACAATAACACATCCCAGTAGAATCACAGTTCACACTGCTACACTTATTGACAACCTGTTTGTTAATATTATTGATAAGAAAATAGAAAGTGGATTATTGATAAATGATATAAGTGACCACTTGCCAACCTTTGCACTTATCCATGGCCACACGGGGGCCAATACAGAAAAATTTTTAAAATCGTTCAGGTACAAATCACAAAATGCAATCAGTTCTTTTTTTAAAGAGGACTTGCTGAAGCAAGACTGGACAGAAGTCTATGTATCAGATGTAAATGAAGCCTATGACACATTTATAAACATTGTAACCACTCTTTATGAAAAAAATGTCCATTAGTAAAGAAAAAGCTTAAACATAAATTTGCCGATAAGCCATGGTTAACCAAAGGATTACAAAAGGCGTGTAAAAAGAAAAATTTATTATATAAAGCTTTCCTAAAGAAAATGACAAAAGAAGCAGAGCAGCGGTATAAAACATACAAAAATAAGTTAACATATATAATAAGATGTAGTAAAAGAGACTATTACAGTAAAGAACTGGAGAAAAACAGAGACAATATTAAAAATACATGGACAATACTCAACAATATTCTTGGAAATAAAAACAGAAATACAAGCTACCCAACCAATTTTTCAAAAAATAATAAAACGACTCAGAGTGTGAATGCAGCTTCACCTGCAGATGAATTTAATAACTTTTTTGTTAACATTGGTCCTAATTTGGCTCGAGAAATACCCATTACGGCACCCACAGGTGATACAATAAGCAAAAACACTGCTATAAAAGACTCCATTTTCATAAAGAACACAGACGAGAGAGAGGTCATTGAAATTGTTAAATCATTTAAAAGTAAAACATTTACGGACTGTGATGGTATTGACATGCTCTTAGTCAAAACTATTATTGAATGCTTAGTGAAACCACTGACGTATATCTGTAGCCTGTCTCTCCAATCAGGTATATTTCCCAATGCAATGAAAATAGCTAAAGTAATTCCGATATACAAGACGGGTGACAGAGGGGAACTTTCAAACTATAGACCAATTTCACTATTGCCGCAATTTTCCAAGATACTTGAAAAAATATTCTGTGAGAGAATTGACAACTTCATACTGAAGAATAATTTATTGTGTGAGCAGCAATATGGGTTCAGACACAAGAGGACAACTGCATTTGCTCTAATGGAATTTATAGAAAAAATATCAACTGCCATTGAAAATAAAGAGTATTCAGCTGGGGTATTCCTGGATCTTAAAAAAGCATTTGATACAGTGGATCATAATTTATTATTAAAGAAACTACAAAATTGTGGTATTAGGGGGGTAGCACTGTCCTGGTTAAGTAGTTACTTAAAGAACAGATATCAGTATGTATGTGTTGGTAACAAAATCTCACAGTTACTGAAGGTTAGTTGTGGAGTCCCACAGGGTTCAGTTTTGGGGCCATTGTTATTCAATATGTATATAAATGATATATGTAAAGTTTTGGAAAAAATGGATTTAATATTGTTTGCCGATGACACTAATCTATTACGCAGTGGAAGCAATTTGGAACAACTTTTGGATACACTTGGAAAGGAATTAGGAAAGCTTAAACTGTGGTTTGAGTCAAACAAATTAATGCTCAATTTAAGTAAGACAAAATTTATAGTTTTTAACAACCATCACAAAAACTTATTATCTAAACTCAGTGTAAATGGTGTAGAGATTGAAAGGGTATCTGAAACTAAATTTCTTGGAGTAATAATTGATAATAAACTATGTTGGCAGTCACATATTAATTATATTAAAGGTAAAATATCTAAATCAATTGCAATACTACACAGAGTGAAATATTTGCTGAATCAACCCACATTATATACACTACCGTTCAAAAGTTTGGGGTCACTTAGAAATTTCCTTATTTTTGAAAGAGAAGCACTTTTTTTCAATGAAGATAACTTCCAACTAATCAGAAATACACTCTATACATTGCTAATGTGGTAAATGACTATTCTAGCTGCAAATGTCTGATTTTTGGTGCAATATCTACATAGGTGTATAGAGGCCCATTTCCAGCAACTATCACTCCAGTGTTCTAATGGTACAATGTGTTTGCTCATTGCGTCAGAAGGCTAATGGATGATTAGAAAACCCTTGTGCAATCATGTTAGGTTCAATTCAATTCAATTCAACTTTATTTATATAGCGCCATTTCACAACAACAGTCATCTCATTGCACTATCAACTGTAGGGGGAACCCCCACAGTTGCAGAAAGACCCCAGCAATCAAGCCATCCCCTGTGAGCAAGCACTTGGCGATGGTGGAGAGGAAAAACTCCCTTTTAACAGGAAGAAACCTCCAGCAGAACCAGGCTCAGGGAGGGGCAGTCATCTGCTGCGACTGGCTGCGGGGTGAGGGGATAGAGAAGATGAAAAGAACAGACATGTAGAGAGCAAACAGCACGATGGGGACTCAATCTATGGGAGAGAACAAACAGATGTTAATGACCAGCAAAAAAAAATATTTCATTGAGAGTGAGGAAAGGAGTGAGGCCCAGTGCATTACTGGAGGTCCCCCGGCTGACTAAACCTATTAGCAGCATAACTAAGGGAAGGTTCAGAAACACATGATCCCTCCCTAATTGTAGGCTATATCAAAAAGGTAGGTTTTAACCCTATTCTTAAAAACAGAGATCGAGTCTGACTCCCGAATCCAGATTGGCAGCTGATTCCACAGGAGAGGAGCTTGATAACTGAAGGCTCTGCCTCCCATTGTACTTTTGAAGATTCTAGGTATTACAAGTAATCCTGCATTTTGGGAGCGTAGTGCTCTGTTAGGATAATACGGTAGTATCAGATCTTTTAAATTAAAAGGAGCCTGATTGTTTAGAGCTTTGTAAGTAAGAAGAAGGATTTTAAACTTAATTCTAAACTCTATGGGAAGCCAATGAAGGGAGGCCAGAACCGGAGAGATATGATCTCTCTTTCTAGTACCTGTTAAAACTCTTGCTGCAGCATTTTGGATCAGCTGAAGACTTTTTAAAGATGTTTTAGGACAGCCTGATAATAAAGAATTACAATAATCTAATCTCGAGCTAACAAAAGCGTGGATCAGTTTCTCAGCATCACTCTGAGACAAGATGCTCCTAATCTTGGCAATATTACGCAAATGATAGAAGGCAGTCTTAGAAACAAATTTAATATGTGAATTGAAGGACAGATCCTGATCAAAAATAATTCCAAGGTTCCTCACAGAGCTATTAAGAGAAAGAGTAACTGCATCCAAACTGAAAGTTTGATTTGGAAAGGAATTTCTAAGGTTTTTTGGACCAACAAGAATGACTTCAGTCTTATCTGAATTTAATAGCAGGAAATTACAAGTCATCCAAGCTTTGATTTCCTTAAGACAGGCTTCTAACTTGGCTAATTGATTACTATCATCTGGCTTCATTGACAGGTATAATTGTGTGTCATCTGCATGACAATGAAAATGTATACAGTGCTTTCTAATAATGTTGCCTAACGGAAGCATATATAAACTAAAAAGAGTAGGGCCTAGCACAGATCCCTGTGGAACTCCATGACTAAGCTTTGAGTTGAAAGAAAACTCATTATTTACATGAACAAACTGGAACCTATCAGACAAATAAGATCTAAACCACTACAACGAAGCGCCATTAAGTCCAACATAGTGTTCTAATCTATCAAGTAGAATATTATGATCGATAGTATCAAAAGCTGCACTAAGGTCTAAAAGGACAAGTACAGAAACCAGTCCATTATCAGATGTGATGAGGAGGTCGTTAGTGACCTTCGCTAAGGCTGTTTCAGTACTATGATGGATTCTAAACCCAGATTGAAACTCTTCAAGTAAACCATTTCCCTGCAGGTGGTCAAATAATTGCGTCGCAACAACTCTTTCTAAGATTTTTGAAATGAAAGGGAGATTAGAGATTGGTTTATAGTTAGCTAAAGCTCCTGGATCTAGCGTTGGCTTTTTGAGTAAGGGTTTAATTACAGCCGTTTTAAAAGCCTGCGGTACATGGCCTAAAGTTAATGAAGAATTGATTATATGAAGAATAAAGCTACCAATAAGTGGGAAGACTTCTTTAAATAACCTGGTAGGAATAGGGTCTAAAAGACAAGTTGAAGGTTTGGATGAGGAAACTATTTTGTCTATCTCACAAAGGTCGATTGGAGTAAACTCATCAAGACAGACATCAATAGAAGGAGTTGTAGTAGTTACAGTATTTAAGTTAACTGTGGAAGGAATCTGATTGATTTTATCTCTGATGGATGAAATTTTATTATTGAAAAAGTTCATAAAGTCCTGACTAGTAAGCTCTAAGGCAGGGGTGTCAAACTCCTTCCATGGAGGGCCAAGACCCTGCAGGTTTTACTTCCACCCAGTCTCTTCAGCAGGTGTTTTCACTGATCAGCAATCAGTAGGAAGAAATTCAGAGAAATCACCTGTTGAAGACACTGGGTGGAGGTAAAACCTGCAGGGTCTTGGCCCTCCATGGAATGAGTTTGACACCTGTGCTCTAAGGGAATGCTAGGATTGACAGAGTCCTGACTCTTTGTCAACCTGGCTACAGTGCTGAAAAGAAACCTGGGATTATTCTTGTTCTCTTCTATTAATGCAGAGTAATAACTCGTTCTAGCTTTTCTAAGAGATTTTTTATAAATTAAAAGATGATTTCTCCAAGCTAAATAGATTTCATCTAAATTAGTGGAGCGCCATTTTCTTTCTAATTGACGAGTCTTCTGTTTTAGGCTACGAGTTTCTGTGTTGAACCAAGGAGTTAGAAATCTCTGATTAGACTTTTTCTTTTTAAAGGGGGCCACAAAGTCTAGAGCCTGATGCAGAGAAGCTGAAACACTATCCACCATGTTATCAATTACAGAAGGAGCAAGCTGTCTATAGCTTATTTCCATTGTGTTGACACATGGCATAGAGGAAACAATCTGCATAAATTTGGTAACAGCATCATCTGAGAGGCATCTACTGTAATAATATTTTTCTTTAGGAGCCAAATAGAAATAGTAAAATCAAAGGTTAACAGACAATGGTCTGACAGTACAGGGTTATGAAGAGACACTACAAGCTATTTCTATGCCATATGTCAGAACAAGGTCCAATGTATGGTGGAGGTAATGAGTAGAATTTCCTACTTTCTGAGAAAACCCAATCGAGTCTAATATTGAAATAAATGCCACATTAAGGCAGTCACTATCTACATCCACATGTATATTAAAGTCCCCTACTATAATTATTCTATCAGATTTCAGCACTAAATCAGCTAAGAAATCAGCAAATTCGGATAAAAATTCTGAGTAGGTTGATGGGGGACGATAAACTATGGCAAATAAAATTGGGTTTAACCTAAAATTGCTAAAGTGCCCAATACTGAGGACCAGGCCCTCAAAGGAATTATAACATGTTTTTTGCTTTACATTAACTAGTAATTTGGAATGGTAAATTGTTGCTACTCCTCCTCCAGGACCAGAACTTCTGGGATTTTGACAGTTTAAATAACCAGAGGGAGTTGATTCATTTAAACCAACATAATCCTCTTGCCCTAACCAAGTCTCTGTAAGGGAAATTAAATCAATCTGATGATCAATTAACAGATCATGGACTAACAGAGACTTGGGAGTTAGAGACCTAATATTTAATAAACCACATTTAATTTTTAAATTATGAGGAGGAACAGAGGCCAAATCAATCAATTTAGAGGCTTTATGTTTAATTTGAGTTTTACCAATATTTTGCTTAATCACTTTGGGATGCTTATATATTATATTTTTATTTACTTTGGAGGGAGCAGACAATGATTCTCTGATGGGGAAGACAGGGGCTAAGTTGAGGGGTGGCGGATGAAGAGGAGCTGCAGAGAGGCGTGTAAGACTGCGACTCTGCTTCCTGGTCCCAACTTTGAGTAGTCAATGTTTTGGAAATTTGGATAAAAAAGATGCCAGATTGTTAGATAAATGAGAAGCACCATCCAAAGTGGGATGAATGCTGTCTCATCTCATAAGACCAGGTTTTCCCCAAAAAGAGCTCCAGTTGTCAATGTAGCCCACGTCATTTGCAGAACACCACACAGACAGCCAGCGGTTCAAGGATGACGAGCGGCTAAACATGTCATCACTGGTCAGATTGGGGAGGGGCCCAGAGAATACTACAGTGGCAGACATCGTTTTTGCAAAGTCACACACCGATTCTACATTAAGTTTCGTGACTTCCGACTGCCGGAGACGGATGGTCATTCTGGGTGTGTGTTCGGGGGGGGGGGGGGGCGGCTGTGTGGTGACTCTAGCCACTGCAGGTAGACATTATCTCGCACCCAGAAGCAGACAGAGGGGCTGAACAATGGACTGAGGGGGGTAGCACCCCACAGAGGTAATTAGACCAGACTTTAAGGTGCCTTCACCACCTGCTGCTCTAAGCTACAGTGCAGGGAGGCGAATGTATTATTATGAAGGTAATATGTGTTATGATAATTGTGCCACACATGGCCTTTGTCAAACCCTATGTAATAGGCACCAGCCCCCAGTTTCTATGCACAGGTCAATAAAGCTATATAAGAGAATGCAAAGAAACTGGGGGAAGGCTTACTGGCTTCAGGCTTTGCCAGACACACGGCCCCAGCGTCCACGCTGGGGTCGTAGGCTATACATTATGTTAGAAGGTTTAATAAAGAATCTGTGTCGACCTATGCTTGTGCCTCACCTCCACATCCTTTCCCTTATACCCTCTACAATAAAGCCATTTCTAAAGCTTTGGGACTCCAGCGAACCACAGTGAGAGCCATTATCCACAAATGGCAAAAACATGGAACAGTGGTGAACCTTCCCAGGAGTGGCCGGCAGACCAAAATTACCCCAAGAACGCAGAAATGACTTATCCAAGAGGTCACAAAAGACCCCACAACAACATCCAAAGAACTGCAGGCCTCACTTGCCTCAGTTAAGGTCAGTGTTCATGACTCCACCATAAGAAAGAGACTGGGCAAAAATGGCCTGCATGGCTGAGTTCCAAGACGAAAACCACTGCTGAGCAAAAAGAACATCAAGGCTTGTCTCAGTTTTGCCAGAAAACATCTTGATGATCCCCAAGACTTTGTGATGCAGACGGCTGCAGGGTAAATGAGTCAGCACTCACTCCATCAGACGTTCAAAGGTGGCCGGGCCATTGCAAAGTCCAAACGGTGTCACCTTGAACTGCCACAGTCCCTGCCCGATGGAGAAGGCTGTTTTTTGGCGGGCATCTGCTAACAGCTTCACCTGCCAGTAGCCGCTGCAGAGGTCAAGTGAGCTGAACCAGCTGGAGCTTGTGATGTAATCCAGCGTGTCATCAACGCAGAGCAGGGGGTAGGAGTCCTTCTGGGTGACATCATTCAGGCACCAGTAATCCACACAGAACCACCATGAACTATCCTTCTTCTTGACCAGAACCACCGGTGCTGCCTAGGGGCTGCTGGAGGGTTCAATGACATCTGCCTCCAGCATTTCCTAAATCTTTTGTCTGTTTTTTTCAAGGCAGGTAACGGGGGCGTAGGCGGATCACCCTGGTCTCGCCAGTGTCGATCTGGTGCTGCACCAGATTAGTTTGGATGCACTCCTCATCCCTGGCAGTGAAGACATTGACATAACAGTCCAACAGCTCTCACAGCTGGTGTCTCTGTCCTGATTCTAATCCTCTGCTGCTCCTCTAGAAAAGCTCCACTCCACTGGCATCCTCCAGTTGTCTCTGGAGGTGATGACGATCTCTCTGCTCACGCTGACAGCGCTGCAGCGGTCAGTTCTCGTGGCGATCCCCTCAGCTCGGTCTGTGCTAACGGCCCCTTGATCACGCAGGTCCCCTGGTTCCTTGTCTGGCTCTTGCCACAGAGCATGATGGTCTTAGCCCCCAGAAGGAGAGATGAGCTGGTGGTGTCGATCTTTGCACCCCATGCTGGGAGCAAATCTAGTCCAATGATGCAGGGGTCTTGGATGTCAGCCAGACGGAATGGGTGGTTTGTGTTCTAACTGGCCACTCCCACCACAAGGACTCGTCGCCCTCCCAGTCTGGTGTGCTCACCGGTGGCTGTGGGGACGCAGCGTCTAGTGGGTTCCCACCCCTGCTGTCCGAGTTCATCTGTACCGGGCAGTGCCCCAGGTCGGACCAGGGAGATAGTAGAACCGGTGTCAATCAGGGCTCAGATTGGTGTGCTGTCCAGGCTGCACTGCAAGTACAGCCCTGGTGAGTGTCCAGGTTGGCCCAACCATGCTGATGACTCATTGGGGAAAATGTCTGTGAGAGGCAGTAGGTCCCCGTCTGTGCCACCTCGCTCTAGTGTAACACCGGCGAGGGGGCGGGTTGTCGCGGGGTGGGTGCAGGGCAGTAATGTGTGATGTGTCCTGGTTCCCCACAGTGGAAGCATCCCTCTTCGCGCCACCATCGTTGTACTCTCTCCAGCCATGCAGCTGTGGCCTGGTGCAGTTCCTCCTCGTCCTTGCTCTTAGCTGTGGCCTGGAAAGCTCTCTGCCTCGGTGGTGACATGTCCTCTGCATAATTCATCATCGGCCCCACCTGCTCTGCTTCTGCCACAGCCATCTCCCAGCTGCTCACAGCATGAATCTGGACGTGTTCTTGGAGCTGGGCCGGGCGGAGCCCTCGGATGAAGGTCTGTAAGACAAACTTCTCCACTGCCTCCAGCTCGAAATCTGGGTAGCCACGCTGTGTCAGTAGTCGTACATCCACTGCATAGGCTCCCAGGCTCTCTCGGTTGCCTCGCCGGTGGCTAGCCAACTGTTCCCGGGTGTGAGCAGCGTGGTCACCTTCCCAAACCGCCTCTGGAGTGCTCCTTGTAGCACTGGCCAGCTGTGCTATTCTTCAGGCCGTAGATCAGACAACAGCCAGAGAGCTCCACCCTGCAGAGCCAGCGTGACCTGCACAGCAGTCTCTTCAGGTGTCCAGATATTCAGCGCAGTGGCCAGTTCAACCTGGACCAGATAGTTGTCCAGCAGGGTTTCGCCACCAAAGCGGGGAAGCTTGGCCGGTTGGCGGGTTGATGGGACGGTCGCCTCCCTGTCGACCACAGCCTTCGATCGCAGTGGAATCGCCGGCTCGTAGTTCCCCCGTTGGAACTCCCCGTTCTGCCTTGAAAAAAGGCAGAAAATGGGGCATATTTGCTCTGTCTGGTCTGCTTCCCCATTTGTCACGGCAAGCACCTCTGGGGGCTGGCGTGTTTGCTCTGCTGTCTATCTCCATCTCCAACTGGGTGATAAGCTGCTCGAGTTGCCGAATCTCTGCCTTGATCCTTGCTTCCATCTCTCAATAATCCCACTCCTGATACCAGTGTGATGTTTCAAGGGTTCACACAATAGTGAGGGAGGATTTGTGACGTATAGGCATTTATTCTTCACTGACTCATCACACAGAACAAAATCAGAATCAGAATCAGATTTATTGCCATTGTTCATGTAGTACACAAACTAGGAATTTGTCTCGGTGCAATGCTGCGACATTAAACATGATAAAAGAAATAAACTATAAATGCAATAAAGTGTAGAATAAGAGTGAGTAATACTAGTCAGCAGTTTAAATATATTAGCGAGCAGCAGATAATGTGGAGAACCATATAGTGCAGTCGGTAATGCAAGAAGAAAACAGAGGGCAGGTCATTCACACAGACACTCATCTCACTCAGGGTGATGCAGACACATAAGTTATTTATTGGTTAAATAACTTAACCAATAAAAAAAAGTGATCAGAAGGAGGTAAAGAAACTTAGAATTAATGCCAAGACCATCAGTGATAAAATTAAAAAAAAAAATAAATAAATCACCCTTATTGTCATTCAACTGTACAACCAATCATGTACAGTAGAACGAGATTGTGCTTTACCTATCTACTGTGTTAGTCACACACACCCCAAGTGCAGAATCAGAGGGCCGCTGCCATGCAAGGCGCCGCCACAAATTTCCCTCCTCCATCCATTATTGCTGAGCACCAAGCTGGACGGCAGGAAGTTCCACTTTTATATGGTCTTCGGCATGACCCGGCCGGGATTTGAACCCTTGCCTCCCGGGTGTGGAGCGGATGCTCTACCAACTGAGCCACCACTCCCGTTAATAATGCTCCATTGGCAAATAAATTTAATTCATATTTTGTGGAGTCAGTGGAAGAATTAACAAAAAACTTTGTGCTGCCAAATGTGCTCAACAATACTAAACCAATACTTTCAACAGTTTCTTTTCACATTAATGAGGTAAATGAGGATTTAATTGCTGGCATTGTTAAAACACTGTCAAACTCAAAAACTAATGATATCTACAATATGAGCACTTCCTTTCTCAAAACGCACAGCAAAATATTAATCAAACCACTGACTCATCTCATTAATCTCTCCATTAGGTCCTGTACATTTCCATCTGGCTGGAAAAAAGCTGTCATCATACCAGTTTTTAAATCGGGTAGTAAAGACGATATATGCAATTACCGCCCAACCTCTATTTTACCAGTCCTGCCTAAGGTTCTTGAAAAAGTTGTAGCTACACAGCTGATAGACTATCTACAAGACGGTCAACTTCTTCATCCACACCAATTTGGTTTTAGACCAGGATACTCAACAGAAACAGCAAACTGCTGCCTTATTGAAAATGTCAAATAGTCCTTGGACAGGGGTAATGTGGTGGGGGCTGTTTTTCTGGATCTCAAAAAGGCTTTTGACACTGTAAACCACAGCTTGCTTTTATCCAAAATGGTATCTTTTAACTTTTCTCCCAATACAATAAAATGGTTGGCATCTTATCTTCAGAACAGAGAACAGTGTATAAAAGTTCACCAGGATAAATCCTTCCTTTTAAATAATTGTATGGGTATCCCACAAGGGTCCATTCTTGATCCTTTACTTTTCAGCATTTTTATTAATGACCTGCCATTACACTGCTCAGCTGCAACATGTCAACTTTATGCAGATGATGCAGTTATTTACACAGCTGCTAAGACTCCAGCTCAGGCTGCAGACATCCTGTCTTCAAGCATGGTTGATGTCCAAGAGTGGCTCATCCAGAGCCATCTATTCAATTCAGTTCAATTCAACTTTATTTATATAGCGCCATTTCACAACAACAGTCATCTCATAGCACTATCAACTGAAGGGGGGACCCCTACAGTTGCAGAAAGACCCCAGCAATAGGCGATCCCCTGTGAGCAAGCACTTGGCGACGGTGGAGAGGAAAAACTCCCTTTTAACAGGAAGAAACCTCCAGCAGAACCAGGCTCAGGGAGGGGCAGTCATCTGCTGCGACTGGCTGGGGGGTGAGGGGATAGAGAAGAAGAAAAGAACAGACATGTAGAGAGCAAACAGCACGATGGGGACTCAATCTATGGGAGAGAACAAACAGATGTTAATGACCAGCAAAAAAAAAAAAAATATTTCATACAGAGTGAGGAAAGGAGTGAGGCCCAGTGCATTACTGGAGGTCCCCCGGCTGACTAAACCTATTAGCAGCATAACTAAGGGAGGGTTCAGAAACACATGATCCCTCCCTAATTGTAGGCTATATCAAAAAGGTAGGTTTTAGCCCTATTCTTAAAAACAGAGATCGAGTCTGACTCCCGAATCCAGATTGGCAGCTGATTCCACAGGAGAGGAGCTTGATAACTGAAGGCTCTGCCTCCCATTGTACTTTTGGAGATTCTAGGTATTACAAGTAATCCTGCATTTTGGGAGCGTAGTGCTCTGTTAGGATGATACGGTAGTATCAGATCTTTTAAATAAAAAGGAGCCTGATTGTTTAAAGCTTTGTAAGTAAGAAGAAGGATTTTAAACTTAATTCTAAACTCTATGGGAAGCCAATGAAGGGAGGCCAGAACCGGAGAGATATGATCTCTCTTTCTAGTACCTGTTAAAACTCTTGCTGCAGCATTTTGGATCAGCTGAAGACTTTTTAAAGATGTTTTAGGACAGCCTGATAATAAAGAATTACAATAATCTAATCTCGAGCTAACAAAAGCGTGGATCAGCTTCTCAGCATCACTCTGAGACAAGATGCTCCTAATCTTGGCAATATTACGCAAATGATAGAAGGCAGTCTTAGAAACAAATTTAATATGTGAATTGAAGGACAAATCCTGATCAAAAATAACTCCAAGGTTCCTCACAGAGCTATTAAGAGAAAGAGTAACTGCATCCAAACTGAAAGTTTGATTTGAAAAGGAATTTCTAAGGTTTTTTGGACCAACAAGAATGACTTCAGTCTTATCTGAATTTAATAGCAGGAAATTACAAGTCATCCAAGCTTTGATTTCCTTAAGACAGGCTTCTAACTTGGCTAATTGATTACTATCATCTGGCTTCATTGACAGGTATAATTGTGTGTCATCTGCATAACAATGAAAATGTATACAATGCTTTCTAATAATGTTGCCTAACGGAAGCATATATAAACTAAAAAGAGTAGGGCCTAGCACAGATCCCTGTGGAACTCCATGACTAAGCTTTGAGCTGAAAGAAAACACATCATTTACATGAACAAACTGGAACCTATCAGATAAATAAGATCTAAACCACTGCAACGAAGTTCCATTAAGTCCAACATAGTGTTCTAATCTATCAAGTAGAATATTATGATCAATAGTATCAAAAGCTGCACTAAGATCTAAAAGGACAAGTACAGAAACTAGTCCATTATCAGATGCAATGAGGAGGTCGTTAGTGACCTTCGCTAAGGCTGTTTCAGTACTATGATGGATTCTAAACCCAGATTGAAACTCTTCAAGTAAACCATTTCCCTGCAGGTGGTCAAATAATTGCGTAGCAACAACTCTTTCTAAGATTTTTGAAATGAAAGGGAGATTAGAGATTGGTCTATAGTTAGCTAAAGCTCCTGGATCTAGCGTTGGCTTTTTGAGTAAGGGTTTAATTACAGCTGTTTTCAAAGCCTGCGGTACATGGCCTAAAGTTAATGAAGAATTGATTATATGAAGAATAAAGCTACCAATAAATGGGAAGACTTCTTTAAATAACCTGGTAGGAATAGGGTCTAAAAGACAAGTTGAAGGTTTGGATGAGGAAACTATTTTGTCTAACTCACAAAGGTCAATTGGAGTAAACTCATCAAGACAGACATCAATAGAAGGAGTTGTAATAGTTACAGTATTTAAGTTAACTGTGGGAAGAATCTGATTGATTTTATCTCTGATGGATGAAATTTTATTATTGAAAAAGTTCATAAAGTCCTGACTAGTAAGCTCTAAGGGAATGCTAGGATTGACAGAGTCCTGACTCTTTGTCAACCTGGCTACAGTACTGAAAAGAAACCTGGGATTATTCTTGTTCTCTTCTATTAATGCAGAATAATAACTCGTTCTAGCTTTTCTAAGAGATTTTTTATAAATTAAAAGATGATTTCTCCAAGCTAAATAGATTTCATCTAAATTAGTAGAGCGCCATTTTCTTTCTAATTGACGAGTCTTCTGTTTTAAGCTACGAGTTTCTGTGTTGAACCAAGGAGTTAAAAATCTCTGATTAGACTTTTTCTTTTTTAAGGGGGCCACCAAGTCTAGAGCCTGATGCAGAGAAGCTGAAACACTATCCACCATGTTATCAATTACAGAAGGAGCAAGCTGTCTATAGCTTATTTCCGTTGTGTTGACACATGGCATAGAGGAAACAATCTGCATAAATTTGGAAACAGCATCATCTGAGAGGCATCTACTGCGATAATATTTTTCTTTAGGAGCCAAATAGTCAGAAATAGTAAAATCAAAGGTTAACAGACAATGGTCTGACAGTACAGGGTTATGAGGAGACACTACAAGATTTTCTATTTCTATGCCATATGTCAGAACAAGGTCCAATGTATGGTGGAGGTAATGAGTAGAATTTCCTACTTTCTGAGAAAACCCAATCGAGTCTAATATTGAATTAAAAGCCACATTAAGGCAGTCACTATCTACATCCACATGTATATTAAAGTCCCCTACTATAATTATTCTATCAGATTTCAGCACTAAATCAGCTAAGAAATCAGCAAATTCGGATAAAAATTCTGAATAGGTTGATGGGGGACGATAAACTATGGCAAATAAAATTGGGTTTAACCTAAAATTGCTAAAGTGCCCAATACTGAGGACCAGGCCCTCAAAGGAATTGTAACATGTTTTTTGCTTTACATTAACTAGTAATTTGGAATGGTAAATTGTTGCTACTCCTCCTCCATGACCAGAACTTCTGGGATTTTGACAGTTTAAATAACCAGAGGGAGTTGATTCATTTAAACCAACATAATCCTCTTGCCCTAACCAAGTCTCTGTAAGGGAAATTAAATCAATCTGATGATCAATTAACAGATCATGGACTAAGAGAGACTTGGGAGTTAGAGACCGAATATTTAATAAACCACATTTAATTTTTAAATTATGAGGAGGAACAGAGGCCAAATCATTCAATTTAGAGGCTTTATGTTTAATTTGAGTTTTACCAATATTTTGTTTTATCACTTTGGGATGCTTATACATTATATTTTTATTCACTTTGGAGGGAGCAGACAACGATTCTCTGATGGGGAAGACAGGGGCTAAGTTGAGGGGTGGCGGATGAAGAGGAGCTGCAGAGAGGCGTGTAAGACTGCGACTCTGCTTCCTGGTCCCAGCTCTGAGTAGTCAGGGTTTTGGAAATTTGGATAAAAAAAATGCCAGATTGTTAGATAAATGAGAGGCACCATCCAAAGTGGGATGAATGCTGTCTCGTCTCATAAGACCAGGTTTTCCCCAAAAAGAGCTCCAATTGTCAATGTAGCCCATGTCATTTTTAGGACACCACACAGACAGCCAGCGGTTCAAGGATGACGAGCGGCTAAACATGTCATCACTGGTCAGCTTGGGGAGGGGCCCAGAGAATACTACAGTGGCAGACATCGTTTTGGCAAAGTCACACACCGATTCTATATTAAGTTTCGTGACTTCCGACTGCCGGAGACGGATGTCATTAATGCCGGCGTGAATAACAATTGTGGAGTATTTACAGTTACTTTTAGCCAGCATTTTCAAATTTGACTCGATGTCGCCTGCTCTGGCCCCAGGAATGCATTGGACTATGGCCGCTGGAGTCTCTAGGTTCACGTTTCTGACTACAGAGTCGCCAATGATCAGAGTTTTTTCCTCAGCGGGTGTGTCGCTGAGCGGGGAAAAACAATTAGAAACGTGAACAGGTTGGTGGTGAACCGGGGCTTTGCGACTAGGCTTCCTTCTCACCGTCACCCACCCAGTCTCCTCGCTGCTGAGGAGAGCCGGGGAACCGCTGACAGTGGGACCTAAGCTAGCTAGCTCCGCTGCAGCTAATGGGCGTCCGTCAAGATTAACTGGTGCAGACGGTGTTTCAATGCAGCGGAGCCGGGATTCCAAATCAGACAACCTCGCCTCGAGCGCCTCAAAAAGACAACATTTATTACATTTACCGTTATCACTAAAAGAGGCAGAGGTGTAGCTAAACATCTGACAGAGAGAGCACACCAGAGGAGGAGAGGAAAGAGAGCTAGTAGCCATAGCTAGTGGCTAGAGAGCTGGAGAGCAAACCACACAGGCAGACAGCAAAACAGGAAGTGACGATACGTTACCACAAGGAAGTGACGATCAGTGTTCAAGCCAAATCTACTGCTGAACTTTCAGAAAACAGTTTCAATGTGCTTTTCAATCAAAAAATGTAACTTGCAACTTTTTAAAGTTAATATACATGATCAAGATATCAGTTTAGTTACAGAATTCAAATACCTTGGCATTGTACTAGATCCATCCATCCATCCATCTTCTACCGCTTTTCCGGAGGTCCGGGTTGCGGAGGCAGCAGTTCAAGCAGAGAAGCCCAGACTTCCCTCTCCCCAGCCACCTGCTCCAGCTGTTCAGAGGGGATACCAAGGCATTCCCAGATCAGCTGGGAGACATAGTCTCTCCACCGAGTCCTGGGTCTGCCCCGGGGTCTCCTCCCAGTGGGACGTGCCTGAAACACCTCAAGTGGGAGGCGTCCAGGAGGCATCCTAATCAGATGCCCATACCACCTCAACTGACTCCTTTCAATGTGGAGGAGCAGCGGTTCTACTCTGAGCCTCTCCCGGATGACTGAGCTTCTCACCCTATCTCTGAGGGTGAGTCCAGCAATCCTACGGAGAAAGCTCATTTCAGCCGCTTGTATCCGCGATCTCGTTCTTTTGGTCATTACCCAAAGCTCGTGACCATAGGTGAGAGTAGGAACGTAGATTAAATTAAACGTAGATTAAACGTTAACTTAAATACTGTAACTACTACAACTCCTTCTATTGATGTCTGTCTTGATGAGTTTACTCCAATCGACCTTTGTGAGTTAGACAAAATAGTTTCCTCATCCAAACCTTCAACTTGTCTTTTAGACCCTATTCCTACCAGGTTATTTAAAGAAGTCTTCCCACTTATTGGTAGCTTTATTCTTCATATAATCAATTCTTCATTAACTTTAGGCCATGTACCGCAGGCTTTTAAAACGGCTGTAATTAAACCCTTACTCAAAAAGCCAACGCTAGATCCAGGAGCTTTAGCTAACTATAGACCAATCTCTAATCTCCCTTTCATTTCAAAAATCTTAGAAAGAGTTGTTGCTACACAATTATTTGACCACCTGCAGGGAAATGGTTTACTTGAAGAGTTTCAATCTGGGTTTAGAATCCATCATAGTACTGAAACAGCCTTAGCGAAGGTCACTAACGACCTCCTCATTGCATCTGATAATGGACTAGTTTCTGTACTTGTCCTTTTAGACCTTAGTGCAGCTTTTGATACTATCGATAATAATATTTTACTTGATAGATTAGAACACTATGTTGGACTTAATGGAACTTCGTTGCAGTGGTTTAGATCTTATTTATCTGATAGGTTCCAGTTTGTTCATGTAAATAATGAGTTTTCTTTCAACTCAAAGCTTAGTCATGGAGTTCCACAGGGATCTGTGCTAGGCCCTACTCTTTTTAGTTTATATATGCTTCCGTTAGGCAACATTATTAGAAAGCATTGTATACATTTTCATTGTTATGCAGATGACACACAATTATACCTGTCAATGAAGCCAGATGATAGTAATCAATTAGCCAAGTTAGAAGCCTGTCTTAAGGAAATCAAAGCTTGGATGACTTGTAATTTCCTGCTATTAAATTCAGATAAGACTGAAGTCATTCTTGTTGGTCCAAAAAACCTTAGAAATTCCTTTCCAAATCAAACTTTCAGTTTGGATGCGGTTACTCTTTCTCTTAATAGCTCTGTGAGGAACCTTGGAGTTATTTTTGATCAGGATTTGTCCTTCAATTCATATATTAAATTTGTTTCTAAGACTGCCTTCTATCATTTGCGTAATATTGCCAAGATTAGGAGCATCTTGTCTCAGTGATGCTGAGAAACTGATCCACGCTTTTGTTAGCTCGAGATTAGATTATTGTAATTCTTTATTATCAGGCTGTCATAAAACATCTTTAAAAAGTCTTCAGCTGATCCAAAATGCTGCAGCAAGAGTTTTAACAGGTACTAGAAAGAGAGATCATATCTCTCCGGTTCTGGCCTCCCTTCATTGGCTTCCCATAGAGTTTAGAATTAAGTTTAAAATCCTTCTTCTTACTTACAAAGCTCTAAACAATCAGGCTCCTTTTTATTTAAAAGATCTGGTACTACCCTATTATCCTAACAGAGCACTACGCTCCCAAAATGCTGGATTACTTGTAATACCTAGAATCTCCAAAAGTACAATGGGAGGCAGAGCCTTCAGTTATCAAGCTCCTCTCCTGTGGAATCAGCTGCCAATCTGGATTCTGGAGTCAGACTCGATCTCTGTTTTTAAGAATAAGGCTAAAACCTACCTTTTTGATATAGCCTACAATTAGGGAGGGATCATGTGTTTCTGAACCCTCCCTTAGTTATGCTGCTAATAGGTTTAGTCAGCCGGGGAACCTCCAGTAATGCACTGGGCCTCACTCCTTTCCTCACTCTCTATGAATTTTTTTTTTTTTTTGCTGGTCATTAACATCTGTTTGTTCTCTCCCATAGATTGAGTCCCCATCGTGCTGTTTGCTCTCTACATGTCTGTTCTTTTCTTCTTCTCTATCCCCTCACCCCCCAGCCAGTCGCAGCAGATGACTGCCCCTCCCTGAGCCTGGTTCTGCTGGAGGTTTCTTCCTGTTAAAAGGGAGTTTTTCCTCTCCACCGTCGCCAAGTGCTTGCTCACAGGGGATCGCCTGATTGCTGGGGTCTTTCTGCAACTGTGGGGGTTCCCCCCGACAGTTGATAGTGCTATGAGATTTTTTTTTTTTTTTTTTTGCTACTTATTTGTACCCGTAGGTAGACTTGGTTTGCAGTCTGGTGACAAGCCACCGGCTGCTGGTCGCTGCGTGCGCGAGCGCCCTAAACCTACATGTTTTTGGTGTGCGGGAGGAAACCGGAGAAATCCCGGAGTAAACCCGCGCAACACGGGGAGAACATGCAAACTCCACACAGCTCACTGTTGGTCGGGGGCTGGGATCGAACCCACGATCTCATGATCCCCGCGATCCCCCGGCCGAGGGTAAAACTGTGCTGCCACAGTGCTAAACCACTGCGCCACCGTGCAGCCGTGAGATGACTGTTGTTGTGAAATGGCGCTATATAAATAAAGTTGAATTGAATTGAATTGAATTGAATTGAATTAGATTGACTGGTAAATCGACAGCTTTGCCTTAGAACTCAGCTCCCTCTTCACCACAACAGACCGGTACAACGTCCACATCACTGCAGATGCTGCTCCAATCCGTCTGTCGATCTCTTGCTCCATTTTCCCCTCACTCGTGAACAAGACCCCAAGATACTTAAACTCCTCCACTTGGGGCAGGAGTCTGTCCCCAACCCGGAGAGGACAATCCACCTTTTTCCGGCTGAGGACCATGGACTCAGACTTGGAGGTGCTGATTCTCATCCCAGCCGCTTCACACTCAGCAGCAAACCGTCCCAGCAAGAGCTGTAGGTCATTGCTGGATGAAGCCAACAGGACAACATCATCTGCAAACAACAGAGATGAGATCCTGTGGTCACCAAGCATGACACCCTCCGTTCCCTGGCTGCACCTAGAAATCCTGTCCATAAAAATTATGAACAGGATCGGTGACAAAGGGCAGCCCTGGCGGAGTCCAACTCTCACTGGGAATGACTCCGACCGAGTGTTGGCAATACGAACCAAACTCTCACAACGGTCGTACAGAGACTGAATAGCTCGTAACAACAAGCCCGATACCCCATACTCCCGAAGCACCCCCCACAAAAAACCATGAGGGACGCGGTCAAATGCCTTCTCCAAGTCCATAAAACACATGTAAACTGGTTGGGCAAACTCCCACAAACCCTCAAGAATTCTCGAGAGGGTAAAGAGCTACATCCTCAACTCAAATTTAATCTTCACATTAAGAAGATTTGTAAAACAGTAAAAAAAATAAAAAATTGAATTGCTTTAAATTAATTAGATATTACATACCACACCAAGCAGCTGTACTGTATATGCATTCTATGGTTTTTTCGCATATATCATACTGTCTGACAGTTTGGGCTCAAGCAGCGCCTTCCACAATAAAACATATAGGTTCATTATATAATCAAACTCTAAAAATTCTGAATTAAAAGCCCATTAGGTGGCATCATTGTTATATTCTAAAAAAATATATATAATCTATTGAGTTTTGAGAGTTTCATTGACCTCTGTTTTCTGAAATTAATTTTCAAATGTTTCCATAAATCAGTGCCTGAGCCACTTGCTGGTTTCGTCCAAAGACAGGACAGCAGCAGAGCCACCAGGAGTTCTGTTAACAATAACTGTAAAATATCCCACCGCAGAACCACATTTGGACAAACAGCTTTCTCTATAAAGGGCAGTCACATCTGGAACACAATGCCAAATGAAATTAAAATAATAACGGACTTTAAAACATTTACTACAAAGGTTAAAAACTGGCTGAAAAGTAAACAAGAATGTACTCATGTATGAAATGATTGTCTGCAGGGTGAGAGTGAATGAAGGGAAGGAATGAATGTGTTTGTTTATAGTGAGTGATGAAGGGATGGAGGCCTGAAATAGGCAAATGTGAGTCAGGTTGTTATATTGTGTATTTATAATCTGTTAATCTGTATAATCTGTATAATCTGTCTATACTGTTTTCATTTTGTTTTTTTCTTCATCTTTTTCTCTTTTTATCTGTTTCTTTTCTCTAAAGCCCATCCAGGAACAAGAGTTGCAAACTAGCTTAATGCTATACACTCTCTGTACAACACATCAAATTTTCTTTTTTGTCCATGTTTATTGCACTGTCCCTGACAAATAAACAAACAAACAAATAAATAAATAATCTATCACACACAGTGAAAACAACACTATCACAAATGGACTTATAACACAGTTATAATGGTACAACAGTAACGCTCAGAGCATGAGAATAATAACAGTCTTTGAATCCCCCGTAGTGCAAAGCATGCTGGGAGAATCCCCTGCCCCCATCACAGCCCTGACGCTACAATACAGTGGGGTAAAAAAGTATTTAGTCAGCCACCAATTGTGCAAGTTCTCCCACTGTAAAAGATAAGAGAGGTTTCCAATTTTCATCATAGGTATACCTCAACTATGAGAGACAAAATGAGAAAAAAAAATCCAGAAAATCACATTGAAGGATTTTTATCAATCAATCTTTATTTCGGATAGATAAAAAGTACAGATTAAAAGAAACAGAATAATATAACAAAGGGGGAAAGAAAATCCAACAAGGTCAAATTAGACAATAACTCCTCTGATTATACAGTTCAACAGAAAATAACATTGAAGGATTTTTAATGAATTAATTGGTAAATTCCTCAGTAAAATAAGTATTTGGTCAATAACAAAAGTTCATCTCAGTACTTTGTTATATACCCTTTGTTGGCAATGACAGAGGTCAAACGTTTTCTGTAAGTCTTCACAAGGTTTTTACACACTGTTGCTGGTATTTTGGCCCATTCCTCCATGCAGATCTCCTCTAGAGCAGTGATGTTTTGGGGCTGTCACTGGGCAACACAGACTTTCAACTCCCTCCAAAGATTTTCTATGGGGTTGAGATCTGGAGACTGGCTAGGCCACTCCAGGACCTTGAAATGCTTCTTACAAAGCCACTCCTTCGTTGCCCGGGCGGTGTGTTTGGGATCATTGTCATGCTGAAAGACCCAGCCACGTTTCATCTTCAATGCCCTTGCTGATGGAAGGAGGTTTTCACTCAAAATCTCACGATACATGGCCCCATTCATTCTTTCCTTTACACGGATCAGTCATCCTGGTTCCTTTGCAGAAAAACAGCCCCAAAGCATGATATTTCCACCCCCATGCTTCACAGTAGGTATGGTGTTCTTTCTCCTCCAAACACGACAAGTTCAATTTTTACAATAAAGTTCTATTTTGGTTTCATCTGACCATATGACATTCTCCCAATCCTCTTCTGGATCATCCAAATGCTCTCTAGCAAACTTCAGACAGGCCTGGACATGTACTGGCTTAAGCAGGGGGACACGTCTGGCACTGCAGGATTTGAGTCCCTGGCGGCGTAGTGTGTTACTGATGGCAGCCTTTGTTACTTTGGTCCCAGCTCTCTGCAGGTCATTCACTAGGTCCCCCCGTGTGGTTCTGGGATTTTTGCTCACCGTTCTCGTGATCATTTTGACCCCACGGGGTGAGATCTTGCGTGGAGCCCCAGATTGAGAGAGATTATCAGTGGTCTTGCATGTCTTCCATTTTCTAATAATTGCTCCCACAGTTGATTTCTTCATACCAAGCTGCTTACCTATTGCAGATTCAGTCTTCCCAGCCTGGTGCAGGTCTACAATTTCGTTTCTGGTGTCCTTTGACAGCTCTTTGGTCTTGGCCATAGTGGAGTTTGGAGTCTGACTGTTTGAAGTTGTGGACAGGTGTCTTTTATACTGATAACGAGTTCAAACAGGTGCCTTTAATACAGGTAACGAGTGGAGGACAGAGGGGCCTCTTAAAGAAGAAGTTACAGGTCTGTGAGAGCCAGAAATCTTGCTTGTCTGTAGGTGACCAAATACTTATTTTCCACCATAATTTGCAAATAAATTCTTTAAAAATTAGACACTGTGATTTTCTGGATTTTTTTTTCTCATTTTGTCTCTCATAGTTGAGGTATACCTATGATGAAAATTGGAGAACTCTCTCATCTTTTAAGTGAGAGAACTTGCACAATTGGTGGCTGACTAAATACTTTTTTGCCCCACTGTATACAGTGGTGTGAAAAAGTGTTTGCTCCCTTCCTGATTTCTCATTTTTTTGTATGTTTGCCACACTTAAATATGTCAGATCATCAAACAAATTTAAATATTAGACAAAGATAACACAAGTAAACACAAAATGCAGTTTTTTAAATGAAGGTGTTTATTATTAAGTGTAAAAAAATCCAAACCTACATGGCCCTGTGTGAAAAAGTGATTGCCCCCTAACCGAATAACCGAATATGTGGTGTTGTGTTTTGATGTCTTGTTTTCTTTTCCGCGCACCGTTTCCGTTCCTGCTTGTAGCTGCTGCTCTGGCCTGTCCGGCCACGCCCCCCTCTTTCTGACAGTCAGCTGTTCGCCCTGGTAATCATCTTTCCCGCGCTCGCCCACGTGTTCCCTATTTGTCGCGCCAGCGGCGTCTGTATTAAAGGAGCTTTTCTCTAGACAGACGCCGCTGGATCATTATATGCGCTGGATGGCTTTGCTCCGCCGTCCAGCCATCACGTCGAGGAAGGATTGCTTGTTTCGCTCACCTGGATTGCTGGACGTTTTGGGACTGCTCCCCTTGTAAGTAAACTGCAAGTGTTTTCTTTGTGTTGCCTTTACGCTGTCCCAGAAGCGTTCCTTTTCCCGGTTTCATCCCGCTTCGCTTCTGGGAGCGTTTCCCCCCTGCAGCACCATCGTTACACTTTGGCTTAGCCCAGTTTACGCTCCCCGCAGGTGTGTTGAGCTACCCGCTGTTTTCCCTGCTTCCCCGAGCGCAGCCACCATATCCCTGTTCACTGTAACTGTTCTCTGACTGCTAATAAATGTGTGTGTGGTGAATCCTTGCAGTTAAGTCCTCATCCTTCCTCCTCTCCACCGTGCGTAAAATAGGGCGCACGGGGGAGTTCATGACACAACAAATGAAGACCAGAGATCAACTTCTTACAATAGCACTAAAATCAGGTTTAACAACAGTCAAAAATTTATGTCTGCTAGAAATAAGGGAACACAAACTCTGAGGAAGGTGAAGGCAAACATTTTTATAACCATTATTAAAAATGCAAAAGGATATGGCAAAAAAAGATTGGAACAATATTAACAAATTGACTAATAGAACAAAAAAGATGACCAAGACATGGAACTTAACATTAATAACTAGAAAAGCACTCGGAGAGCGCAGACCTCCACCAAGTACCTCAGTTCAGAATCAGAATCAGAATCAGAATGAGATTTATTGCCATTGTTCATGTAGTACACAATCTAGGAATTTGTCTCGGTGCAATGCTGCAACATTAAACATGGAGTAGCACTAAAGATAAAAAAAAAAAAAAACTATGCATGCAATAAAAGGTAGAATATGAATGAGTAATACTAATCTATGCAATTTTTAAATATATTAACAAGCAGCAGATATTGTGGAGTTCCACATAGTGCAGTCGGTAGTGCAAAAAGAAAACAGTGATAATTGTCATGAGTCTGGTTGAGCTGCTGTACATGGTGCACGAGAGTCAATAAGTCACTTAGTGTTCAGCAGTCTGATGGTAGAGGGGAAGAAGCTGTTCATGTAGCGGGAGGTTTTAGTCTGAATGGACTGAAGTCTTCTGCCTGAGGGGAGGGGGGCAAACAGTGCGTGTCCAGGGTGTGAAGGGTCGGCTATGATCCGACCTGCACGCCTCCGGGTCCTGGAGATGTACAGGTCCTGGAGAGATGGGAGTTTGCAGCCGATCACCTTCTCAGCAGTGCGCACAACGCGCTGCAGCCTTAGTCTGTCCCTGGCGGTGGCTCCTGCGTACCACACGGTGATGGAGGTGGTGAGGATGGACTCGATGATGGCTGTGTAGAACTGCACCAACATCTTGGTGGGTAGCTTGAGCTTCCTCAGCTGCCACAGGAAGAACATCCTCTGCTGGGCCTTTTTGATGAGGGAGCTGATGGTCGGCTCCCACTTGAGGTCCCGGGTGATGGTGGTGCCCAGGAAGCGGAAGGAATCCACAGTGGTGATGGGAGAGTCTGTGAGGGTAAGGGGGGGGCAGAGGGGCTGTGACTTTTCTGAAGTCCACGATCATCTCCACTGTCTTCAAAGCGTTCAGCTGCAGGTTGTTGTGGCTGCACCAGGACGCCAGCTGGGCCACCTCTCTCCTGTAGACGGACTCGTCGCCGTTGGAGATGAGCCCGATGAGGGTGGTGTCGTCTGCAAACTTGATCAGCTTGACAGACTGGTGGCTGAAGGTGCAGGAGTTGGTGTACAGGGAGAAGAGCAGGGGGGAAAGTACACAGCCCTGGGGTGATCCGGTGCTGATGCTAACAGAGTCTGAGACAGTCTTTCCCAGCCGCACATGCTGCCTCCGGTCCGTCAGGAAGTCGGTGATCCACCTGCAGAGGGAGTCAGGCACGTTGAGCAGGGACAGCTTGTCCTGGAGCAGAGCGGGGCGGATGGTATTGAATGCAGAGCTGAAGTCCACAAACAGGATCCTGACGTAGGTTCCCCGGGAGTCCAGGTGCTGCAGGATGGAGTGGAGGGCCAGGTTGACTGCGTCGTCCACAGACCTGTTGGCTCTGTAGGCAAACTGCAGCGGGTCCAGGAGGGGAGTGGTGATGGTCTTGAGGTGGGGCAGGACCAGGCGCTCAAAGGAACTTCATGACTACAGAGGTGAGCGCTACAGGTCTGTAGTCGTTAAGTCCAGTGATCCGTGGCTTCTTGGGGACAGGGATGATGGTAGAGGTTTTGAGGCAGGCCAGCACGTGGCATGACTTCAGGGAGGTGTTAAAAATGTCTGTGAAGACAGGAGTCAGCTCCTCCGCACAGTGTCTCAGGGTGGAGGGAGACACGCTGTCTGGACCGGGGGCCTTGCGCGGGTTCAGTCTGGAGAACTGTCTGTGCACGTCCTGCTCACTGATGGCAAGGGCAAGGGGGGAGGAGGGAGGGCCGCCTTTGATGAAGTAGGGACCATGGAGGCAGTGGTGCTGGGGGGAGGGGGGGAGATGGACACAGCTGACGAGGTGTCAAAACGGGCATAGTGTTGGGACAGTCTTTGACAAAGGGCTTTGTCATCCTGTCCCTTAGAAGCCTGAGGCCAATAGTTGGTGATTTGCCTCAGTCCTCTCCACACAGAAGCAGAGTCGTTAGCAGTGAACTGTTGCTGGAGTCTCTCAGAATACACAGATTTAGCTCTCCTCAGCTCTCTGTTAAACCGGTATTTGACCTCCCTGTAGCAGTCCCTGTCTCCACTTTTCAACGCTGCTTCCTTCTCCTTCCTGATCTGTCTGAGCTTAGCTGTGAACCAGGGCTTGTCGTTGGAGTAACTCACCCTGGTGCGCGATGGAAGAATGCTCTCCTCACAAAAGTGGATATATGAGGTCACAGTGTCCGTGTACTCATCCAGATCATGCGTGGCTCCTTTAAACATGTCCCAGTCAGTTATTTCCAAGCACATGCGCAGCTCCTCCCCAGCTTCACTGGTCCATTTCCTAGTAGTGCTCACAACAGGTTTTGTGAGCTTCAGTCTCTGTCTGTATGTGGGAATCAGGTGGACCATCACGTGATCAGATAGTCCGAGCGCAGCGCGGGGAACAGCGCGATACGCGTCCTTCACTGTAGTGTAACAGTGATCCAGCGTGTTCTCTCCTCTGGTGGGGCATTTAATAAACTGTTTGTAGCGGGGGAGATCGTGGCTCAGGTTGCTCTGGTTAAAGTCGCCAACCACAATAACCAGAGAGTCCGGGAAAGTCCGCTCCGCTTGCTGAATGTGATCCGCGAGCGCGCGCTGAGCCTCGCACACGTCCGCGTCGGGCGGGACGTAAACAGCGGCCAGGATGAATGAAGCAAACTCACGCGGGGAATAAAATGGCTTGCAGTTGATGAATAAATATTCCAGAGCGGGAGAACAGTGTTGGGAGATCACAGTTACATCAGAGCACCAGCTGCTGTTGATGTAGAAGCAGACTCCTCCGCCTGTGGTCTTGCCGGAGAGCCCTGAGTCTCGACCAGCACGAAACAGCTGAAATCCCTCAAGGAGGAGCGTGCTGTCCGGTGTCTTTTCCTTGAGCCAGGTCTCAGTGAAGCAGAGGGCACACGAGGTGGAGAGGTCCTTAAATCGCATCAGCAGTCTCAGTTCATCTACCTTGTTATAAAGAGAGTTGACGCTGGACAGAAATATCCCAGGCAAAGCCGTGTGCATGCCTCTCCTGCGAAGCCGCACGAGGGCGCCCGCTCGTCTTTCTCTCTTTCGCCGTCTCACTTTTTGGGCTAAAAACTGAACCAGATCGGCGGCAGGAGCCAAAAAAAATGGGAGTAGGTCCGTGGGAGTGAAAGTCCTGATATTTAGTAGCTCTTCACGGGTGTAAGAGCAGGCAGACACACAATTGACGAACCAAAACAAACAAAAAAAAGCGCAGCGAAGCACCAAGGCGACCACTGTGGGCGCCATCTTGGATCCGTTCCCACTAATATTGGGATTTTCCCCAAATATAATAGTCCTACATTTATTTTATCTATATTTTCAGATTCCTTGACCATCAAAACAAACCTTTAGCAATTGGATTCACAGTGATACCTTTATTGGATCAGTAGTTATTGACGAAAATCACTTTTTCAGTAATGGTGGTTTTCTTCTGGATATAGCTCAATAGCTTCTGAAGATACAACAAATCCATCGGCACACTACTGATTCCTCAGTGTCTTGGCTATATTTTGGTGTTTGTTGTATGTTTATATCTTAATTTGTTACCTTACAGTGATGAAAATTCCAAAGATCCCCTATTATTTCCTGTTCTGGATCACAGTATCCAAATTTTTTGCAGGATCCGGATCAGTCTTTGATATTTCCTAGAACCTATTGGGATCTTATCCTGTATTTTTTTGGCAAGCATCCTGACCATTTATTGTGGAGTTATATACACATACAGTATGCTAAAAATGGCCCTATCTTGCAATGATAAAGAATCCTTTAAAAAATTCCTGGATCCAGACGGTGATCTGGATCACTCCCAAAATCTAATCATTTCTTCCTTGTCCCATTTCGGACTTGTCCTGAAAATTTTGTCAAAATCCGTTCATAACTTTTTGAGTTATGTTGGTAACAGACAGACAGACAAACAGACAAGCAGATAAACAAACCCCGGTAAAAACATAACCTCCTTGGTGGAGGTAACAAATTGGTACAGAATCCCACGGTCATTGCTACAGAGTTTAACAACTTTCTCACAAACTCTGTGCTAGAACTATCCAACTTATTTATTCCACCTGATCATAATTCCAGTCCTATTAACCCCTCACAACCAGTTTGTCCTTGTCACCATGAGTGAGATGAGGGTGTAATGTCCAAATAAGTGAGGAGGTGAGGTGACATTTTATAGTATTTATTTCAAGAACTATAACACACTGTGGGGAGACCCTACCGTGAGTACAGGAGTGTGGCAAGGAGACCAGAGGTCTCCTGCATCAGGCTTTTATATCCCAGGTGACGCCACCCCCCCAAAGGCGGGGCATCACCCCTCCCAGCCTAGGGCACTGCCATACTAATATATTGTATTATATTACTATCCTACATCCCCCTCCTTGAAAAAACTGCAAGAACAGGGAAGAACAGGCCTATCCATCCACACCACACTGGCTCAGCGGAGCTCTCCGCTATGTAAACACTACAGTCTCTGAAATAAAAATGAACCACACACCAAATTAAATCAATCCCTCCTAAGCTAAACACATAACAAATACAGATAGATGTTTTGATCATCCCAGACGTACATTCTGTAAAACTTACAACCGTGAAACCTTATTAAACATCAAGGTACTCCACGGTGCAAGAATCGCGGCGCTCGGTTGTGACTTGGACATTCTATGCCAGCATGGAATTCTGTCGGAGATTCCGCTGGAAGCTACCCGGGAAAGGAGGAGGTGTAAGCAGAGCAAACGCAAGAAAAAGCGAGGAAAAAGGGCCGGGATCCATGCTAGGCTAAAGGCTAACCCCTCCAGACCAGCAGTACCATCGCTCCTTCTCTCTAATGTCCGCTCCCTCGACAACAAGCTGGACGAGCTGCATCTGCTGAGAGAAACCCGGAGAGAGTGGAGGGACTGCTGTGTGCTTGCGTTCACGGAGACGTGGCTCCACGACAACATCCCTGCCACAGCCATTCAGCTGAAAGGTACGACATCGTTCCGGGCAGACAGAGAAGCTGCGAGCTCCGGTAAGAGCCGGGGGGGTGGGGGGGTGGGGGGGCTATGCATCTATGTTAACAAGAACTGGTGCGTTAACGCCACATTAGTATCTAAACACTGCTCTCCGTTGGCAGAGTTCCTTATTGTAAAATGTCGGCCATTTTATCTGCCGAGGGAATTCGCCAACGTGTTTGTAGCTGCTGTTTACATAGTGCTGAGCGCTAATGCTAAAGCTAATGCTAACGAGACACTCGGAGAGCTGCACGATGCTATTAGTGAAATTCAAACTTCACACCCGGACAGTTTTGTGGTGGTTGCGGGGGATTTTAACCACACCAGCTTAAAGACTGTGCTCCCCAAGTTTAAACAATGTGTAGACTTTAAGACCAGAGGAGAGAATATGTTGGACTTAGTGTACACAAACACAGATGCTTATAAGGCAATACCCCGCCCCCACCTCGGCCTTTCTGACCACGTATCCATGATGCTGGTGCCTGCCTATAAACCTTTATTGAAGCGCAGCAGGCCGGCAGTGAAACAAATCAGGATTTGGCCAGAGAGTGCAACCTCTGCACTGAAAGACTGTTTTCTGCACACAGACTGGGAGGTTTTCAAAACAGCAGCCTCCCAGGAAGACAAGACAGATGTGGAGGAGTATGCTGAAACGGTCACCAGCTACATCGCAAAGTGCACAGAGGATGTCACTATAGTGAAGACTATCACTGCACGGGGCAACCATAAGCCCTGGATGACTGCAGAGGTGCGCTCGCTGCTCACAGCCAGAGATGCAGCCTTCAGAGCGAAGGACAGGATCGCCCTCCGCTCAGCCAGGTCTGCGCTCTCAAAGGGAATTAAGACGGCGAAGCGCGCCTATGCGGAGAAAATCCAGGGACACCTCTGTGACACTAGGAACACCAAGCAGATGTGGCAGGGAGTTTGGGCGCTGACGGACTATAAGTCTAGGCAGGGGGTCGATGATGACGACGCTTCGCTTCCAGACAGGCTCAACAACTTCTTTGCACGTTTTGAAGCATCAAACCCGACAATCAGAGGGAGGGCTGGCCCATCTCCACCATCGGTTGGGCCAGCTATCACCATCAACACAGCGGACACACGGAGGACCCTAACCAAGGTCAACCCACGTAAAGCTGCAGGTCCGGACAACATCTCGGGACGTGTGCTCCAAGACTGCGCGAGCGAGTTGGCGGATGTCTTGACTGACATTTATAACATCTCCCTGAGTCAGGCTGTCGTTCCCAGATGCTTTAAGACCTCTACCATAGTACCAGTGGCAAAGAAACCAGTTGTGTCCTGTCTGAATGACTATCGTCCTGTTGCACTGACACCAATTGTGATGAAGTGTTTTGAACGGCTTGTCAAATCACACATCACAGCCTGCCTCCCTGCATCACATGACCCACTCCAGTTTGCATATCGTCAAACCGCTCCACAGAGGATGCTATAGTCACCACCCTACACTCTGTCATCACCCACCTGGATCAGAAAGACACCTACGCCAGACTCCTGTACATTGATTTCAGTTCAGCATTCAACACCATTATTCCCCAGAGACTGATGGAGAAATTACTCCTTCTCAGTCTGAACACCGCCACATGTCTCTGGATCCTGGATTTCCTGACTGAAAGACCTCAGTCTGTCCGGGTTGGAAATAACATCTCCAACTCTATCACGCCGAGCACCGGATCCCCTCAAGGCTGCGTACTCAGTCCACTGTTGTTTACACTTCTAACACATGACTGTGTATCCAGACACGAGGGGAACCAGATTATTAAGTTTGCAGACGACACCACAGTGATAAGATAAGATAAGCCTTTATTAGTCCCACAACGGGGAAATTCCAGGATTGCAACAGCACAGGGATAGCAACACTCAGAGCAACAATCAGAAGGCAAGAGAAAAAAACAAAAACAAGAGCAGCAAGTATACATATGTACATATAAATATATATATATATATATATATATATATATATATATATGAGAGAGAGAGAAAGAGAGAGACACACACACAGTGCAGAGCATTGTAGCTAGATGGAATAAATATGTAAATATATAAACACACAGTGCGGAGCATTATAGCTAGATGGAATGAAACAGCACAACCGTCTACTTAGTTATCCTACATGGTATGATTATGTACCCATACATATTCTCACCCTCCATAGCGACCGGTATTTTCCTAGTTGTATACCGGAGGGGACCATTGTGTAAGTCTATTGCGTCTTTTGCATTCAATACTATTAGGTCGTCACGTCTTTTTGCTATCTCTGTGAGCAGCCCTACTTTTGTTGTACAGTCTGACAGCTGTAGGTAGAAAGGACCTGCGAAACCTCTCGGTTGTGCACCTAGGATGATGTAGTCTGCTGCTAAATGAGCTCCTCAGTGCATTCAGTATGTCCTGCATAAGGTGGAACTCGGACTCCAGCAGAGATGACAGTTTAGCCACCACCCTTCTCTCTCCTATCTCCTCCACTGGGTCAAGGCACTGCCCCAGGACAGAGCTAGCTTTCTTGATCAGTTTGTTCAGTCTCTTCCTATCGGCTGCTGTAATGCCACTGCCCCAGCAGACCACTCCAAAAGTGATGGCTGATGCCACCACCGTCTCATAGAATGTCTTCAGCAGTGCCCCTTGTACACCAAAAGACCTGAGTCTCCTCAGTAGGAACAGCCTGCGCTGTCCCTTCTTGTAGAGTGTGTCAGTATTGTGTGACCAGTCTAGTTTATTGTTCAGATGAACACCCAGGTACTTGTAGGATGTCACCATCTCAATGTCTGTTCCCTGTATATTTACTGGTGCTGTGAGGGGTTGTCCTTTCCTGCAGCAGTCCACCACCAGCTCCTTAGTTTTCCTTGCGTTGATCTGGAGGCAGTTCCGATGGCACCAGTCCACGAAGTCCTGGATAAGCCCTCTGTACTCAGCTTCACCTCCGTTGGAGATGAGGCCAACGATCGCAGAGTCATCAGAGAACTTCTGTAGATGGCAGTGTGTTGTGTTGTGTGAGAAGTCCGCAGTATAAAGGGTGAACAGGAAGGGAGCCAAAACCGTTCCCTGGGGGGGCCCCGTGCTACCGATGATCGTGTCGGACACACAGTCCCGGGTTCTCACAAACTGAGGCCGGTTAGTGAGGTAGTCCAGGATCCATGATGACAGTTGCTGGTCCACCTCTGCGCTCAGCAGCTTGTCCTTCAGGATCATTGGTTGGATGGTGTTGAAAGCACTGGAGAAGTCAAAGAACATGATCCTCACCGCATTCCCGGGCTTCTCCAGGTGGGACAGAGAACGGTGAAGGAGGAAGATCACCGCATCCTCCACCCCAATGCCATGCTGGTAGGCGAACTGGAGTGGATCCATCGCTGGTCCCACCAGGGGGCGGAGGTGAGCAAGGAGCAGTCTCCCCAGGGTCTTCATCATGTGGGACGTCAAGGCCACTGGTCTGTAGCTGTTCAGATCTTTGGGGTGGGAAGTCTTTGGTACAGGTACTACACAAGATGTTTTCCACAGCTGTGGTACCCTCCCCAGCTTCAGGCTCAGATTGAAGATGTACTCCACAATCCCACACAGCTGGTCTGCACAGGACTTGAGGAGCTTTGCGCTGATGCCGTCCGGTCCCGACGCCTTCCTCGCCTTGATCTTCTTCAGCTCCGTCCTCACCTGGGTCTTAGTGAGGGTCAGGTTGGGGGGCTGTATGTTGGGAGTGGGGGGGTGTTGGTGGAGTGGGGAGTGGGCAGCAGGACTTGATGTCTTTAGAGGCAGCAGTGGTTGTTGTGCAGTCAGGGGGGAGGGCGGTTGGTCAAACCTATTGAAAAACAGATTCAGATTGTTCGCCCACTCCCTGCCCCCCGTGGCCTGGGGGGAGGTATTCTGGAGCCCAGAGATGGTTTTAAGGTTTCTCCAGACCCCGCTGATGTCGCTCTGTTGCAGCATGTCCTCCATCTTCTTCCTGAAGCTGTCCTTGCCTTCTCTGATCTTTCTCCTCAGCTCCCTCTGTACGGACTTCAGCATCTCCCTGTTCCCTGACCTGAAGATCCTCTTCTTCTCTCTCAGAAGTGTTTTTATGTCAGGGTTGATCCAGGGTTTGTTGTTTGAGCAACACCGTATGGTCTTGGTGGGAACGGTGTTGTCCACACAGAAGCTGATGTAGTCCGTGATGGTGTGAGTGAGGCCATCGATGTCCTCACCATGTGGATCGCAGAGCTGCTCCCAGGCAGTGGTTTCAAAACAGTCCTTTAGAGCGTCCATTGCCTTCTCAGACCATAACTTCACTGTGCGCACGGCCAGAGGTTGTTTGTGCACTAGGGGTTTGTACACCGGCCGGAGATGAACCAAGTTGTGATCCGATCTCCCGAGTGGGGGGAGTTGTAATGAGGTGTACGCCTCGTTAGTGTTTGCGTAGAATAAGTCTAGTGTTTTATTGTCTCTAGTGTGGCATGTGACATACTGGGTAAACGTGGGTAGAATGGGAGACAGTGAAACATGGTTGAAATTGCCTGAGATGAGGAGAAGAGCATCTGGGTGTTCTCTCTGCAGCCTGCCAGTTACTGAGTGGATGACGTCACGTGCTGTCCCAGCGTTCGCCGTCGGATTTGCATAAACAACAATGCAGATCATGTGTGAGTATTCCCTCGGGAGATATGTAGGCCACATGCTAACAGCTAGCAACTCCATGTCTTTGCTGCAGTGTCGTTGTTTAACAGTGATATGTCCCGGTCTGCACCAGTTGTTGTTAACATACATTATCACTCCACCGTCCCTTGCCTTCCCACTGTCTGATGTTCGGTCAGCCCGTATTGCGTGGAAATCCTCCAGTTCAATGTTAGCATCTGCTGCCAATTCGGTTAACCACGTCTCTGTGTATAGATACAGACTGCACTCCCGGTATATGCTATTGTAGCGGGAGATAGCCACTAGCTCATGTACCTTTCCCAGTCACGATCGTACATTCCCCATGACAATGGATGGAAGGGTGGGTCTGTACCTTATATTTCTTGTCTTCTGCTTTACTCCAGCCCGGCACCCACGGCGTTTTCGCCTCAGTTCACCCGGTATGTCGAGTTTTTCCGTTAGCACCGGGTGGCGGTTGAGTGCTAGCAGCTCTTCCCTGCTGTACCATCTCCTGCTTTAAACAGTGGCTCCGTCCACCGGCTCGGGAGACATTTGGGGCGATCTGTGTGTCCGTGATATATATGGAGTGAAAGGTGTGCCGGATCAGAGAGTTGTCACCGGATCAAAAGAGAGAGGAAGGAAAAAAGACTCAGAATTGAGCCGCTGTTGCAAAAGGCAGCCGACTCGTGTGGTGCCGGAAGTGAAAAAAAAAAAAAAAAAAGTGGTGGGACTTATTCAGAGGGATGAGGAATCAATGTACAGGGAAGAAGTGAGAGACCTGGAGGGCTGGTGCAGGAAGAACAATCTGGTGCTCAACACAGAAAAACGAAGGAGATGATTATTGACTTCCGGCGGTCACAGCCTGAACACGTCCCTCTCAGCATCGGTGGCCGTTTAGTGGAGAGAGTGGAGAACACAGTTCCTCGGAGTGCAGATCTCGCAGGACCTGACCTGGAGCAAGAATTCCTTGGGGATCAGGAAGCGGGCCCAGCAGAGACTGTGCTTCTTGAGGAAACTCAAACAGGCCTCTCTCCCCATCTGCATCCTCAGGACCTTCTACAGAGGTGTGGTGGAGAGTGTTCTGACGTACTGCATTGCTACATGGTACTCCAGCTGCAGTATGTCAGACAAAAAAGCCCTGCAGAGGATCGTCAAGGGGGCTGAGAGGGTAATTGGAGTCTCCCTCCCCTCTGTCCAAGAACTTTTTCAGAGCCGTTGTAGGAGCAGGGCACTGAACATTGTCAAGAACCGTTCTCACCCTCTGCATAAACATTTTGAACTTCTGCCATCTGGCAAACGATTCCGGAGCATCAGAGGCAGAACCACCAGACTGATCAACAGCTTCCTTCCACAAGCTGTTAGGATGCTGAACAGTTGATCCGGAATCTCTCATACACACTACTGCACCTACGGACATTATGTATATTATTTGTAAAAAATGGGAAGTTTTTTGTCAGAAATTTGCAAATGAATTTGCAAGTTTTTCTCAAACTTTTTTCTTGTAAATGTGACTTTTTTTGTTTGACATTTTGTCTCTCAGATTTCCAACTTTTTTCCTCCTAAATTTGTCTCTTTTCCTTGTAATTTTAATTACATCTTTAATTTGTTGATTTAATTCATCTTTTCCTTGTAATTCCTTGTAATTTTCAAGTATGTCTCGGGGATGTGTGAATGGCTGTGTTGGGGTGGGGAGTGAGGGTGTGTGTGAGTGTATCTTAAATTATGTTTTGTTTTGTTTTTTTACTTATATGGTTGCCGAGAGAAACGCAATTTCATCTTGCCTGCACTACAGTTATACAGTATGTACAGCAATATGACAATAAAGGTTGATTTGATTTGATTTGAGATAGACAATGGTGGTACCCAGTCCCATAAACCCACAGGTACATATGTATATTAGCTGCTCTTGCTTGCTTGTTTTTTTTTGTTTTTTTTTTTTTTTCTTGCCTTCTGATTGTTGCTCTGAGTGTTGCTATCCCTGTGCTGTTGCAATCCTGGAATTTCCCCGTTGTGGGACTAATAAAGGCTTATCTTATCTTATATACGTAAACAGGGAACTCCCCAAAAGAAAACACAATTTCACACTATAGGGCAGTAATCAAACCATTCACACACAGGTGTTACTGCACCTCACACTCAACACTCACTCTCAACCTAGCCTAGTGCTTTTACTACTTAACCCACCCTGTCACAGTGGTAAACATTTCCCCAATGACCTCAAACAGCCATAAAGGCCCAACCTAAGACAGGGGAGTATACACGGCAACATGTGCCGGAAATAAAGCAAAATACAACACTTTAAAAATATTGTGGAATACTGCACACACATACCCTGACCAAAAGGTAAGACACCAACAGGTCACCTTACAGTAAACACACATTCCTGTTGCATTTTTTTTAAACAGAATAATTAACCATAACACTGAACATTATAACAAATTGCACATTTAGACACACTAGTAGCCCTCAAACATTCAACCCGGGTCTCCCGAAGGCCCCCCCCCCCCCCCACCGGAGTGGTCCTCATGCGGCCCACTGCCAGAGCATCTCCGTTTTTTAGTGACCAGAGAAGGACTGCCTGGACACCCTCTTGTACTCCAACGTCGCAGCTCATTGGGATGCCGTCTCGACCCATCAGTTAAACTCAGGTAGCCGTCGCCGCCGGACTGGACGACCCGCAGATCATCCTGTCCTGATTCTGGAACTGCGCACCCGACCAAGCCGAGGCTCGACCCTAGGGCGCATGTCATCACCCTCACCCAGGGAGCACTCACTGGCTTCCTCCGTTGTCTGCGCCACAATCTGGCTCCCTTATGGCTCCTCAGCAGATCGCCAAGTTGACTCAAGCCATGTCCCTCACCTTTGGTGTCAGCATGGCCAGGGTCTGTACCGTCTGGTGTTACCCCGGATACCAGATGGTCTTGGTGCGTTGGAGCGGCATCAGTCACTATTAGCTCAGAAGCTGGAACCTGTCAGCCGCCGGAGCCCTGTAGCTCACGCTCTTTGGACCTTTCCGCCACCGCAGGGATCAAACCATGCCGTTCGGGTCCTTCCTCCGCTGGACCGCAAACACTGCCATGGGACCACACCCCCCCCCCCCCCCCCAGCTGGCGTACGAAGATGCTGGCGGTGTCCCTCTTCACCCGGAATGGGCCACCCTAAGTCCCATACTTCATTGCCACTTCCCACGTAGAAGGGCCGGTCCCATAAACCACCCCCTGCCCACTTCTCCACCTCACCGCAGGTAATGGTGAAACCAAGCCCATAAAAAATGTCACATCCCATTAGGTTATTATCTTCCCACAACACCAAGAACTTGTTGGCGTAGATCAGTCCTTCCCAAATAGTGGGGCACACTGCAATGCCAGGGGGGCGTGTGTGACCCCGAGGAACATGCTTTTTTTGCCATACTAGATTAAAGTGTAATTGCACATCCACTACAGTAGGTGGCAGTGGCGCTCTCATTGTCAGAGTGTGCGCAGGGAGTATTAGCTCTGTGGTGAAGGGTATTTTGCACCGTGCATGCACACACACAGCACAGAGCAGGAGATATGAAGTGCAGTGAACAAACCCTCAAGAGATACCATGGAAAAATGTTTAACAGTGATGAAAAGAAATGTGGAGAGAGACGGAGATAATGAGACAAACGAAAGTCTCCCGAGAGCTAAGACGAGGAAATATGACAAAGCATATGTAGCGCTTGGCTTCACTGTGACTATGATGGGAGACGAGGAAAGACCGGTGTGTTTACTTTGTCTAAGAATGTTGGCAGCGGACAGCATGAAGCCAAATAAATTAAGGCATCGCTTAAACACATTACACCCCAGTCACGCTGATAAACCGCTTGAGTTTTTTCAGCAAAAACGTGCCGAATATTGCCAACAATCATCCCGCTTTGTGAATGCTACTTCAGTAAACCAGCGAGCACAGTTAGCATCATATAAGGTGGCGTACCAAATAGCTCAGTGCAAAAAAATCCACACCAATGTTAATAAAGTTATTCTTTGTTGGAAGTTGATCTATATTTCTTTCTTTTTCCTTTATTTGTTTTCTTTAATGTTAATAAGGATACAATGTTATGCAGAGGTGTACTTATAACAATTTTATAGACAAATGATACTATTTATAGTTGCGGCGGAGAGTGGGAGGGGCGCAAAATGTTTTCATCGTTCTAGAGGGGGCGTAACAGGAAATAATTGAGAAGCACTGGCGTAGATGGAGGCCCCTTTGTACCTCACTGACGGCCAAACCGAGCTCACGACATCCAGCGGGTGGCTACCATAACTGTAACAGGTGATGTTAGTTCCGCTAATTTTTCATGGAGACCGCCGACCCCATGTCCACCAACAGCGGCACCAGTGTCCCATCCAACAAAATGTCACAAACAATGTGTCCGTCTGTGTCAGGCGAGATTGTGTGGACCACCGTAGGGGCCGTCTTCTTAGCTGTTTCCTTCACTGGTCCCCGTTCCTCCTTGTCGAAATTGCAGCAGACTCTGGAGAAGTGATGGAGCAGGCCGCACCATCCACAACGTTTGCCCCTCACCGTGCACTCCCTGGCTCGATAGCGGTGCTTGTTGGATCCACAGCCGTAGAATCGTGGTGTCCCTGGGGTGGACCGTATTTTGACGATGGCCGCGTACTCATCATCGCTGCCCTCGTTCGAATCCAAAGCCAGGGCCCTCCCATGTGCCTCGCTCTTCTGAGGGGCTTCTTTGAGGCTAAGGTGTTTCATCAGCCGCTCTGTTGCCTCATGCTGTTGTGCTAGCTCCATGGCTACTAGCAAGGTTAGCTCACCAGCGTGAGTCAGCAGGCGAACCCTCGCCAAGGAGTAGGCCACGTACCCAGCCAATTGATCACGGACCATCTCATCCTCTAAGGGTCCAAACCTACACTCACCCACCAACTGCCAGAGGTCTGCCACGAATTGCTGGACCAATTCTCCAGGTCGTTGGCGCCATTGTCGGAACTGGATACGCCGCATGATGATATTTTCGGGGGCGCAAAAGTAGCCAGCCATGAGCCTCACCACATCATTGAATGTATCACCTCCTCCTAAGGTGCCGAGGATCTTCTGGCCCTTCATACCCAGGCTATAGACCAGAATAGCCCTTGTTCGTGATTTAGTCAGGTCGCCGAGGTCCAACACAAGCAGATAATTTTGGAAAGCCGCAAATCACCTGGTCCAAGGGACCAGTGGCTCTCCCGGAGCCTCCAAAAAAGGTCAAAGCATGGCTGCAGCCCTTTCCATCTCCAGTTTTCCTTGTTGCCAAATGTAATGTCCAAATAAGTGAGGAGGCGAGGTGACGTTTTATAGTATTTATTACAAGAGCTATAACACACTGTGAGGAGACCCTACCGCGAGTACAGGAGTGTGGAAAGGAGACCAGAGGTCTCCTGCATCAGGCTTTTATATCCCAGGTGACGCCACACCCCGAAGGCAGGGCATCACCCCTCCCAGCCTAGGGCACCGCCATACAAATATATTATATTATATTATATTATATTACTATCCTACAGAGGGTCTGTGTGAATGACCTCCCCTCCGTTCTGTGTAGTGAGTGTGTGTAGAATAAAGTCTGTTGCATCACAGTCATCTCTCCTTATTGTGTGAACCCTTGCAACATCACAATGTGTTTGGAGATGAGATGTACCAGAGTAATGACTGCATCCTCTGTGCTGCATCCATGCCTGTAAGCAAACTGAAAGGAATCCTGTGAATGACCTATTTCTGAGTTGAGATGTTGGATCATAATTTTTTCAAGTGATTTCATAATAAGAGATGTTAGAGATATTGGCCAGAAATTATTATATTCTTTTGACATTGTTTTTAACTAGAGGCTTGATGTGAGATGCTTTCCAGATGAGTGGTATGGCATGAGTATTGACACAACGTTGAAAGATTGGTTGCCAGACAGAGGCTAGTTCTCTGGCAAATGCCTTTAACACTAGACCACTACTGGTATCAGGACCCAGAGCTCTCCTGGGATTGATGTGCAGGAAAACCTCCCTGACTTCTACAGTTATGGTAATCCTGTCATCACTGGTAGGTATTGTTATGTCTGAATAATATGAGACCGGAGCCATGTTGAACTGAACACCAAACTAACTTTAGTATGGAACACAGCACAATATATTCACTGACTGTAGCCCGCCTGATGTCATCACCCCCAAACCCCCGGCACAGGCTACAGCAAACCCCAAATGTCAAATCCCCCACACAACATCCCCCCCCTTACAAAACAGGGAGACCCCCCCCCCCCCGCCGATAACACACACACACATATATGGGATGTACCTCTTAGAACACATGTAACGTAGATGTTCATTTTGGGTTTTTTTTAAACGCACAGAACAGTAAAACTAATCAACTAAACAGGCAGCTGGGTAGACTACCAGGACACCCCCCGTGTTGGAGCGGGTTATTCTGCCATCCATTCCCAAAGCACATTGGCTAGCGCTACTTTCAGGACATAGTCATCCAGGTATTTGGGCCTCTGACACGTCCTAACCGAGCGCCCCACAGGAGAACCTGCTCCAGGCACCGTTGGCCGCACCCACGATTCCCCAACACCCACATCAGATGAGTCCCTACCCACACCAGTCTGTTCTGCCGTAGCTCCTGGACTCTGTGCAGGCTAGGACTTCCTGAGTCGGCTGGAGTGCAACTGTGACCCGTCCAAGAGCTCGAACGTGTCCTGGCCCCGCCGCCTCACGATCTGTAGGGGCCCCATCCAGAAAGGCTGCAGTTTATGTGTGCAGTTGGGATGTTTAATCCAAACTTGATCCGACACCTCAAGTCCATGGGCCTTCGCCCTGTGCTTCCTGTCGAACCATTGTTTCATCTTCTGCTGTTGGGCAATGACCTGGTCTCATGGAGGATCTGTGTTCACTGGAGAATGGGTCGTGGGTGGCCTCAGTCGGTCCAGGGGCAGGTGGAGTTCACGCCCCAGCATGAGTTTTGCTGGGGAGCACCCTGTCAGGGCATGGGCCATTGCCCTGTAGCGAAGGAGTGTGCTTTGGAGGGTGTCCGGAAACGTGAAGCTGCCCGCCAAATGAGCTCTCAGCCCGTTTTTCAGTGTCTTGTTGAAACACTCTACGCCCCCATTGGCTTAGGGGTGATAGAATGGGGTTTTGATGTGTACCACGCTCCTAACACCCAAAAACTCCTCAAATGCCCCAGAGGTGAACTGTGGGCCAATGTCTGTAGTGATGGCATCCGGGGACCCCCGTCTAGCGTACAGTGATGAGAGGAAAACCGTAACCATGTCCGTCGTGACTGAATTAGTGGGCAACACCTCCGGCCATTTGGAGAACAGATCGTAGACCACAAGCAAAAACTGGCTGTTCAGGGGTGCTGTATGCAGTTCGCCGCAGATGTCCAATTGGATGTGCTTCCAAGGGCCTTCTGGGTACGGCAATGGCCGCAGGGGTGTGTGTGTGGGGGGGGTCCGCCAGTCTTTCCACTCTCCAAGCACGGAACACAGTTCTTTACCATGGTTTCAATGTCCTTATCGATACCAGGTCACCAAACTGAATCCCTGCAACATTGCTTCACCCTGACCACGCCCAGAAGGCCCTCGTGGAGCATCACTAGAACTCATGAGGATCAACACGCAATGACCCCTTGCTACACATGCCCCGTTCCAACAGCTCAGTTCGTCCCTAAACAGTGAAAAGGTGCCAGTTCGCCCTGTACTTTCACGGGCCAACCCGCCCTGATGACCAAGCAGAATTGTTACAACGTGGGGTCCCGTTCCGACTCTGTCCGGAGCTCCTGGAGGGATACCATGTCCCATTTGGGTCCATGCGGCGTGTTGTCCAGATCCACCTCCGTGGGATCATCACCGTCATCGTCTGGTTGTGCAATGTTGGCCGTGGCATGGGACAGGAGGTCCGCCACTACGTTGTCTTTTCCGGGGTGAACTGTGTAGTAAAGTTGTAGGCCCTCAGCCACTCCGTCCACCTGTGGATCTGTAGGGATCTGTGTTCCGAGCCCGTCGTCTCCAGTAGCGTTGTCAACGCCCGGCGGTCCATCCGCAGGGTGAAGTGGCACCCGTAGAGATAGATGTGCCACCGCTCACACGCCCAAACACAGGCAAGTGCCACCCTCTCACCCACAGCATATTTCTGTTCAGCCGCTGAAAGAGAGCTCGATGCGAATGGCACTGGGCGCTCGGTAGCATCTTGCACCTGAGACATAACCGCACCCACCACCAAACCAGATGTGTCACAGGTCACAAAAGTTGGCCATTTTGGATCAAAGTGGGCCAACACTGGAGGGGAGGGGAGTTGAGACTTCAGCCTAGCAACCGCCGCTGAGCAGGCCGGGGTCCACTGCCATGGTGCATCCTGTTTCAGAAGAGCCCGGAGAGGTTTGATTGTCTCTGAATAATGGGGAATAAAATGTCCGTAAAGTTCACCATGCCCAAGAATGAGGAAATTTGTGCGGGTGTCGTGGGATCTGGGAGATGCAGGACTGTCTCTACGTTCAAGTGCAGGGGCCTCAGATGCTTGGCCACGAGTCGGAATCCCACAAACTCAATGGAGTCCGCCGTGAAAATGCACTTTTCCCCTTTCAATGTGTCTCTTTGCTCCTGTAGCACCTCCATCACCCATCCCAAACGACCATCGTGCTCTTCTCGCGATGCGACGTGAACCATGATGTCATCCAGGTATGCCACCACACCCTTGAGACCGGCCAGAGTCGTGGACATGACCTTCTGAAAGCAGCTAGGCTTTCAGCGGGTGTACCTGAAAATGTCCATGTGGGTTACAAACATTGTCAAATTCCTGCTGGCTGGGTGAAGAGACACCTGTAGGTAACCCTGGCGGAAGTCCAGCTTTGTGAACACTTTTGAGCCGCTGAATGTTGCGGTAAGTTCTTCCATCGTGGGGAGCGGATATTTGTCCGAAACAATCGCCTTATTCTCCATCCTAAGGTCAATACATGGCCGGATGCCGCCCGTCTTCTTCATGGCCACCATGATGTTTGATATCCAGGGTGAAGTGTCTACCCTCTTGATGATGCCAGCTTTAAGCAGTCTGATCAGTTCCGCTGTGACATCATCCTGCAGAGCAAGGTGAAGCCGCCGCAATGGGTTGAGTTTTTGGTGTCATGCTTGGATCGATAAGCGGGCGGTGGTAGAACACCTTAATGCATCCAAGGCCCACGAACAACACCGGCCAGTAGGCATGCCATTCGGGAACACCGTCAGCACCATTGAGTCCTCTGGGTCCGTGATGGAGAATTCCAGTTCACCCAGCAGATTGACTCCTAGCAAGTCAGCCCTCTGGTGCAAGACCTGGAAGGTGAACACGGGAACAATCTTTAACACAAATTTCACCGAGAAGCTGACCATGCCCGCCGTTTCAATTTTGGCGTGACCGTACCCAAGCATTTTCACTGCCTCTGCATTGATGGTTTTGCCTGGGAAAAGTCTTTTCAATGTAGCCGTACTCAGTATGGTCTTGCCGGCCCCCGAGTCCACCATTCGTGGCACATCAACTCCGTCTAGCTGCAGGACGTACCACTTTAACGGTCCTTTCCTTGTGCCTGCTACACACACCTGCATTATGCTCTCGAGCTCCGCCGCCGATTGGTTAGTAGTGATGGTGCAGGTCCTTGCCCAGTGATTAGAACGACCGCAGTTATAGCACTCCTTTTCTTTGGTGGGGCAGGTAGACGAGCCCGCCCAGTGACAAGGGAAACCACAGCCATCACACAGACCCCTAGCCCCTGCTCCTGCCCGTGCCACAGTCCGCCACCTTTTGGGAGTCCGCCCCGAAGTGTTAGCTACGTTGCTAGCAACCAGACTTGGAGGGCAAACCTGGGTGGCTAGGTTCTTTTTAGCTAGCACTGGCAGGCCTAGCTGGGCAGTGGTTTCAATTTGCCTAGTCAGTTCAATCACCTTCTCTAGTGTGAGGACGTCTGCAGCCAGCGTTGGCTTGTCTTTCAGCCACTCGTTGTTTGTACAGTGAGCTAGCTTGTCCCAAACTAGCTCCTCTTCAATCGGCCTGAAGGCGCACTCTCTTGCTAAGCTACGGAGTTCCATAATGAAGCATTGGATGGACTCATCAGCTCGTTGTCAGCTGTCAAAGAATTTATATCTTCACACCGTGATGTTAGAATGGTCCCTAAATAAGTAGTCCATTAAGTCCAAACCTTCCTTCAGTGAGCCCTTGCCCCCCAGGGTGAAAAATATCCATTGGCCCTCCTCACCGAGGTAGTGAACGAGTAGGCTTCTCTGTCTCTCTTTGTCGGCGTCGCTCAGGTCGGCCGCGGCAACATACACCTTGAACATCTCCTGCCAGCGGCACCATAGTATAGCTGGCATACCCAGAGACTGTAAAAATGGAGGTGGCGGTTTAATGCAGGCTCCCGTGGTTTATTCTCGTCTCCAAAGTGTTATGTCTGAATAACATTAGACCAGAGCCGTGTTGAACTGAACACTGAACAGACTTTATTATGGAACACAGCACATTATATTCACTGACCGTAGCCCACCTAATGTCATCACGCTCAAACCCCCGGCACAGGGCTACGGCAAGCCCCAAATGTCAAATCCTCCACACAACAGGTATTATGGTTCTAAGAAGATGTTCACATTTCATAGGGTCATATGCAGACTCAAAATGAGAGAAGAAACCATTGAGTTCCTTTCCAAACATTAGACATTTTCTGTCATAATAGATTTGTTTGAGGATGACATTCCTGTCATTTTCTTCAGAGTGTCCCAAAGTCTTTTGGGGTTATTTGCCTTGAAGTTCTCTAGTTTTTGTCTGTGTGCTTTTCTGGCATCCTTGACTTTCTTCTTTTAAGTCCTTATCTAGCTGTTTATTTTTAAATGCAGTTTTTCTAGTAATAAAAATTTGATCAAACTTAATGTCCTTTTTGATCTCCTTGGTGATATATAATTTATTATTTGGATAGAGTTTGATTGTTTTGGTTGGAATCGTTCAATTCAGTTCAGTTCAGTTCGAACAACTTTATTTATCCCTCAAGGGGCAATTGATTTAAAAAGCAACTTGTATACTGATGCACCAAGTTGTGCAAACACCAGAGACAATAGACAATGCAGGAAGAAACTAAAAGTCACATCTAACCAACCATTAGAGAGAGTGCTATAATAAATAGTACTATAAAAAAAATACAACAATAAGATAAGATTGGGGGTTACTAAAAGAATAAAAGAACGGTCATGATAAAAACAAAAACCTAAAACCTGTATGATAAATAATAATATATGTTTTTAAAAAAAACCTATGTGTGACATTTAACAACCTTAAGAAGCATTTAGTAACTTTATTGCTCAGAGAATAAAGGACTTCAGGTTCAGGTTACTTTATTTGTACCCGTAGGCAGATTTGTTGGACTTGGCATACCGATTAGTTTTGCTAGCAGATAAAACATAATGGCGCCCTGATGGCAGAAGAGAGAATTCATTTGAGAGGACATGATCAGGAGAAGATAAATGTATTCTGCTTTGCAAATGATCTGCTGGTTACAAAAGGAATTCAGATCTCTGTCTCACACCAATAATCTTGGAACAGATCTTCACCATATTGTTCAGATTATTCCTATCGTTAACTGTGAGACCATTAAACCAGCAGATAAAAGAAAAACAAAGAAAACTCTCAATAAAAGACTGAACTCCTTTTCAGTGTCATTTGATTCTCTGCCATTTTTATGTTTCCTTAAAAGGTGGATTCTCTGTTGCCCTTTCTTTGCAATGATCTCAGTATTTACACTGAACTTCAGTTGGTCATCAAAATACGTACCAAGGTATTTGTATGACCTTACTGTTTTGACTTTGTCATTGTGAATTCTAGTCTCCTGAACAGCTTCTTTTTTCTTTCTAAAATCAAGAATTAATTCCTTGGTTTTAGACACATTTAAATCCAAAAAGTCATCACACCAGGAGATAAAATGATTAAGAACCAAGCCATGCTCTGATTGTGGACCTTGAAGAAGGGATGTGGTGTCCATAGTTAGGCTAATAATGACAGAGTGATAGTACGGTTAACGGAGCTTTATTAACAGAACTATATACAAGACCGTGCAGACTTTCGGTGCTCTCCAGCAGGCCAGGGTGTCAATGGCAAAAGAGGACGAACCCCCTTCTGCCCTTGTCCTTTACACCCTGGATGGCATCACCACCGGAAACGGCAGTCCGCCACCCCTGACCATTCCCCAGCCGGCCCGGCCGCCATCTTACTAATACTACTAATTTCTATATGTAACATTTCTCCCCCTTCAAAAAAAATTGACAAGTACACAGATTGGCCCACCCACCCAAATTCATCACCCAACTCACACTCTAATCATAAAACAGTACACAAATAAACAACCTATCCATGCACACAACTAAGGCTGGGGAAGCTGGGCAGACTACCAGCACCCCTACACGGCCAGGTGGATTATTCTGCCTCCTTGTCCCTAAGACTCCCAAATAAAAATAAGCCGTGTTTCTAAATAAATTAATCCCACAACAATTTCTATATATATACAACTCCTAATAACTATAAAACAGAACTGAACTAACCCCCTATTGGTGGCCCCCACCCCAACACACCCACCCCCCACTTGGGTACATGATAGAATAATTTTGAGCATAATTATTCTAAGTCAAAGATCAGGCAGAGTATTGGATTTAAGTACAGTATATTTATTATAAAAGAAACAAAGTCACCCCATGGCCATTTGGGGGAGAGATTACAGAGCGTGGCCTTCAGCACATACACACTGAATCTCTGAACATACATTTTCTAAGCCTGGTATTTATAGCTGCTCTTCAGGATAGATAAACAGAGGGGGAGATGCCAGAGACATCTCGGAGACAGACAGAGTCTCTCTAATCCATACAAACTAAAAGTTTTGCACATTCCTTGGACACACAAACTTAGCAGGGCATGTCAAAGAGATTATCAATGCAGCTTAGGTCATATTTTATGCTTGTACTGACCTACAGCCTCAGCACTCGCACGCACACCCCCTGAAGGCCACAGTTAGACAATAATTGCTCACAGACATGAAAGAATAATATAAAGGAATATATGAACTTAGTCTACATGGAATGCACATATAAACATCAGACATGAAATAGGAAAGGCATGGTACAAAATAATAATAATAATAATAATAATGTGGATAATATGGAATTTTTCTATCAGTACATCACACAGAATTTCCAGTGTTGGGCATTTAAACCATAATTCCCATTTCAATCCACGAAAACACAACTCAGTTAACATATTCAAATTCTTTTCCTTCCCAAAATCACACAATTTACCAAAATTCCCACAATATAATCAGCCCTTCTTAAAATTCTCCAATCCATAACAAACAATTAATAATAAATTCCTCCTCTCTTCTCTTTATTTAACCTCTTGCACTCCAGTGTACCGCTGGCGGACACATCTCTGCGTCCTAGAGCGCACGAGGGCGCCCTAGTACGCACACTGTGTGTCCTAGGGCGCACTGAAGAAAAAAAAAGCTGCATTTCCGTTCTTCCACTACAGACACAGCCGTGAACAGAAAGCCAAAGGAGTGCTTTGATTGGTTTAGATGTGATTGACCTCTCATTCGACTAATAAGAGCCTTGAATTGGGTTTCTGAAACCTTGAAGAACCAATGACTGAAAACCTAGCAAGAAGGACCCGCCTACCAACGGCTGCGAATACAGCCAGCCAATTGAAGCACAGAAGTTCGAAAGCTGTTTTGTGTAAGGCTGGGTGACACACAGGCGTTCGCCAGTCTTTTTTTCTTACTACTGTTCTTATTTGTTTTGAAAAATCGTTCGCCAAAACCGCAATCATGGAAGCACAAAACCACAATAATGGAATTATGGTTTGACCAGGTCACGTGACCAGAACCACGAGTCCGTAACAAGCGGACCAGCGTCATGTTCGTCTGACAATGAGGAAGAGAAGTTCGCCAGCGACACTGCTGTTGTGGACAGGTAAGTGTTATAAGCTAAATTATTCTTTATCACTGAAAATTGTAATCCAAATGACTTTTGACCGATTGACCGTCATGTTGCGAACACCGCCCCCCCGCCTACTCTTCTGTAGCGGATTGCAGATATATTGTAGATATTTTAGTATAACTGTGCGTAGTAGACCGCGGCGCACCGTCACTCCTTTCCGTCATGTAGCGATGGGCGATGTCCATCCTCTGTAGCAGGGGTGGGTGGGGGAGTTGTTATCTTCTACAATACAGATATTTTAGTATAATTTTTAGTGCACTGTAGGTTATTTTTTCTGGTAAAAAAAAAAGCCACACATTTTTTACGTGGCATGCTTCTTTGTGTGTGGGGGCTTGTTTGTTCATTCATTCATTCATGAATGAATAAACAACCCCCCCCCCACACACACACAGCCCTTCACCTTTCATTAGAGCCCAAGATGAAGCTTCTATATTGAATCATTCAAAAGTTACAGATGTTTTTCCAAACTGTGCCATTTGGCACAATTTGGCACAGTTCAAAAACGCCTGGGAACAACCTGAGAACAAAGCTGTGTAATATATTCATTTTTTGTGGTATTGTTACAAAATTTTGACCTCAGCTGGATAACACTTGGTTCTACATTTCTGTTGCATTTTCCAGCCCGGATCTGAAGCTGTGTGTTATTTGCAAGCATTTGTATCCAAAAAAACACCCAGGCGAAATTTATTTTCTTCAAGTTCAGTATGTTTAGATGACTGTTACTCAGTGGCAGGAGCACTTAGAGAGATTATGACTGTTTTGCCAAAAAATTCAAAGTGTTTTCTTTTAAATGAGACCAACCCCATGAAGATGCTGCAAAGGGTTGAAGAACAGCTTTTGATTTACTTTGGGTGCGGCGGCATGAAAAAATAAGCCACCGTGGTGAGGAGTTTTAAGGAGGTTTTTATTAATCATACCGCCGTCACAAGCTCCGCTCCCGGCGCTCATGAGCATGAGCGCCGGTGAGCGAGCTCACGGCTCTCAGAGGAGGAGGGACACAGGCTGTGTCCTGCAGCAGAGGTGCGTGTGAGAGAGAGGACGTGTTACAGGACCTGTGCAGTATTTAGACCCAACTCAAACAATACATCAAAGCAGATTCACAGCAGTTTGTCTGATCAAAGGGACTGCAGAACAGGCATGAGATATTTGCATTTGTGAGACACAGACAGGATGCATGAACACAATACATGAAAGGTGACACATTAACCTCACAGCAGTGAAATGCATAAATGGCTGATTAAATCACAGCATGCAGCGGAAAAAACCAGAAGTAGCGAGCTGTCTGTCCTTAGTCTGTTTATGGGGTTCATTTTTTGTGGTATTGTTACAAAATTTTGACCTCAGCTGGATAACACTTGGTTCTACATTTCTGTTGTATTTTCCAGCCCGGATCTGAAGCTGTGTGTTATTTGCAAGCATTTGTATCCAAAAAAACACCCAGGCGAAATTTATTTTCTTCAAGTTCAGTATGTTTAGATGACTGTTACTCAGTGGCAGGAGCACTTAGAGAGATTATGACTGTTTTGCCAAAAAAATCAAAGTGTTTTCTTTTAAATGAGACCAACCCCATGAAGATGCTGCAAAGGGTTGAAGAACAGCTTTTGATTTACTTTGGGTACGTTATTTTTAGGCGTTTTTAGGGAAATTGACCAGAGTGCAAGGGGTTAAGAAACTTGTGTGATTTAAAAAACAATCAATTCCACTTAAAGTATGCCAACCTAATACAAACAAATGGCAATTTATATTCCTTTATAATTTCTCTTTAAAATGTCTAAATCTATAACATTCAATTACTACTACATTCAATTCAATTCAATTCAATTCAACTTTATTTATATAGCGCCATTTCACAACAACAGTCATCTCATAGCACTATCAACTGTAGGGGGGACCCCCACAGTTGCAGAAAGACCCCAGCAATCAGGCGATCCCCTGTGAGCAAGCACTTGGCGACGGTGGAGAGGAAAAACTCCCTTTTAACAGGAAGAAACCTCCAGCAGAACCAGGCTCAGGGAGGGGCAGTCATCTGCTGCGACTGGCTGGGGGGTGAGGGAATAGAGAAGAAGAAAAGAACAGACATGTAGAGAGCAAACAGCACGATGGGGACTCAATCTATGGGAGAGAACAAACAAATGTTAATGACCAGCAAAAAAAAATATTTCATAGAGAGTGAGGAAAGGAGTGAGGCCCAGTGCATTACTGGAGGTCCCCCGGCTGACTAAACCTATTAGCAGCATAACTAAGGGAGTGTTCAGAAACACATGATCCCTCCCTAATTGTAGGCTATATCAAAAAGGTAGGTTTTAGCCCTATTCTTAAAAACAGAGATCGAGTCTGACTCCCGAATCCGGATTGGCAGCTGATTCCACAGGAGAGGAGCTTGATAACTGAAGGCTCTGCCTCCCATTGTACTTTTGGAGATTCTAGGTATTACAAGTAATCCTGCATTTTGGGAGCGTAGTGCTCTGTTAGGATGATACGGTAGTATCAGATCTTTTAAATAAAAAGGAGCCTGATTGTTTAGAGCTTTGTAAGTAAGAAGAAGGATTTTAAACTTAATTCTAAACTCTATGGGAAGCCAATGAAGGGAGGCCAGAACCAGAGAGATATGATCTCTCTTTCTAGTACCTGTTAAAACTCTTGCTGCAGCATTTTGGATCAGCTGAAGACTTTTTAAAGATGTTTTAGGACAGCCTGATAATAAAGAATTACAATAATCTAATCTCGAGCTAACAAAAGCGTGGATCAGCTTCTCAGCATCACTCTGAGACAAGATGCTCCTTATCTTGGCAATATTACGCAAATGATAGAAGGCAGTCTTAGAAACAAATTTAATATGTGAATTGAAGGACAAATCCTGATCAAAAATAACTCCAAGGTTCCTCAAAGAGCTATTAAGAGAAAGAGTAACTGCATCCAAACTGAAAGTTTGATTTGGAAAGGAATTTCTAAGGTTTTTTGGACCAACAAGAATGACTTCAGTCTTATCTGAATTTAATAGCAGGAAATTACAAGTCATCCAAGCTTTGATTTCCTTAAGACAGGCTTCTAACTTGGCTAATTGATTAGTATCATCTGGCTTCATTGACAGGTATAATTGTGTGTCATCTGCATAACAATGAAAATGTATACAGTGCTTTCTAATAATGTTGCCTAACGGAAGCATATATAAACTAAAAAGAGTAGGGCCTAGCACAGATCCCTGTGGAACTCCATGACTAAGCTTTGAGCTGAAAGAAAACTCATCATTTACATGAACAAACTGGAACCTATCAGATAAATAAGATCTAAACCACTGCAACGAAGTTCCATTAAGTCCAACATAGTGTTCTAATCTATCAAGTAGAATATTATGATCAATAGTATCAAAAGCTGCACTAAGATCTAAAAGGACAAGTACAGAAACTAGTCCATTATCAGATGCAATGAGGAGGTCGTTAGTGACCTTCGCTAAGGCTGTTTCAGTACTATGATGGATTCTAAACCCAGATTGAAACTCTTCAAGTAAACCATTTCCCTGCAGGTGGTCAAATAATTGCGTAGCAACAACTCTTTCTAAGATTTTTGAAATGAAAGGGAGATTAGAGATTGGTCTATAGTTAGCTAAAGCTCCTGGATCTAGCGTTGGCTTTTTGAGTAAGGGTTTAATTACAGCCGTTTTAAAAGCCTGCGGTACATGGCCTAAAGTTAATGAAGAATTGATTATATGAAGAATAAAGCTACCAATAAGTGGGAAGACTTCTTTAAATAACCTGGTAGGAATAGGGTCTAAAAGACAAGTTGAAGGTTTGGATGAGGAAACTATTTTGTCTAACTCACAAAGGTCGATTGGATTAAACTCATCAAGACAGACATCAATAGAAGGAGTTGTAGTAGTTACAGTATTTAAGTTAACTGTGGGAAGAATCTGATTGATTTTATCTCTGATGGATGAAATTTTATTATTGAAAAAGTTCATAAAGTCCTGACTAGTAAGCTCTAAGGGGATGCTAGGATTGACAGAGTCCTGACTCTTTGTCAACCTGGCTACAGTACTGAAAAGAAACCTGGGATTATTCTTGTTCTCTTCTATTAATGCAGAGTAATAACTCGTTCTAGCTTTTCTAAGAGATTTTTTATAAATTAAAAGATGATTTCTCCAAGCTAAATAGATTTCATCTAAATTAGTAGAGCGCCATTTTCTTTCTAATTGACGAGTCTTCTGTTTTAAGCTACGAGTTTCTGTGTTGAACCAAGGAGTTAAAAATCTCTGATTAGACTTTTTCTTTTTTAAGGGGGCCACCAAGTCTAGAGCCTGATGCAGAGAAGCTGTAACACTATCCACCATGTTATCAATTACAGAAGGAGCAAGCTGTCTATAGCTTATTTCCGTTGTGTTGACACATGGCATAGAGGAAACAATCTGCATAAATTTGGAAACAGCATCATCTGAGAGGCATCTACTGTAATAATATTTTTCTTTAGGAGCCAAATAGTCAGAAATAGTAAAATCAAAGGTTAACAGACAATGGTCTGACAGTACAGGGTTATGAGGAGACACTACAAGATTTTCTATTTCTATGCCATATGTCAGAACAAGGTCCAATGTATGGTGGAGGTAATGAGTAGAATTTCCTACTTTCTGAGAAAACCCAATCGAGTCTAATATTGAATTAAAAGCCACATTAAGGCAGTCACTATCTACATCCACATGTATATTAAAGTCCCCTACTATAATTATTCTATCAGATTTCAGCACTAAATCAGCTAAATCAACATTCCTTTCAGTTTTCACAAAATAGTATGCACAATTCGCAAAATTTTCACAATATCTTCTCAGGGCACACACCAATAGGTTATAAAATTATTTACACCATGACATGGGGCATTAAACACAGAACATACTAACAACCCCCCCCCCCCCCAAGTCATTTTACTCATCCTGTGGAGAGCCCTCCCCCTGGATTGCCATCTTGTGGTTCCCATCCAGAGCGCCTTCTCCTCTTGGCCTCTGGGGTTGAACTGCGCTGTCTCCTCTTCTCCATTCTGTGGTGCAGCTCGTTGGGGGGCCTCCATGTCTCATCCGATAGGCCCAGATACCCATCAGTCCGGGCAGCCACCACCTTGAGCTGCCCATGGTTTTCACGGCGTTTGCGCATCCCATGTATCCCTCAAAGCTGAGCTTCAACCCTTAGGCGAACCCTGTCACCAGTCCTCAGGGGAGCTCTGCCATGCTTCTTCAGACCACCATGGTTGAAGCAGGCCTCCTCCTCGGAACCGGTCATCTGGCGGGTCCGGCTCAAAGTCCTTTTAGGAGGTCGTTGCTTGGAGCGTTTTAGAGCTGTGCTCTCTGGTCTCGCCCATCCTTCTTCAGTGTGGGCGCCTTGTGCTTACCCGTCACCCTGGGGGTCCCGTCATGCCATCCAGTTCCCACACCAAGGGTTACGTGGACTCTGGCGTTGGGTTCTTCCTGGGACAACACTGTGTGGCGATGGGTGTGCTCTCCTCCAGAAACGCCAAACCAATCAGGATCCCACACCAGGTCCAAACTCCAACACAACATTCCTCCCCCTTCACAAAAAAAAAAAAAAAATACACACAATGCGGACCCACCCCAATTTGGAACCCAAATCATGAACTAAGATTAATTGAATATCACAACACAAATGGCCTAACTCAGTCACTCCAAAACCACTAAAATTAGGGGGAACAGGTGGACTGCTGTCCCACCCTACACGGCAAAGCAAATTATTCTGCCATTTAAACTAAATGAAAGTCCATTTATAACTAAAATTACTGCTGTGTTCCTCAAACTACAACAAAATACACAAAATAATCCCCAAAATATGTACAAACAACAAACTACTCTGAACACATGCATAAAATCAATCTATATACATACAGATGGAGAAAACAAGTCCGTGGGCCCCCTGGACCACCCTGTCATCAGTCCGCCCCTGGAGATAGCCAGCCTCCCGGGCTGCAGCAGGTCACCTCAGCACCGGTGCACCTCCTCTTCATCACCACCGGCTGCTCCGCTCGTCCATGCCCACGTCCCTCAGTCCCCTCCTGGGCACGCCGCAGCTTGCTCAGGTGCCCCACGAACTGTATGGCAGCTGGAGATGAGCATCCTCCCATCTGGCCACGACACGTGAGCATCCCTGGTGCTCCCCCACCAGCTGATTGGCCCGTACCTGCCGTGATCGCCTCTCCTCCCAAATCCGTTCCTTGACCCCCAGAGGGGTCCCACATGGCTTGCAGGGTCTCTGCTTGGCATGTTGTTCTACCATGCCAGATGGTCCGGCCCCAACCTCTTTTAACTCCGCCACCGCTGTTGTGACCCCTTGTTGACCAGCACCTTCCAGCCGAAAACCGGGAACAAATGGAGCCAGCCTCTCGACGTCGCCCATCGTCTCAGGCGTCCCGCTGTGCTGCCCAATACCATCGTCCAGGGCAACTTGAGCTCTGGCACAGGGACCCTCCTGTGATGACCCTGAGCGATATTGGTCTTGCTCACTCTCCAGGGTGCCAGGCAGTTCCTCATCCCACACTGTGCCATCCACCACTCTCAGGAACAGACAGTCCCGCATCTTGGCCGATTTGCACCAAGCAGTTGGTTCCAGTGTTCCCACCATGGCCAGCTGTCCTCCTCCATAACCACAAAGCGGCGCCAGGTCACCCTCAATCCTGACGTGCGGGAAAAACATCTCACGGCTGTCCAGTCCAACACGGAGCCCACCGCTTTTGTGCCGATCCACAAAACCACTTCCACCCCGTCCAACCCCATCATACAGTGTGCGTGTCCGTTGGTGCTCATGAACACAACATGAACAACCGTGAGGGTGCGAGAGTCCTTTGTGCTATGGACCTCCTTGCTCAGTTCTGTGGCATACCTTAGTGACATAAAGCAAGTGGCCACACTTGTCGCAGTGCTCTGCTCTTGCCAAACAATCTTTGGCTCTGAAACGGTGCTTCGTGGACCCACAGCCCTCGCTTTTGGGCTTTCCTGGGGCGGACCTCACATTCACAGCGCTAGCATCGTCCTTCATGCTTTCAACGTTGACTGGGTCCACTGCATGTGTGGTCGGCGGTGATCCCAGATGTCAGTGTGACAAGCACTCACTCAGCTCCCATGACAGTTTATCTGCACCTTCCAGCTGTTGAGCTACCTCGATGGTTGTGGGCAGCGTCAATTCGCCTGAAAATGTAAGCAGCTTCAACCCTAATGCAATGCCGTAGGTATACTCTGCCAACTGGTCGCGAATCATCTCCTCTCCCAATAATCCAGGCTGGCACCCGCTGACCAACAGCTCCAAGTCTGCCACGAACCGCTGAAGAGACTCGCCCACCCATTAGTGGCGCTGTTGAAACCAAATCCTGCAAACCATGACGTTTCCTGGGGTGCAAAAATAGCGTGCCATTAGCTCAACCACTTCAATAAAGCTACCACAGTCACTCAGTGTGCTCAAAACACGCTTTTCCTCCATTCCAGGATTGTGCACCAGCAACTTATGTGCCCACAATTTCTCCAGCTTCCCAAGGTCCAGTGCCACCATGTACGCTCGGAAAGCAGTGCACAACCTTGGCCAGGGGACTGGTGGCTTGCCAGAGAGCTCCAAAAACGGCCAAATTCTAAGCCCACACGCTTCCGTATCTTGTTTTAATCCACTTTTATTCTCGTCGTCAAAATGTTATGTCTGTATATGGAGCTAAGGACGAGGCCAGCTGTTGAACACAAGTTTATTAGAGAGGCACCATACAGCACTAGCGCAGCTGTCTGGCAGAAGAGGTGGCAAAGAGACGAACCCTCCTGCCCACTGTTCTCTTATAAGCCACGGGTGGTGGCAGAACCAGAAGATGGAGCCACCACCCATACCACACAAATAAGATCTAAAAACTGCAACACAACAGCTGGGTCACAAACTGTCCAGACGCATACTTGTGCTTGAAATCCAGCCATGGCTGTTCAGAATACAGTAGATCCACTTCATGGTGCCGTTAGCATAGCTAGCCATTACTTAGCACTAGCTTTGTCGGAAGATCTTGTTGCTGTTCTGAGGTGCTTCTGAAGATTGCAATTAGTCTTAACCACACTTAACGTTTGCAGCCCACTGTTATGTATGTAAAACATGAACCAATGATGAGAGCGATGGTGAACTAGACAGGACTTTATTATAGACTCACAGAATATACAGAGGCACTCCCATTAGGCTGAGAGGTGGTCAGAGGGGCCGCCCCTCTTCCACACAGCCCTCGTGGTGTAACACGGGTGGTGGTGTCACCCGAATATGTCCTAAGAATAACACTACACCCACCAATGTGTTTTTGCCCTTATCTGCGACAAAGGAAAAATAATCTATTTCCACAAAAACAAAGTAGCTCTCTCTTTTCCCAGCAGGAGCACGCTCCGTTTGTGGCTGCAGCAGTGAAGAGGCTCTTTGCAACAGGTCATGCTGACTGACGGCTGCCTCAGCTACGTAAGGTCAGTTTGTATTTATTTGCGCTAAAAATATAGATAGATAGATGTACTTTACTTTATTGATCCCAAACTGGGAAATTCCAGTTATTATAAAAATTATAATTATTATAAAAATAATAATTAAAAATGATCATATCTATCCATATTAATGAGTAATGCATCTGATCAAATTTCAGTAACTAACGCATTACTGAATTTTTAAACAGTAATTTCGTTACACAGCACATTACTGCAAAAGTAGTGGCGCTACTCCCAACACTGCTGCTGACAGAGGCAGACATCAGCACCCTCAGGACTTCTGTCCCATCGAACTATCGTGAACCCAGGTATGGCTACTTCAGAACTGTCCATCCTCTTGTTAAACTATGAAAAGGCTTGCTAATCTCTTCCTGTGAATACTTCCCTGTACCTCCTCATTCCACCACCAAGTCTTGTCTTCCTTCCTCTGTCCACTGGATTCACCACAGACCTTTCTACCCATTTCCCTCAATACTTTTGCTGAACTTTGCCAGTCATCTGGTCATTCTTTGCTACCACTCGCAGCCTGTATCAACTCCTTCCTGAACTCTGTGCCACCTTCTTCCTTCTCTAACTTCCCCCACTTGATCTTTGGCTCTGCCTTCACTCTCTTCCTCTTCTTGATTTTTGATAGCTTCTCCCTCACTATCCACCACTATGCCAACATCAGTCCTACCTCAGTGCTGCTACCTGTCCTCTTGTGTCCACACTGTTGGTCCACATCCACAGAAAACCCCCCCAGCCCCCCCCCCCCCCAATGGTCCGACTCTTCAGCCTCCTTTAAAGAAATTCTAGTTTCCTCTTTTTGCTAAAATCTATTTAAAATGCAAATTAAATGGGCAAATAAAGGATTAAGACCAATAATGCAGAAATCATTAAATAAAGAATCCATTAAAGAGTTGTGGTCCAGAGGTCATACCTACTAAACACTGACTGGCAATCAAACCAGCGACCACTGCAGGTCAACAACAATCTTTTCATAAAAGAAATAAAAAGGTGAGTAAATGTGGAATAAAAACAGACAAAAGTTCATTAAGCAAATATTTTCTTTACTAAAACACAAAATGAGTTTTACAAAAAAGTCTGAAGGAACATCTGATTTTTTTCTCTGGGTCATATCTGCAGATGTTTAAAAAGATTTTTACAAAACAATGTTCAAAATAGACACAGAGAACTGCAAATCCTCACTGACAAAACCACAGAACTCTGAAAAAATGTACAATTAAACTTCATTAAAAACACATTCAATATGACAAATTCAATAAAAGTGCAAAAGCACTGATTCAGTAGGAGAGGAAAGGGTTAAAAATCTGAATAAAGTTCAGTCTGTAGAAAAAATAGAAAACGGTCGTCATGGAGATTTTAGACCAGCTCAGAGAATTAAAATAATAACAACAATAATAATTATCATCGTTATTATTGTTTATTATGGTCATGAGTTCAGAGGGAGCAGAGAGAACATTTATCATTAATAGTAATAATAATAATATTATTATTATTATCGTTAATGCAGGAACCAGTTTACATTAAAATGTTTGAAAGGTTTCATAAAAAACATCAGACGCTACTAAAGATCTGCTAGGCACCAAGAACAAGAACGCGGAGGAGACAATAAAGGAACCACAGCAGAACCATCATGTTCTACAGCAGAACCATCGTGTTCTACAGCAGAACCATGGTTTGCCCACTTTTCATTTTTCTGATTCAGCGACTCGACTGGTTCTGTGGGTCATGACTGGAAAATACTGACAATCACTGCTGTAGTGGAACACTGTTCTGCTATATGATGTCTGTAGATTCATTTTTTTTTCCATGTTGGTTCTGTAGATGTTCTTTTACTCCATGATGGTTCTGTAGATGACAGGTTCTATGTAGTCTCCACGGTAACGGGAGTTGATGACCCTCTGTCTCTTTGACTCCTGGATGATCTCCTTCTCCTCGAAGATACCATCAAACCTCATGTCCGACGCCTTAGACTGAGAACCAAAGAGTGAGGGTAGATCAGTTTAGATCAGAAGTTCTACTGAAGTAGAACCAATGTGGACTAAAGTTTTATGACTGTCATAGACACACAGTTGAGACCAAAGTTTCCATCAACATCTACAGATCATGTTCATCATGGCCATGTTGTTCTTCCAGTGGTTCCAAGAAGTCTGAAGGCTCTCTGATGGAACAACTGAAACTTCAACATCTTTTTTCACCACAATCAATCATGCATTCTGGTTCTTTTGTAAATCTATAACAGATCTTCTGAGAACAGAATCTGCTGGGTCAAAAACATCCACGCAGGAACAATAACATTTAGTCACACGATCCTCAGTCGCTGTCTCTTCTGGTCTCTATCTACAATTTCCTGGTTCCATCACTGTTCACTTTTCTTCACCTTCTGGTACATTCTTGTTATTTAGAACAGTCCATGGGTTCCAGTTTAAGTCCTCACTCTGGGAAGGTCAGTCTAAAACCTTCATTCTAGTCTAATTTAACCATTTTGGGGTTACGGTTTTGTTGGAACACCAAAGTGTGTCCTAGAACTGCCCATAGAGTTGCTGTTTGGGGTTTTCCTGAAGAATTTGGATGTAATCCCGTCCTCCATTATTCCATCTATTTACAGCTCCAGAACATGATAGAACCACCTCCATGCCTGACAGCAGCTATACTGTTTTTTCTCCTCCAAACATATTTCTGCCCAGTTTTTGTTCCACCTGACAACAGAACTTTCCTCCAGAAGGTCCTTTCTTTGTCCATGTGATCATCAGCAGACTTCAGCCTTAAGGTTTCTCTTAATGGACCCAGGTCTGCTTTCCCAGCCCATAACCATGTAGAAATGGGCCTGACTGTGGACTGAGATCTGTGTCCCAGCAGTGGAACCATCCTGACCAATCGGGTCTCTCAGCAGCAGGTGATAACTGGTGTTTTCTTCTGTGACATGACCTTTAGACTTAGAATCAATTATGCCTACACAGTTGATTTGGGGGCCTGGAGCTGCTTTGGAACAGCTCTGTGTGTCTTTCCTAACTTTTTCATATCAGTGATTCAATTTTTCAGATCTGAGCTGATCTCCTTAGACTTTCCCATGGTCATGTTTGTGGCCGAGTCTGATGAGGTGATCAGATGGAGCTCATTCACCTAAACACTAACTCCAGCTATAACTCTGAATCAGATGGAGCTTGTTTAAAGCTGCTCCGACCAGTCACAGCTGTAGTCGTGGGGGCAGCTGTGGCACAGGTGTAGTGTGGCCAACTACTGATCAGAGGGTCAGGGGTTCGATTCCTGCTCTGTCTGCAATCTGCAGGTCGAAGTGTCCTTGAGCAAGACACTGAACCCTCAGTTGTTCCTGGTGGGTCAGGTCAGCGCCGGTGCATGGCAGCTCCACCACTATCAGTGTGTGAATGTGTGGATATCAGGATCTGTAAAGCACTTTGGTCATCTAGAGGTGAGAAAAAGTGCTATATAAATGAACACCATTTAGTCAACTGGAATCACTCAGGAGAAGTTCAGAGGACATCAGGACCGCCTGATCAATAAGAATTTATAGGCCAAGAAAACTACTAATCCATGTTGGTGTTCTGACTTATCTTCTGACCCGGAAGATTCTGTTTCCAGAAGATCTACAATAAACCAACACAATGACTATTTTTGGTGAAGAAGTTGGTTGTTTCTGCCATTCCATGATAGAACATTCAGACTTGTTTAATGGAACCTTTGACCATAACTATGAGTTTACAGGAGTGAAATCAGGAGTTCAGAGTTTTCAGGGGAACCCACCAGTCTGGTTTTGACTCTTTTAGGCAGTTCTTCGTCCAGGGTGTAGACGTCATCTCTCTTTGCTGTCAGCTGTGAGCCATCCTCAAACTCCACCTGCACACCCAACACACAACAGCACAGTCCGCACACACTTAATATTTATCATGGGTTCTTGTTGTCCATCCATCCTCTGCTGCTCATCTGGGGTCTGGGCTGTGGAGGCAGCAGTCCAAGCAGAGTAGCCCAGACTGCTACCTGGTCCAAAGTCCAAACCAAAAGAAAATCTTACCAGGTACATCTGAATGACGTGAGCGGCCACAAACTTTGCCCCGTATACCAGACCGTCTGTCCACCGGACTTGGACCACCTCCCCCGGCGGCGGCGGTCCAAGGTGGGCACAGTCCCGACTCTGACAGACAGAACCCAGAGAATCAGTGTAGACTTGAAGAACACTGTTAACCACGGAGGTTAATGGTCTGACTGACTCACCACGATGTCCTCGGGGAACAGGTTATCGCTGAAGGAGCCGTCGTCAAAGTTGACCTCGTAGAATGTTTCCTTGGAAAGCTGGACCACGTCGCACTGGTAGTACCGACCGTTTTTATGTTTACAGATGACCTTCTGACCCACAGTTAGATCCAACATGGCTGACTTGTTACGCTGGGACGGGGGAGAGAACACAATGTCAAATTATTATTATCATTACTAGTGCATACCTGTGTGTGCCCGTAGAAACCAAGTATAAGCAAATATTTCTGCATGCCCATAGGAAGTTACTGTTACCATGGCAACAGCAACCATGGTGAAACCTGCCTTTGATCTATGACATCACAGGAACCATGTCTGCCTACTCCTTGAGCTAACTCCATAGCACCCCTATGGACGTTCATTAAAGATTTCCCCTCCTAAACTTCCGCATATGAAATTCAGGGATGTACACCCTCGTAACCTCAGCAAAACACACATCAAATCTGAGGCCAGTCCGACAAACAGGGAGACACGCGCTGAACGCACATTTCTTGCATTATATGATTATTGTCATCATTAATATTATTAAAATTATCATTAGTTTTTTCCATCCATCCATCCATCTTCTACCGCTTTTCTGGAGGTCCGGGTCGCGGAGGCAGCAGTTCAAGCAGAGAAGCCCAGACTTCCCTCTCCCCAGCCACCTGCTCCAGCTCTTCAGAGAGGATACCAAGGCGTTCCCAGACCAGCTAGGAGACATAGTCTCTCCAGCAAGTCCTGGGACTGCCCCGGGGTCTCCTCCCAGTGGGACATGCCTGAAACACATCAAGAGGGAGGCGTCCAGGAGGCATCCAGATCACATGACCATACCACCTCAACTGGCTCCTTTCAATGTGGAGAAGCAGCATTTCTACTCTGAGCCTCTCCTGGATGACTGAGCTCCTCACCCTATCTCAGCAATCCTACGAAGAAAGCTCATTTCAGCCGCTTGTATCTGCAATCTCATTCTTTCGGTCATTACCCAAAGCTCGTGACCCATAGATGAGAGTAGGAATGTAGATTGACTGGTAAATTGACAGCTTTGCCTTAGAGCTTATCTCCCTCTTCACCACAACAGACTGGTACAATGTTCGCATCACTGCAGGTGCTGCTCCGATCCATCTGTCGATCTCTCGTTCCGTTCTCCCCTCACTCGTGAATAAGACCCCAAGGTACTTAAACTCCTCTACTTGGGGCAGGAACTTGTCCCCAACCCGGAGAGGACGTTCCGCCTTTTTCTGGCTGAGGACCATGGACTCGGACTTGGAGGTACTGATTCTCATCCCAGCCGCTTCACACTCAGCAGCAAACTGTCCCAGCAAGGCCTGTAGGTCATTGCTGGATGAAGCCAGCAGGACAACATCATCTACAAACAACAGAGATGAGATCCTGTGGTCACCAAGCATGACACCCTCCATTCCCTGGCTGCGCCTAGAAATCCTGTCCATAAAAATTATGAACAGGATCGGTGACAAAGGGCAACCCTGGTGGAGTCCAACTCTCACTGGGAATGAATCCGATCGAGTGTTGGCAATACAAACCAAACTCTCACAACGGTCATACAGAGACCGGATAGCTCGTAACAACAAGCCCAATACCCCATACTCCCGAAGCCCCCCCCCCCCCCACACACACAAAAAAAACTTGAGGGACGCGGTCGAATGCCTTCTCCAAGTCCACAAAACACATGTAATCTGGTTGGGCAAACTCCCACAAACCCTCGAGGATTCTCGAGAGGGTAAAGAATTGGTCCGATGTGCCACGGCCGGGAAGAAAACCACATTGCTCCTCCTGAAACTGAGGTTTGACCATCCGCTGGACTCTCCTCTCCAGTACCTTGGCATAGACCTTCCCAGGGAGGCTGAGGAGTGTGATCCCTCTAAAGTTGGAGCACACCCTCCGGTCCCCTTTTTTTGAAGAAAGGAACCACCACCCTGGTTTGCCATGCCAAAGGCACTGCCCCCAGCCTCCACGCAATGTTCCAGAGGCGTGTCAACCATGACAGCCCTACAACATCCAGGGCCTTGAGGTACTCAGGGCGAATCTCGTCCACTCCCGGGGCCCGGCCACCAAAGAGATTTTTAATCACCTTGCTGACCTCAGCCCCTGTGATAGGCGAGTCGTCCCCCTTGTCCACAAGCCCCGCTTCCTCTGTGGAAGGTGTGTCAGTGGGATTGAGGAGATCCTCGAAGTATTCCTTCCATCGCCCGACGATATCCCCAGTCGAAGTCAGCAGCACCCCATCCACACCATACACAGTGTGGACAGGGAGCTGCTTGCCCTTCCTGAGCCGCTGGACAGTTTGCCAGAATCTCTTCGAGGCCGACCAGAAGGCTTTTTTTTTTTTTTTTTTTTTTTTTTTTTTTTTTGTTACTTATTTGTACCCGTAGGTAGACTTGGTTTGCAGTCTGGTGACAAGCCACTGGCTGCTGGTCGCTGCGTGCGCGAGCGCCCTAAACCTACATGTTTTTGGTGTGCGGGAGGAAACCGGAGAAATCCCGGAGTAAACCCGCGCAACACGGGGAGAACATGCAAACTCCACACAGCTCACTGTTGGTCGGGGGCTGGGATCGAACCCACGATCTCATGATCCCCGCGGTCCCCCGGCCGAGGGTAAAACTGTGCTGCCACAGTGCTAAACCACTGCGCCACCGGCTTGTTCCATGGCCTCACCAAACTCCTCCCATACCCAAGTTTTTTCTTCAGCAACCACCTGAGCTGCACTCCGCTTGGCCTGCCGGTACACCTTAGCTGCTTCGGGAGTCCTACAAGCCAACCAAGCTTGATAGGATTCCGTCTTAAGCTTAATGGCTCCCTCACCACTGGTGTCCACCACTTGGTTCGGGGGTTGCTACCACGAGATGCCCTGACGAACTTGTGGCCGCAGCTCTGGGCAGCTGCTTCAACAATGGAGGTGGAGAACATGGCCCATTCAGACTCCATGTCTCCAGACTCCCTCGGAATGTGGTTGAAGTTCTTCCGGAGGTGGAAGTTGAAGACCTCTCGGACAGGGGCCTCAGCCAGACGTTCCCAGCACACCCTCACTATATGTTTGGGTCTACCGGGTCTGAATGGCATCCTCCCCTGCCATCGGATCCAACTCACCACCAGGTGGCGATCAGTTGACAGCTCTGTACCTCTCTTTACCCGAGTGTCCAAGACATACGGTCGCAGGTCTGATGACACAATAACAAAATCGATCATCGACCTGCAACCTAGGGTGTCCTGGTGCCAGGTGCACATATGGACACCCTTATGCTTGAACATGGTGTTTGTTATGGACAAACTGTGGTTAGCACAGAAGTACAATAACTGAACACCACTCAGGTTCAGATCGGACAGGCCGTTCCTCCCATTTACCCCTCTCCAGGTTTCACTGTCATTGCCCACATGCGCACTGAAGTCCCCCAGCAGGACAATGGAGTCTCCAAGAGGAGCACCCTCCAGCACCCCAGTCAGAGACTCCAAAAAGGGTGGGTACTCTGAACCATCACTTGGTGCATAGGCACAAATGATGGTCAGGACCCGTTTCCCAACCCGAAGGCGCAAGGAAACAACCCTTTCGTCCACCGGGGAAAACTCCAATATAAAGGCAGCAAGGTGGGGGGATACAAGAATACCCACCCCTGCTCGTCGCCTCTCGCCTGGGGCAACTCAAGAGTAGGCCAAGCTCCAGCCCCTCTCCAGGAGACTGGTTCTGGAACCGGAGCTGTGTGTTGAGGTGAAGCCGACTATATCTAGCCGGTATCTCTCAACCTCATGCACCAGCTCAGGCTCCTTCCCCACCAGAGAGGTGACATTCCACATCCCAAATGCCAGTTTAGGAAGCTTGGGATCAGACCACAAAGGTCTCCGCCTTTGATCGCCACCTGATCCACATAGCACCGGGCCCCCATGGTCCCTCCTGCAGGTGGTGAACCCACTGGAGGGTGGACCCATGTAACTCCTTCGGGCTGAGCCTGGCCGGGTCCCATGGGTGGAAACCCGGCCACCAGACGCTAGCCATCGAGCCCCTCCCCCAGGCCTGGCTCCAGGGTGGGGCCCTGGTAACCCCATACCGGGCAGGCTACACTGAATCCTTGTTCTAGCATTCATCATATCATAAGAGTCTGTTGGATCGTTCTTAGTCTGGCCCTTCACCCAGGACCAGTTTGTCTTAGGTGACCCTACCAGAGGCAAATTGCCCCGAACAACATAGCTCCTGGGATCACTGGGGCACGCAAACCCCCCACCATGATAAGGTGACAATCCATGAGGGGCATTAGGGTTTTTTTTGGTTATTTTTTTTTATTAGTTTAGTTTTAGTTTTTTATTGGCCTTATAAACCTTTTATTGGATTTTTAATCTTTTACTCAGTTTTTTACTTTTTTTTTTTTTACTGTGACCCCTCTCTCTCTTCTATGTCCTGATTGGTGGAGCCTTGAGTACTTTTATGGTGTCTGTAGTTGGCTTCATGTGTGTTGTGTTTATGTTACAGGTAACTGTCTTTTGTAAATATGTGTTTATAAGGATGTCATCATCTGACTGCACAACTACATCCATGTCCTTTTGGCTGCTCTCTTAAGGGGTCTCCACAGTGGATCATCTGCCTCCAGCTCACCCTCTCCCTTCATCTTCCTTTGTAACACCAACTCTCTGCATGTCCTCCTTCACTACATCCATCAATCTTCTCTGTGGTCTTCCTCTTTTCCTCCTGCCTGGCAGCTCCATCTTCAGCATCCTTTGTCCAATATAGCCACCCACTCCACCCTGCCTGCACGCTCTTCTTCACCTCTCTTGTGCATTTTCCTTTGCTTTGGATGGCTGACCCCAGGTATTTAGACTCATCTACTTTCACCACTTCTACTCCTTCCATCTTCACTGCTACACCTGCCTCCCTCTCATTTACAATCATGTATTCCAGGATCATCACCAAAATGTTATGGGTTCCTCTCTAGCCTAAAGACCACCCACCTCTGGTAAAAATTTCATCCAAATCCATCCAGTAGTTTTGGAGTACGTGCATGTACAGTGAAAATAATCTGCAGTTCATATGCCCGTACTCTCGGCGGCAGCCAAGAGCCACCAAACTGATTTGAACAGCTGCAATCCAAACAAAAGAAGAGCACAGTGGAAGACGTTTTAAATGGCGTAAGCAATGGAGGTATGTGAATACAATGACAATGAAGACAAACAAGAGCTTTTGCCGTTTAGTGGCAGAAGAAAAAAAACAGACGGGCAAAATGACGGACATTTGTTCACCCAGTATTGTTGGATTGCTCAGTACTGCCCTGTGGCGGGAGTTTCCGGGCGCATGCACAGTTCACTGCAACCATTTTTGGGCGAGGAATGTTGGGACTTGGAGTTTTTAGCGAGTTTTACCTAGTCCTTCCTCTGCAAAACTAAATGGTAAAACTAGTGTGAAAACAATCGATGTGATGAATAAATGGTGTAATTGCTGAATACATGTTTTTTTTTCAGTAACCACTATTTTATAACAGTTCAGCTCCACGTGCTGTAAAAAAAAAAAGTGCTGTGTTGTGCTGTAAAAAAGTTGCACTACTGCTTCTAGTGGCCCGGCAGAGTTATTGTAATACCTTTCCCCCAGCTTCAATGACATTAAAGGTGAGTTAAATTTGTGTTTATTTCGAAAACATCGCCGTATCTCGGAATTCTGGCAAATTAAAAGTCGAGAAAATATGGCGATACAATGATACAAGCTTTTAGTTCCATTTAATTTTGACTGGGCAAGCTGAAACAGAGAGGCGGACAGACACACACACACACTCTCTAACTAATTACCGTATGCCTCTCCTTTTCACCGAGACATAAAAATGCTTATTTCAGCTCCACAGTGTAATATACAAATTAATAATCAACTATTTTGATTAATTTTAATAGATTATGTATATTAATCAATGTACCCTTAGCTTGAACTAAGTAAACTGGAGTTTCTTTTGTCTTATACGCTGTATTCTATTTTATCATCAATCACATCATAAAAGAGATGGCATATTACATTTTGAAAAGAAAAAAACCTACATTTTTAAGTGTAAATAACAAACCAGCTATAATTTCTCTCACTGAATCAACTCTAAAAAGATACACCTCTTCTTTTCTCAAACCTTCTGTCCTCCTCTTATCATTTACTGTTATAATATGATGGATTTTTGTCAGGTCAGGCATTGGCTTGCTTGCTACTGGATAACCATGAAAACCAGTACTACTTGTCTCATGGGTCGGGCCGTCAGCGACTCAACCGGCAACCCCGCCCTTCCGAGGGTGTGGACGGTGAAACAGAGCATCCTGGCAGAACTAAAAACAATATCTGCTACAGATCTGTGGTGGACCACTCCCAGTTACACGGGGTGAGACTGGACATCCTGGCAGATAAACACATCTGTTGCAAGGTCTGTGGTGGACTGTGCCAGTCGGTGCATTGTGACATGCACTACACAAAGAGCAGAGATAAACAAACCTATCATCTGGTCAGTCACTCCAACAGATACTGGAGTCAGTTTGTCTTGGCTTGTCCTTGCCACTGATAATACCTTTATCTGCCAAGAATGTACTGCTAGTCCAGCAAAAGCTAGCAGTACTCAAATACTTTGCAAGCAGTTTCATGAAATGGTCAGTCAGAAAGCAACTCATACCAGCTCGGATGTCGCCCAGGCTTACAAGGTCCGCACTGGTCTGTTCACACTCCAACAGGCAGTGAAAAGTAAGCTAGGAGCAGGAAGACAAAAGAAGAGGAAAACAGCAGACTTGTGTGTAGCAGAATGGAATGTACACACTCTGTTGGACAAAACAACATCACAGCGCCCAGAAAGACAGACCGCACTTGTGGCCCTGGAAATGAACTGGTACAATGTAGACATAGCTGCACTTAGTGAAACAAGATTGCCTGGATATGACAGCTTGGAAGACCATGGGTACATCTTCTTTTGGAGTGGGAGATCAACTCAAGAATGGAGAGAAGCAGGAATGGGCTTTGCAGTTAGAAAGGAGATGGCAGCAATGCTTGAAGAGGAACCGGTGCCAATCAGCGACAGGATAATGACTATGAGACTCCCACTACAGTGGAAGATGTATGCCACACTCATCAGTGTGTATGCCCCAACAATGACCAACACAGAGGAGGTGAAGGAAGAGTTCTACAGTGATTTACGTGAGACTATCAGGCGTGTACCAACTGATGACAGGCTGATACTCATTGGAGATTTTAATGCCAGAGTTGGTTTGGACACTGAGAAATGGAAAGGAGCGCTAGGCAGTCATGGAGTAGGCAAGTGCAATGCTAATGGAGAACTTCTACTTGCACTATGTTCAGAGTACAACCTTGTGATAACCAACACTCTATTTAAGCACAAGGACACACACAAGAAGACATGGATACACCCAAGATCCAAGCACTGGCACTTGTTAGACTACATCATAGTCAGGCAGAGAGACATAAGGGATGTATTGGACACCAGAGCAATGAGAGGCGCAGACTGTGGTACTGATCATGTTATGCTGAGATCTAGATTAAGGATTTGCAGACGAAAACAGCACTGCAGGACGGGTGTGAAGCCACCAAGGAAGTAAACACTAGTGCACTGAAAGGCCAAAAGAAGCAGGAAGAACTTACACAGGAAATGGATGAAAACTTGAAAGACTGGGACAGCAACAACTCAGAGAATGACACAGAAGAGAAATGGGCAACACTGAAGGATACGGTGTATCAGACTGTGAGTGATGTGTTAGGCTACCCTGAGAGGAAACATCAAGACTGGTTTGAAGAGCATGATAAACACCTGAAGAAACTTCTTGAAGTGAGGAATACAGCTAGGCAGGAAAACCTACAGTGTAACACAAGGTTGAAGAAGAAGAAATACTCAAAGGCTCAGAGTGAGCTACAGAAGTACACCAGAGAGATGAAGTCCAACTGGTGGGATGAAAAAGCGGAGGAACTTCCAACTGCAGCAGACAGGAAGGACATGAAAACATTCTTCACAGGTTTCAGAGAAATCTACGGCCCTAAACCAAGAGGATTGATCCAATTAAAGGCTATGGATGGTGAAACGGTTTTGCAGGAGAAAGACAAGACCCTGGACAGATTTGCAGACCACTTTGACCAACTACTAAACAACCCTGGAGATCTCACTGAAAAGGCTAAAGAAGCTCTCGTGCAGCGACCAGCTGTATCAAGTCTGGATGAGCCACCAAATTTTGATGAACTAATGGCAGCTATCAGGACAACACAGGATGGTAAAGCTCCAGGAAGGGATGGAGTTCCAGCAGAAGTGTGAAAATTTGGTGGTGTTCAGCTGACCAACTGCCTGCACAAGCTCATCCAAGAGATATGGGATGCCCAGAAAGTACCTCAAGACTGGAAGGATGCAAGTATTGTGTCTTTGTTCAAGAAAGGTGACAGGAAAGGTTGTGGAAATTCCCGAGGTATATCACTGCTAACCACTGTTGGTAAGATTCTCTCATGTGTACTACTGAACAGACTCAATGAACACATCTCGCAGAATGTACTACCAGAAACCCAGTGCGGCTTTAGAAGTGGAAGAAGCACAATGGACATGATTTTCTGCTTGAAACAGGTTCAAGGAAAGTGTATCGAACAGAACATGCCACTTTATGTAGTCTTCATAGACTTCAGTAAAGCCTTCGATACTGTTTCGCGACAAGGACTTCGGCAGGTACTCTAGAAAAATGGCTGTACAGAGCAGTTTGTCAGCCTGATCGAGGCACTCCATACAGGTATGCAAGCAAACATGGCAATGAGTGGTTCAGTATCTAAAGACTTTTCAGTAAGCAACGGGGTGAAACATGGGTGTGTGCTGGCACCTACACTCTTCTCGCTATATCTGGCAGCCATGCCTGAGGAGGCCTTCAAAGACACTTCAGAAGGAGTATACATTCAAACAAGGAAAGAAGCAGACTTGTTCAATGTGGCACAGTTTAAAGCCAAGAGTAAGACATCGATAAAGGTAGTAAGAGAAATGCTCTTTGCCGACGACAGTGCTCTAGTTGCACACAGCATGGAAGATATGCAATCTTTAGTGGAGAAATTTGCAAGAGCAGCTAGCCAATTCAGCCTCCAAATTAACATCAAGAAGACAGAGTGCCTTTATCAACCACCAAAGTTCCAGTTATCAACATCACTACCAGAAGAGATCAGGAGTGGTACAGAGCTACTAGTCAAGTGCAAGACTTTCAAGTATCTAGGGAGTACTGTTTCAGAGAATGCTAGGCTGGAGGGTGAACTATCTCTCAGAATGGGAAGAGTGAGCGCTGTGTTTGGAAACTTGAGGGAGAGACTGTGGAACAATCGACGTGTCTATCCATGTGAAATGCAAAGTGTACAGAGCGACTGTACTGGCTACTCTATTGTACGGTGCTGAAATTTGGACTGTCTACAGATTGCAGGTGAAGAAACTTCATGCATACATGATGAGACACCTTCGAGCCATAATGAACATCTCATGGAAAGACAAGATAACCAACACAGAAGCGTTGAAACGAGCTGGTCTACCATCAATGGAGGACATGCTAATACAGACGTACCTGAGATGGCTTGGACATGCTGAGAGGATGGATCACCAGTGTCTCCCTCGGCAGTTACTCTAATCACAGTTATGCGAGGGCAAACGCAATCAGGGTAGACCAAGGCTCAGATTTAAAGACACTGTAAAAAGAAACTTGAAGAAGTTGGATATAGACAGGAGTTCCTGGCAGCGGAAGGCTAAGGACAGAGCTGTGTGGAGGAATCTGATCAGACCTAAATGAAACAGTCATTGTCACCCACGACAGACTGCTATGATGATGATGATTCTGTCTTGCTTCTACTGATTTTCATTCCTCTTCTCTCCAGAGCTTACCTCCACCTTTCCAGGTTCTCTTCCACCTGCTCCCTACTCTCACTACAGATCACAATGTCGTCTGCAAACACCATGGTCCACAGAGACTCCTGCCTGGCCTCATCTGTCAGCATGTCCATCACCATGGAAACAAGAAGGGTCTCAGAGCCAATCCCTGATGTAACCTCACCCCCACCTTGAATCAATCTGTCACTCCTACAGCACAGCTCACCACGGTCTCACTGTCCTCATACATGTTCTGCACCACCCTCACATACTTCTCTGCCACCAGAGTGGTGGTCTCATTGATAGAGCATCCGCTCCACAACCAGGAGGTTGGGAGTTCAAGTCCCGGTTGGGTCATACCAAAGACCATATAAAAATGGTACTTTCTGCCTTCTAGCTTGGCGCTCAGCATAATAGAATGGGGGAAGGAGAAGTTGTTTGTAGTGGTGCCTTGCATGGCAGTGACCCCTCTGATTCTAGCTGTGATTAACATTGTAGAGAGGAGAAAGCTGATTTCTTTCTATTGTACATGACTGGCTGTATGGACTGAATGACAACAGAGATGGTTTCTTCTTATGGTAGAGCACCTGCCCCTCAGTTGGGAGGTCATGGGTTCAAGCCCCGGCTGGGTAATACCAGAGACCATATAAAAAGTGTTCTTCCCACCCTCTAGCTTGGTGCTCAGCATAATAAAATGGGGGAAGGAAAAATTGTAAATTGTAAATGGCTTTTAATTCAATATTAGACTCGATTGGGTTTTCTCAGAAAGTAGGAAAGTAGGAAATTCTACTCATTACCTCCACCATACATTGGACCTTGTTCTGACATATGGCATAGAAATAGAAAATCTTGTAGTGTCTCCTCATAACCCTGTACTGTCAGACCATTGTCTGTTAACCTTTGATTTTACTATTTCTGACTATTTGGCTCCTAAAGAAAAATATTATCACAGTAGATGCCTCTCAGATGATGCTGTCTCCAAATTTATGCAGATTGTTTCCTCTATGCCATGTGTCAACACAACGGAAATAAGCTATAGACAGCTTGCTCCTTCTGTAATTGATAACATGGTGGATAGTGTTTCAGCTTCTCTGCATCAGGCTCTAGACTTGGTGGCCCCCTTAAAAAAGAAAAAGTCTAATCAAAGATTTTTAACTCCTTGGTTCAACACAGAAACTCGTAGCTTAAAACAGAAGACTCGTCAATTAGAAAGAAAATGGCGCTCTACTAATTTAGATGAAATCTATTTAGCTTGGAGAAATCATCTTTTAATTTATAAAAAATCTTTTAGAAAAGCTAGAATGAGTTATTACTCTGCATTAATAGAAGAGAACAAGAATAATCCCAGGTTTCTTTTCAGTACTGTAGCCAGGTTGACAAAGAGTCAGGACTCTGTCAATCCTAGCATCCCCTTAGAGCTTACTAGTCAGGACTTTATGAACTTTTTCAATAATAAAATTTCATCCATCAGAGATAAAATCAATCAGATTCTTGCCACAGTTGACTTAAATACTGTAACTACTACAACTCCTTCTATTGATGTCTGTCTTGATGAGTTTACTCCAATCAACCTTTGTGAGTTAGACAAAATAGTTTCCTCATCCAAACCTTCAACTTGTCTTTTAGACCCTATTCCTACCAGGTTATTTAAAGAAGTCTTCCCACTTATTGGGAGCTTTATTCTTCATATAATCAATTCTTCATTGACTTTAGGCCATGTACCGCAGGCTTTTAAAACGGCTGTAATTAAACCCTTACTCAAAAAGCCAACGCTAGATCCAGGAGCTTTAGCTAACTATAGACCAATCTCTAATCTCCCTTTCATTTCAAAAATCTTAGAAAGAGTTGTTGCTACGCAATTATTTGACCACCTGCAGGGAAATGGTTTACTTGAAGAGTTTCAATCTGGGTTTAGAATCCATCATAGTACTGAAACAGCCTTAGCGAAGGTCACTAACGACCTCCTCATTGCATCTGATAATGGACTAGTTTCTGTACTTGTCCTTTTAGATCTTAGTGCAGCTTTTGATACTATTGATCATAATATTCTACTTGATAGATTAGAACACTATGTTGGACTTAATGGAACTTCGTTGCAGTGGTTTAGATCTTATTTATCTGATAGGTTCCAGTTTGTTCATGTAAATGATGAGTTTTCTTTCAGCTCAAAGCTTAGTCATGGAGTTCCACAGGGATCTGTGCTAGGCCCTACTCTTTTTAGTTTATATATGCTTCCGTTAGGCAACATTATTAGAACGCACTGTATACATTTTCATTGTTATGCAGATGACACACAATTATACCTGTCAATGAAGCCAGATGATACTAATCAATTAGCCAAGTTAGAAGCCTGTCTTAAGGAAATCAAAGTTTGGATGACTTGTAATTTCCTGCTATTAAATTCAGATAAGACTGAAGTCATTCTTGTTGGTCCAAAAAACCTTAGAAATTCCTTTCCAAATCAAACTTTCAGTTTGGATGCAGTTACTCTTTCTCTTAATAGCTCTGTGAGGAACCTTGGAGTTATTTTTGATCAGGATTTGTCCTTCAATTCACATATTAAATTTGTTTCTAAGACTGCCTTCTATCATTTGCGTAATATTGCCAAGATTAGGAGCATCTTGTCTCAGAGTGATGCTGAGAAGCTGATCCACGCTTTTGTTAGCTCGAGATTAGATTATTGTAATTCTTTATTATCAGGCTGTCCTAAAACATCTTTAAAAAGTCTTCAGCTGATCCAAAATGCTGCAGCAAGAGTTTTAACAGGTACTAGAAAGAGAGATCATATCTCTCCGGTTCTGGCCTCCCTTCATTGGCTTCCCATAGAGTTTAGAATTAAGTTTAAAATCCTTCTTCTTACTTACAAAGCTCTAAACAATCAGGCTCCTTTTTATTTAAAAGATCTGATACTACCGTATCATCCTAACAGAGCACTACGCTCCCAAAATGCAGGATTACTTGTAATACCTAGAATCTCCAAAAGTACAATGGGTGGCAGAGCCTTCAGTTATCAAGCTCCTCTCCTGTGGAATCAGCTGCCAATCTGGATTCGGGAGTCAGACTCGATCTCTGTTTTTAAGAATAGGGCTAAAACCTACCTTTTTGATATAGCCTACAATTAGGGAGGGATCATGTGTTTCTGAACCCTCCCTTAGTTATGCTGCTAATAGGTTTAGTCAGCCGGGGGACCTCCAGTAATGCACTGGGCCTCACTCCTTTCCTCACTCCATATGAAATATTTTTTTTTTTTTTTTTGCTGGTCATTAACATTTGTTTGTTCTCTCCCATAGATTGAGTCCCCATCGTGCTGTTTGCTCTCTACATGTCTGTTCTTTTCTTCTTCTCTATCCCCTCACCCCCCAGCCAGTCGCAGCAGATGACTGCCCCTCCCTGAGCCTGGTTCTGCTGGAGGTTTCTTCCTGTTAAAAGGGAGTTTTTCCTCTCCACCGTCGCCAAGTGCTTGCTCACAGGGGATCGCCTGATTGCTGGGGTCTTTCTGCAACTGTGGGGGTCCCCCCTACAGTTGATAGTGCTATGAGATGACTGTTGTTGTGAAATGGTGCTATATAAACAAATAAAGTTGAATTAAATCACAGACAACAGATGGAAATTAGCCACTGGCTACAGTCTGTCAAGTTTACATTGACTGATATCAGTGTTTATCAACTTGCACTATCCTTAAAAACAGCAACTTACATTTTACTTCCTCATACAGTACCACACTTCCTCTCTTGGCCCCCTATCATCTGCTTTCTCTAGATCCACAAAGACCCAATGATTATAATGATCATAAGAGTTGCACTATTATTGTGACCTTCTGATGTTCTGAGAAAAAAAACTCATGTTTACATGAAAAGGGCCATAAATTTATACATGAATACACAGCTCAAAACATTAAGAGCCCACTACAAAAGTCCCCCCAATGATCATCTCTACATGTGTGGAAGCTTTTCAGTTTGAGCATCTGTTGACTTCCATCACAAGGACACATCAGTCTACTGAAGAGGACCTGATTCAGAGATCATCTAAGGATGGCCAGACATGACAGCTGTGGATAATAATCAGAGTTATTCCCCAAATCTCCCCAAGTTAGAGCTTCAGTGCTGTACTGACGAAGCATGGCCATGAACTTGTTTTCTTTGCATTATTTGATCTAAAAGCAACATCTTTTTTGTTGTTCTGACAAGTTGTTATTTTCTGGAAATAGATGCTCTAAATGCATTTTTTGCCTCTGCCAAGGAGGCAATGTAATCTGGGTGGTTCGTCCGTCTGTCTGTTAGCAGGATTACACAAAAACTACTGGACAGATTTTGGTGAAAATTTCACTACAGGCAGCCCTTGGGCGAATGAGAAGAAACCATCTCTGTTGTCATTCAGTCCATACAGCCAGTCATGTACAGTAGAAGGAAATCACCTTTCTCCTCTCTACAATGCTGATCACATCTAGAATCAGAGGGGCCGCTGCCATGCAAGGCACCGCCACAACCAACTTCTCTTTCTTTTCTTTCTTTTTTTATCTTCCTTCTTCTTTCTACACCTTTCACTCTGTATATATATCACGGATGCACGGATCGCCCCGGGGGTCTCCCGGGTCGGCGGACGGAGCCACTGTTTGCAGCGGGAGACGTTACAGCGGGGAGGAGCTAGTGCTAGCTAGCACTTGGCTGCCGCCCGGTGCTAATGGGAAACTCGACATACCGGGAGCTGTAGCGAAAACGACGCGGGTGCCGGGCTGGAGTTTAGGCGGCGTGCCAGAAATATAAGACAGAATAATAGAGCGATGGCAAGAACCAAGCAGACCGCCCATAAATCTACTGGAGGAAAAGCCCCCAGAAAGCAGCTAGCCACCAGGGCTGCTCGGAGAGGCGCTCCGGCCACCGGCAGAGTGAAGAGGCCTCGCTGTTACAGGCCCGTGGCTCTGAGAGAGATCCGTCATTACCAGAAATCCACGGAGCTGCTCATCCGTAAGCTGCCCGTCCAGCGCCTGGTGAGGGAGATCGCTCAGGACTTCAAGACCCACCTGCGCTTCCTGAGCTTCGCCGTCATGGCTCTGCAGGAGACCAGAGAGGCCTACCTGGTGGGTCTCTTCTTCGCCAAGAGGGTCACCATCATGCCCAAAAACTTCCAGCTGGCCCGCCGCATCCGCGGAGAGAGAACTTAGACTTTCTGCTGCACATTCACCAACCAACCATAATGCTCCGCACTGTGTGTCTATATATATATATACATTTATAGTAACATGGACATATGTTTACTAGATGTTCTTGTTTTTTTTTTCTTGCCTTCTGATTAAGAAAGCTAGCTCTGTCCTGGGGCAACGCCTTGATCCGATGGAGGAGATAGGAGAGAGAAGGACGGTGGCTAAACTGTCATCTCTGCTGGAGTCCGAGTTCCACCCTATGCAGGACATACTGGATGCACTGAGGAGCTCATTTAGCAGCAGACTACATCATCCCAGGTGCACAACCGAGAGGTTTCGTAGGTCCTTCCTACCAACGGCTGTCAGACTGTACAACCTAAGCAGGGCTGCTCGCAGAGATAGCAAAAAGACGTAACAAACTAATAGTTTTTTGAATGCAAAAGATGCAATAGACTTACACAATGGTCCTCTCCGGCATACAACTAGGAACATACCGGTCGCTATGGAGGGTGAGAATATGTATGGGCACATAATCATACCATGTAGGATAACTAAGTAGACGGTTATGCTGTTTCATCCCACCTAGCAACAATGCTCTGCACTGTGTGTGTTTATATATTTACATATTTATTCCATCTAGCTACAATGCTCTGCACTGGGTGTGTTTATATTTATATATCTATATATTTATTCCATCTAGCTACAATGCTCAGCACTGGGTGTGTTTATATTTATATATCTATATATTTATTCCATCTAGCTACAATGCTCCGTACTGTGGGTGTTTATATATTTACATATTTATTCCATCTAGCTACAATGCTCTGCACTGTGTGTCTGTGTGTGTGTGTGTGTGTATATATATATTTTATAGTAATATGTACATATGTATATTAGCTGCTCTTGCTTGCTTGTTTTTTTTTTTGTTTTTTGTTTTTTCCTTGCCTTCTGATTGTTGCTCTGAGTGTTGCTATCCCTGTGCTGTTGCAATCCTGGAATTTCCCCATTGTGGGACTAATGAAGGCTTATCTTATCTTATCTTTCCCCCATTCTGTTACTCTGAGCACCAAGCTAGAAGGCTGGGAAGTACTATTTTTATATGGTCTTTGGTATGACCCAGCCGGGACTTGAACCCCCAACCTCCTGGTTGTGGGGCAGATGCTCTGTCAACTAGGCCACCACTCCGGTTGGATGGACCCATTAAATTTTGGTGATGATCTGAGAGTGCATACCTCCATCAAGGACCTTGTTTGTGTTTGTGCAGCAGGATTACACAAAAACTACTGTATGGATTTGAATGAAGTTTTCACCAGAGGTGGTCCTTGGTCTACAGAGGAACCCGTTCATTTTGGTGATGATCTGAGAAAGCATACCTCCACCAAGGCTCTTATCTTCTCAGTGTGTTAACAAGAATCCTCCAAAACTACTGGATAGACTCTGATGCAGTTTTCAGCAGAACTGGCTCCTGGCCTAAACATGAACTCATTACATTTTGGAGGCGATCCCTGAGGGATGGAAGGAGCTTTGGCAGAGGTATAAACTCTCTGAGTGCTTTTCTAGTTTACAATCTTTTCAGGGCAGCAGTGGCTCAGGAGGTAGAGCAGGTCGTCTAATAACCAGAGGGTTGGTGGTTTGAATCCCGCTCTCCCCACGCATCCTGCCGTTGTGTCCCTGGGCAAGACACTTTACCCACCCGTCCTCCAGTGTCCATGACACTGGGTATGAATGTGTATAAATGTTTGGTAGTGGTCGGAGAGGCTGTTGGTGCGGACTGGCAGCCAGGTTTCCATCAGTCTGCTCCAGGGAAGCTGTGGCTATAGGAGTAGCTTACCACTACCATTGTCTGTGGAGTGACTGAATAATGGACTCATTGTAAAGCGTCTTTGAGTGTCCATGAAATGTGCTATATAAGTCTGATGCATTATTATTATACACACGTGGACAAAATTGTTGGCACCCCTCTGTTAATGAAAGAAAAACCCACAATGGTCACAGAAATAACTTGAATCTGACAAAAGTGGAAATAAATAAAAATTCTATGAAAATTAACCAATGAAAATCAGACAATGCTTTTGAATTGTGGTTCAACAGAATTATTTTAAAAAACAAACTCATGAAACAGGCCTGGACAAAAATGATGGTACCCCTAGAAAAGACTAATAATGTGACCATAGGGACATGTTCAACCAAGATGTGTCCTCTAATCAACATCACAGGTGTCTACAAACTTGTAATCAGTCAGTCGGCCTATTTAAAGGGTGACAAGTAGTCACTGTGCTGTTTGGTGACATGGTGTGTACCACACTAAACATGGACCAGAGGAAGCAAAGGAGAGAGTTGTCTCAGGAGATTAGAAAGAAAATTATTGACAAGCATGTTAAAGGTAAAGGCTATAAGACCATCTCCAAGCAGCTTGATGTTCCTGTGACTACAGTTGCACATATTATTCAGAAATTTAAGATCCACGGGACTGTAGGGACCTGGACGTGGCCACAGGAGGAGACGGATAATACGAATGGTAACAAAAGAGCCCAGAACAACCTCTAAACACATTCATGGTGAACTCCAAGGTCAAGGTACATCAGTGTCAGATCGCACCATCTGTTGTTGTTTGAGCCAAAGTGGACTTCATGGGAGACGACCAAGGAGGACACCACTGTTGAAAACAAATCATAAAAAAAACAGACTGGAATTTGCCAAACTAGATAGATAGATAGATAGCCTTTATTGTCATTATACAAACAAATGTACAATGAGATTTAAGGATCTCCTTCAGTGCAACATATGTAAAAGAGAAAAATAAAAAGCATAAAAACAATAAATTCCTGCAATAAATAATGTATAATGTGTACAATGTACGTAATCTAAGATAAAATAAGTCATATATACAATATAAAAATAAAAATATTAAAAAGACTGCACAGCATTGTGGACCATAAATAACACTGCATGCTGACAAGCCACAAAGCTTCTGGGAGAATGTCCTATGGACAGACGAGACAAAACTGGAACTTTTTGGCAAGGCACATCAGCTCTATGTTCACAGACGCAAAAATGAAGAATACCAAGAAAAGAACACTGTCCCTACTGTGAAACATGGAGGAGGTTCTGTTATTTTCTGGGGCTGCTTTGCTGCATCTGGCACATGGTGTCTTGAATGTGTGCAGGGTACAATGAAATCTCAAGACTATCAAGGTGTTCTAGAGAGAAATGTGCTGCCCAGTGTCAGACAGCTTGGTCTCAGTCGCAGGTCATGGGTCTTGCAACAGGATAATGACCCAAAACACACAGCTAAAAACACCCAAGAATGGCTAAGAGCCAAACATTGGACTATTCTAAAGTGGCCTTCTATGAGCCCTGATCTAAATCCTATTGAACATCTATGGAAGGAGCTGAAACATGCCGTCTGGAGAAGACACCCTTCAAACCTGAGACAACTGGAGCAGTTTGCTCATGAGGAGTGGGCCAGAATACCTGCTGAGAGGTGCAGAAGTCTCACTGACAGTTACAGAAATCGTTTGATTGCAGTGATTGCCTCAAAAGGTTGTGCTGTGGAAATGTGAAAATGACGAGGCAGAGTTTATCTCTCGAGTCAGTTTTATTCACATCTTCCAACATCACGAAGCAGAATAAAAGAGAACGACAAAGGGAACTCTCGTCCTTAAATACCAGGACTCTTTCAGTTAACAGGTCACATGTCTCACAAAACCATTGCATTACAAAGACAGCAACAATGCATCCTCTCTGCATGATATCACACCACTATCTACAATGCATCCCCCTCATTAATCTCTTAATTATATCCCACAGTCTCAAGCTTTGCATACCAAAGCTAACTCTCCTGCAGCTTCCTGTAATAACCACAGAAGCTCTGCCCTTGCTCTGGTCTAAAATGTGAGTCCAAAAGCAGATCACGAATGTGTGTCCCCACACAAAGCCCCCACAGCATTTTAGAACAAACAAGGGAAAAACAACATGCATGCCGTGATGGTATCAATACACATTAGTCCACCAGTTGTCTGGGCTTCCGTCCCCTGCTGTATCTGCTGTAGCTGGGGTTGGACGTCTCGGGGTGGAAACCTTTTGTCAGCACCTGTGGGGGTTCTGGGGAAACATTACTCTGTGAAGCCCTCCGCGGGGGTCTATCTCGCCGCGGGGCCTTCGCCAACAGCATTTGCTCATCCGCCACCACAAAAGCGGGTTTGAGTCTGTTTATGCCAACTTTCTCTTCCCTACCCCCCAAATCTAGCAAAAACTGCTTGTCCCCTGTTTCTAGCACTCTGAATGGTCCGTCATAAGGCGGTCGCAGCGGGGTTCGGTGCGCATCGTGTCTGACAAAAACAAACTCTGCATTCCTCAAAGTTTTAGGCACAAAATCGCGCGGAAAACTGTGGTGCGTGGGGCCGGGCAGCGTGCTTGATTCTATGTCACTCCGCAACAGCTGAGACGGGGAAGTGTCTGGTGCAGGGTTATCTGGGAGAAACTCCCCAGGGAGCCAGAGTGGCTGTGCGAACACGAGCTCTGCTGGGGAGGCTTCTAAGTCCTCTTTAGGCGCAGAACGCAACCCCAATAACACCCATGGTTAACTTGTCTACCCAATTTGCACCCGTCAGTGACGCCCTGAGAGCTGCTTTCAATGACCTATGAAAACGTTCGCATAACCCGTTAGCCTGCGGATTGTACGCGGTTGTGCGGTGAATTGTGACACCCAGGCTGCGGGCCATTGTCGACCAAAGCTCGGAAACAAATTGAGGGCCTCTGTCGGACGTAACATCCAATGGAACGCCGAAGCGTGGCCCACCATTGTCAGAAGGTGTGTGCACCCTTGTGACAGCGGGAGGGGGCCCACGAGGTCCACATGAACGTGATCGAACCTCTTGGCCGGAATGTGAAACAGCTCCAAAGGAGCTCTTGTGTGCCTGTGTACTTTGGCTCGTTGACACGCCGTGCAGGCTGCTGCCCACTCTTTAACTTGCTTGCGGAGGCTCGGCCACACAAATTTCTCTCCTACCATTTTGACCGACGCGCGCACTCCCGGGTGCACCAAAGAATGAATCGAGTCAAAAACGCGGCGGCGCCACGCAGCTGGTACTACTGGTCGCGGCCGACCCGTGGAGACATCGCAGATTAGGGGGGGCATACCGTCTTGCAGCACCCTGTTCTCCAGCCTTAACCCTGTTGGTCCAGACTGGAGCGCGCGCACGTCTGCGTCACGAACCTGCTCCGCGGCCATGGCTGCGTAATCTATTCCCACGCTGACTGGGGCCGCTACGGCACGCGAGAGGCAATCTGCCACTACATTGAGTTTGCCCGCCACATGCTGGATATCAGTGGTAAACTCTGATATCAAGGCCAGCTGTCTCTGCTGCCGGCCTGACCACGGTTTGGAAACCTTGGCCATCGCGAATGTGAGCGGTCTGTGGTCAACGAATGCGGTGAAAGCGCGTCCTTCTAGCCAGAACTGAAAGTGGCGAATGGCCAAATGGAGAGCGAGCAGCTCCCTGTTGAACACGCTGTATTTACGTTCGCTATCGCGCAAGGTCCTGCTGAAAAATGTGAGGGGCTGCCAAACCCCGGCTACATGTTGCTCCACGACCGCCCCTATGGCCACCTCTGAAGCGTCAGTGGTGAGCGCTATGCGGGCAGTTGGTTCTGGGTGTGCCAACAACGCAGCCCTTGCCAAAGCTGCTTTCACCTCCGAGAACGCTTGGTCCCGCTCCAGGGACCACTCGACCTTATCCGTGGGTTTCTTTTTTTTTGAGCGCGGCATACAGCGGCTGCATGAGTTGCGCCGTGCAGGGGAGAAAACGGTTATAAAAATTCACCATTCCCAAAAACTCCTGCAATGCCCTGACCGTCTGTGGCCGGGGAAAATCTGCCACCGCGCGCACTTTATCAGGAAGCGGAACTGCTCCTTCGGGGGAGACGCGGTGTCCTAAAAAATTGATCTGCGCCACCCCGAACTGACACTTCGCTGGGTTGATTATTAACCTGTGATCTCCCAACCTTCGGAAAACTGTGGCCAGGTGTTTTTCGTGTTCGTCTTCGGACGCGCTGGCTACTAAAATATCGTCCAAGTAGACGAACACGAAAGGGAGATCGCGAAGCACCGCGTCCATCATGCGTTGGAATGTCTGAGCCGCCCCTTTAAGTCCGAATGGCATGCGTAAAAACTCGAATAAACCAAACGGAGTTATTACCGCTGTTTTGGGTATGTCCTCAGCGCGCACTGGGACTTGGTGGTAACCGCGGACCAAGTCTATTTTAGAAAAAACGCACGTCCCTGCCAAATGAGCGGAAAAATCTTGGATATGCGGGATTGGGTAGCAGTCATGAGCTGTAGCGTTGTTTAACCTGCGGAAATCCCCGCAAGGTCGCCATGATCCGTCAGCTTTCGGGACCATGTGCAGCGGGGAAGCCCACGGACTGTTTGAACGTCTGATAATGCCCAACCTCTCCAGGTTGGCGAATTCCTCGCGCGCTATGGCTAGTTTAGCTGCGCCCAAGCGCCGAGCTTTTGCAAAAACGGGCGGTCCGGTAGTGGTAATAAAATGCTCCACCCCGTGCTTAGCGACTGTTGCCGAAAATGTGGGGACCATGAGTGCTGGGAACTGAGTGAGCAGTGTGTGGAACTTACTGCTTGCTGCTGTGACGTTGGCTTGTGCTGTTGGTGGGGCCACTCGCGCTGTGCAGGGGATAGAATCAAAAGAAAGTGCATTAACCAGGCGCCTGTTAGCGAGATCAACCAACAAACCATGTGAGCACAGAAAATCAGCCTCCAACATATTTAAATTTACTGCTGCTACAACAAAAGTCCACTCAAATGTACGGCCGTGTAGAGACAGAAGCAGAGTCTTCTCACCAAAGGTCTTAATCTACGAGCCGTTCGCTGCTGACACCCGGGGACCTCCGGAACCAGCTAGTCTGTCCGCGTAGAAAGGTGTGATGAAACTCAACTGGGAGCCTGTGTCGACGAGGAACTGTCTCCCTGAGCGTGCGTCTGATAAGTAGAGCAGCTTGTTCTCCTCCCCGAGGGCCGCGGCTGCTACTGACCCCCAGTCTTGGCGTTTCCCGAACGCCCGAACTGGCACGGTGGTACACATTTGCGTGCCCTCTCTGCGAAGCGGCGATGGTAAAAACAAAGGACGTCCGATTCGCGTTCCCTGGCCCCTGCCGCCGCCGTCGTCGGTGCATCTGGTACAGCGTGGCCTCCTGTCGTCTCCGGTCGCCGCGCTGAGTTCCGCTGCAGCGGCCGCGGCTGCGCACCGCTTGGTGGCGTTGACAATCCACTGCGCTTATCGACCCAGTGCGCGGTAGTCCCGTTGGGCCAACAGGGGCGAACTGGCCAGGGTCGCCCTCACTGCTGACGGTAGAGTCCTAAGGAAGAGGTGGGTGAAAATGAAGTGATCGTCGTCAGAGTCTTTCAACCTCAACAACTTCTCCATCAGGTTTGCGGGCATGTCATTTTCCGACTCCGTCAGCCCCAGGAGCCTCTCTGCTCGCTCCTCCGCCGAGGGGGTGAATTGCTGGATGAGTGCAGCCTTCAGCGTGCTGTATTTGTCGTTGTCTGGCGGCTGGTCGATCAGGCTCTCCACATGCTGGACCGTGTTGTTGTCCAGCTTTGCGACTACGTGGTAGAATCTTGTGGCATCTACCGATATCCCCCGGAGGTTGAACTGCGCCTCAACCGCGTTGAACCAGGAGCGTGGATTGTTCTGCCAGAAGTCCGGTAGCTGGACTGTAGCGGAATTCGCTTGGCTGAGGGCTCCTGACGAGGCTGGCCCGGGGGAATTCTCCTCATGCATGATACGTCTTGGGGTCACCAGTGTGGAAATGTGAAAATGACGAGGCAGAGTTTATCTCTCGAGTCAGTTTTATTCACATCTTCCAACATCACGAAGCAGAATAAAAGAGAACAACAAAGGGCACTGTCGTCCTTAAATACCAGGACTCTTACAGTTAACAGGTCACATGTCTCACAAAACCATTGCATTATAAAGACAGCAGCAATGCATCCTCTCTGCATGATATCACACCACTATCTACAATGCACCCCCTCATTAATCCCTTAATTATATCCCACAGTCTCAAGCTTTGCATACCAAAGCTAACTCTCCTGCAGCTTCCTGTAATCACCACAGAAGCTCTGCCCTTGCTCTGGTCTAAAATGTGACTCCAAAAGCAGGTCACGAATGTGTGTCCCCACAGTGCAACAAAAAGTTAAGGGTACCATCATTTTTGTCCAGGCCTGTTTCATGAGTTTGTTTTTTAAAATAATTCTGTTGAACCACAATTCAAAAGCATTGTCTGATTTTCATTGGTTAATTTTCATAGAATTTTTATTTATTACCACTTTTGTCAGATTCAAGTTATTTCTGTGACCATTGTGGGTTTTTCTTTCATTAACAGAGGGGTACCAACAATTTTGTCCACGGCTGTAAATGAGGAAATTCTGTTGTGGAACTTAGCTGAGTGAGTTCTGGCCGACTGCAAACGAGGACTGTGGTCTGTTTGGCTTTACAGTCCAGATGACGTCAGAAATCCTACAGAACACACTAGAACGAAGGGGAACATTAATGTGGAACATCACCACCAGGTTCTAGGTTGTCTCACCTCTATCTGGGCAGGTCCTTTGTGACGGCAGCAGGTCACATGGACCACAAAGGGCCAATCGTCAGGCTGCATGAGGACTCCTGCAGCCTGGGCACATGTGGGGTGGTACGCCGTGGGACATCGGCCGTGAGAACACTGAACACAGCAGCCCGATGCCTTCTTCATCCTCTTCTTACAGTAGTAACACTTCTGATTAGACAGAAAACAGACGTCTTCAGACGTCCCCCAACATCACTTCCTGTCCTGTGATACTGATTAATTATTAAAATTGTTAATTAATAACAAACTGACCAGCTTGAATCTCTGCAGCGGAATCCCGCTCAGATCCACGGGACTTCTGTCTGAGACACTGACAAAACGAGCCTCTAGGATGGCTACAGCACACAGGACATGGACCCACCTGGGACACACGGGGGACAGGGTGGAGATGGGTGAGACCCAGATGAGTCAGAGATGTCTAAGACATGTTAGGGACATGTTAGAGACGTATGTGTGTGTGTTTACCAGCAAGTGCAGACTCACTTGTTATTGTTGGCCTTCTGTAAGGCTCCACCCCTCAGACAGCACAGACAGCAGTTCTACAGGAGAACATGTCAGAACCTGAGTGAGCAGCTCAGTGGACAAGGAGAACTGATCAACATTAGTCCCCCTCCCCAAAACTGGAACCCCTCATTTCAGTCAAAGCTTCTGTATAAACAGGAAGTCAATCTGATTAGAAATGTAGACGCTCTAGTGGACACAACAGGAAATGACCCTCACCAAGTACATGGAACCCCTCATTCGATGTATGGACATCTGTAGATGGGAGTTTGGAGAAACAGGAATGACTGGTCCTGAGCTCACTTAGAACCTTTGGAAGGACAGATGTCTTTCAGAATCCATCAAACTGAAGTTGACTGATTAAGGTGTGGCCTGTAGTCCTCTATGGTGGACGCTCATGGACTTTAAGAGCAGCTGACATAAAACATCGGAGGGTATCTGAGACATCATGGTACAGGCATGAGCTGAGAATCAGGTGGATGGACCATCAAGCAAATTAATCAGTCATGGAAGACATCGCCAGCTGCTGGAAACTGCGAGGAAGAGGAAACCCCAATACTTTGGACATGTCATCGAATCTACACACCCATGTTCTTGAGGGATGGACAGCTGGGAGGAGGACTGGAGGATGGCAGAGAAGCAGATGGACTGACGACATAAAGGATTGGATGGGGAAAAGTGTAGCAGAATAGGAAGAGATAGAATGATGGAGAGTGCTGGTCCAGAGGTCCATGAGCCCTGACCCTCAGACAAGAGCATAGGACTGGACAAGACACGTGAAAATCCATCAACCCAAGGTCCTGATGAGCTAAAGCTTTTGTGTAAATGTGAAGTCAATCCGATCAGGGATGTTGGAGCTGGAATGATGACATGCTGTCTCACCAAGGGACGGCCGGGTCCAAAACCTGATGCTCCTGATGTCGGGGTTTAATATAGTCGACTGATAAACGTGTTTCTAAGTGGGTGGCTAAACTCTAAATCACATGACCAATCACAGCCTCTGTGGTCATTAAACTCTAGCCAATTAAAAAGATTAATGACTCATTAAATATTCAGATCTTTACTCAGGATCTCTGACTCTGATGTTTGAGACAGGCCAACCATCGTCATCTTTAAAGCAACCATGTGACTGCGTCTGCACAGGAAATAACGTTCACATGACCTCTGACCTCGGTGACGGCGTTGGCAGCACAGCGAGCACACTTCCACTCTTTGGTCACCATGGTTGGATTCACACCGTAACACGCTGAAACACAACGGAGGAAAAGTTAACATCAGAGCTGTCTGTCAACAACACCTGAACTAATAAAGCTGTGTTCAAAGAGGGTCTAAAGCTGTGGCTCTGGAGCCATGTGGGCCGACTCCTGTTTTTTTTAACCACAGTCAGGATGATGGCAGAGGATCAGGGGTGTGTGTACGTGCACTAACCAGCGTGCACCCTGACGCTGCACTGCGAGCAGCTGACCAATAGGCTGGTTCCATCCTCCTCTAGGTGAGCTGCGATTGGCTGCTCCTCCCTGACGGCTTCTTCTTCTGTGGTGGTGGTGAAGCAGGATTCTGGGATCAGAGGTTTGGATCTCATCCATCCTCCCGTCACCATCACTGGGGCACTGTCGCCGTCCGGCCGCTCCGTCTGATAACACAATTTAAATAAAGTTTCAGCGTTTGTAGAAGTGTGGCATTACTCTGAGAACAAAAATGTGATTTAGTGATGCAGTCTCGTTAAGAAGAATAAAATGGAAAAATGAGACAACAGATCAGTGCCCTGCTCCCCCTCATGGTTCCTCCATCACCATGGTGACGGTGTCAGATGATCACATGATCGGGATTCCTGCAGTTTCCTGACAGCATCATGGGAGGCAGTGATGGAGGTTCTAGATCTGAACGTCTTCCATCACTGCTTTCATAGAGGTCAGATCTGACCAGTGTGCTTTATTTTCCAACACGGTCGCCCCTTCAGTCCACGTCTTCCGCTGGTGCTGCAGCGCCTGGATCCCTGCCAGACTTTTCAGCCCCCCCTCGTAGAACCTGAAGAACTGTCAGGAGAGAAAAGCTGCCGTTGTTCTCATTTATGGAGAACGTCCAAATCTTCTGTGCTCATAATTCACAGGAACAGTTCTAGCCTTTTTGAACTACATTACTGCAGTACCGTGTGATTAAATACTTTACATTACTGCAGTACTGTGTGTTTAACTACTTTACATAACTGCAGTGCTGTGTTTAAATACTTTACTGCAGTACTGTGTATAAACAATACCATTTCAGAGGAACATGTATATTTCAAAAGCCTTCAGTGAGAACAACCACCAAGCAACACTGTGTTTCAGTGCAAGGAGTCAGATTATGGAACGATTTTGGACCTGAATTAAAATCATGTACAACGCTTGGACAATTTAAACAAAAACTAAAGGAAGAAATACTCCAAACATATTTACAAGATGACATGTAAACTCACATCAGGATTGTCATATCCAGTCTGTGTTGTGTTGTAGCTTAGTTTTTTGTCACGTTTTGTCTTAGCTTTGTTCTGAATTGTAATCGCTCTTGTTTTGTTTTTCTTTTGAATTCTTGGATGGAACATGGTGGGCAATAGAAGCTGCAGCTTCAGCCATCACCCATTTCACATAACTGATGTTGAACTGTAGAATCAGAGGAGTTATTGTCTAATTTGACCTTGTTGGATTTTCTTTCCCCCTTTGTTATATTATTCTGTTTCTTTTTAATCTTTACTTTTAATCTATCCGAAATAAAGATTCATTCATTCATAACTACATGACTAAATTACTGTGTATTTAAATAGTTAACATTACTGCAGGACCCTGTGTTTAACTAGTTTACATTACTGCAGTACTGTGTCTCTTGAAGACGGATCCTTTCACCTCCCAGAATCCAGGACCAGACCACGTAAAGGGTCCGCGGGTTCCTGTGGGTCCGTTGGGCCCTTGGACCTCTATGAGGAGATTCTGTGGCCCCCGGGGGACCCTTACCTGGTGATAGGTGTAGAACAGGAGACAGACAGAGCAGTACGGGGGTTTGGAGCCCATCTTTTGGTTGTACTCTGTCTCCTTCTTCAGGCTGTGGGGTCGGCTCTGCCACAGGTGGATCAGAGGTTTGGCCCACGTCTCCCCCTCCAGACCGCCCTCCTCCACCAGGGTAGGAGGCTCCTCAGGGGCCTCTGAGGGACCAGAAACCACAAAGAAGGTCAGAGAGGATCAGTGATGAAGCCCTTACAGATCTGAGAGTTAGGGTTAGTCGGGGGTTCATTAGGGATTCTTCTTCTTCTTCCAGCTGCTCCCTTCAGGGGTCTCCACAGTGGATCATCTGCCTCCATCCCTTCATCTTCCTCTGTAACACCAACCCTCTCCATGTCCTCCTTCACTACATCCATCAATCTTCTCTGTGGTCTTCCTCTATTCCTCCTGCCTGGCAGCTCCATCTTCAACATCCTTTGTCCAATATCTCCACTATCCCTCCTCTGCACATGTCCAAACCATCTCATCCTTGCCTCTCTTACTTTGTCTCCAAACCGCTCAACCTGAGCTGTCCCTCTGATATACTCATTTCTAATCTTGTCTCTCCTAGTCACTCCCAATGAGAATCTTAGCATCTTCAACTCTGCCACCTGCAGCTCCATTTCTTGTCTTTTTGTCAGCACCACTGTCTCCAAACCATACATCATAGCAGGTCTCACTACCATCTTGTAAATCTTCCCTTTCGCTCTTGCTGCTACTCTTCCATCACAAATCACCCGACACTCATTTCCACCCACTCCACCCTGCCTGCACTCTCTTCTTCACCTCTCTTCTGCACTTTCCAATGCTTTGCATAGTTGACCCCAGGTATTTAAACTCATCGACATTCACTACCTCTACTCCTTCCATCTTCACCACTACACCTGCTGCCCTCTCATTTACAGGGTTCATTAAGGGTTAATGTTAAATATCAATGACAGGTTCAAATGGACTTAGTTTGGGTTTAGTTGGGTCAGGGGTTCGGGTTCATATTACACATTTTTAGATCATCAGACAGACCTTCATCACTGACGCCGTCCTTCAGGAGTGGATGATGTCCTGGGAGCTGGTCCAGGTCTCCTGCCTCCATGGCTCCATCAGCAGAGACTATGTCTGTCTCCTAGTAACAAACAGACACATTATCACCATCTATAATTCCACATTCCTATAATGTGCAGTTTTCCTCCCTCCATCAACCCTCTCCATCACAAACTCACATCTTTGCCGACTCTGTCCTTCTCCTCACAGTCGCTCCCCTCGCTCCTCTTCTCCTCCTTGGTCAGGATGTCCCCATCCCCATAATCTCCTTTGGCATAGCTGTGGACGTGGAGGACGTCTGCTGGACTCAGAGTCCTCTGAAATGCTCCTCTGGGAGGAGGGCTGTCCAGTGAAGGCTCCTCCTCACCTCCTTCACCCCCACCTCCTCTTTGGGTCTCCTCAGAGCTCAGAGCCTCCACCTGGACCTCAGTAGGTTCAGGATTTGGGATGTCTGAGACACCATTCCTGTCTTTCTTTAAAGGACTTCGTCTATTGGAGGTCTTCCTGCTGCCAGCTTTGGACCTGGACTGGGGTCTGGACTGAGGTCGGGGTTGTGGTTTAGATTGTGGTTTTGGCTGTGATCTGGGGTCCTTCTTGGTCTCCGTCATCAGTCGAGCTGCGTGCAAGAGAAAACCATCAGTGATCATACGATCAAACACAGTTGTCATCCATCAGTGGTAACAGGGTTACCACAGGGGTCTGAAAACACTTGTTAACGGGGTTATAACAGACAACATCCGTTAAGGGGAGTTGCACCATCCTACAGGTCACTGACCGGCTGGTTATGGCTGCTGTGACCTTGACCTTCTGACCACTAAACCAGAGAAAAGACACCGGAGTGGTGGCCTAGTTGATAGAGCATCTGCCCCACAACCGGGAGGTTGGGGGTTCAAGTCCCGGCCGGGTCATACCAAAGACCATATAAAAATGGTACTTCCCTCCTTCTAGTGTGGTGTTCAGCATACTAGAATGGGGGAAGGAGAAGTTGTTTGTGGTGTTGCATGACAGCGACTCCTCTGATTCTACATGTGATTAACATTGTAGAGAGGAGAAAGGTCATTTCTTTCTACGGTACATGATTGGCTGTATGGACTGAATGACAAGAATGGCTTCTTCTCTGTCCACCCTCTAAACCAAGTCTGATCTTAGATTCATTGGTTCTAGAGGTAAAGAGTGGGCGGACAGACACCTCAACTCTGTCCTCTGTCTTAATTCACATACCAACAAAGGACTGACCAGACTCAAGCTGACATAAATTAAGACACAGGTCCGTCAAAGTTGGAGACTGCTGTGTCATGAAAAGGACTGATGAGGACTGTAGTAATGTAAGGTTTCCTAGGTAATCACTCATGTGGACTGTTCAACTTTATTTACGGTTGTGCTCCTAAATTTATGTACCCTGGTGGAATTTGTGACTTTCTGGCCATTTTTCAGAGAATTAAATTAAATCAATTAAATCACCCTTTATTGTCATTCAACTGTACAACCAATCATGTTGAAGTGGCATGATAAGATAAAGGCAGCGATGGAGTTTTTAGTTGGTTTATTGAATCATACCGCCTTCATCGGAACACCTCCCCAGCCCCCGTGCTGCGGGCTGAGGTGATGTCCTCAGGCTCTCAGAGAAGAGGAGACACACGGTGTGTGTGTCCAGCAGTAGCAGTTGCAGAATCAGAATGAGAGGCAGATTTACAGAACAGTGCAGCATATATACCCAACTCAGACAATACATCAAAGACATTCACAGCAGTCGATCTGGGCATTTGCATATCAGAGGTACAGACAGGATGCATGAACACAATGCATGGATGACACTTTAACCTCACAGCTGTAAACTCAGCATGCAGCGGAAAAAACCCAGGAGTAACGAGCTGACTGTCTCTGTGTGTTGTGGGGGGTTGAATCAACCCGCTACAATGTAATAGATTATGAATGATGATACAAAAACTTTTCTTTCACTCACAGTTAGTGGTTGGGTAAAGCCATGTCTTATCAAACAATTGTGTTTGCTCTTTTTAAATCCTAATGACAAAAGAACCTAGACAAATGACCCTGATCAAAAGTTTACATACCCTGGTTCTTAATACTGTGTATTGCCACCTTTAACATCAATGACAGATTGAAGTCTTTTGTGGTAGTTGTAGATGAGAATCTTTATTTTTTCAGATGGTAAAGCTGCCCATTCTTTTTGGTAAAAAGCCTCCAGTTCCTGTAAGTTCTTGTGCTGTCTTTCATGAACTGCACATCTGAGATCTCCCCAAAGTGGCTCAATGGCAATGAGGTCAGGAGACTGAGATGGCCACTCCAGAACCTTCACTTTTTTCTGCTGTAGCCAACGACAGCTTGACTTGGTCTTGTGACCAATGTGGATCATTGTCATGTTGGAATGTCCAAGTGCGTCCCATATGCAGCTTCTGGGCTGATGAGTTCAGATTTTCTTCCAGTACTTTCTGATAACATGCTGCATTCATCTTGCCATCAATTCTGACCAAGTTCTCTGTGCCTTTGTAACTCACACATCCCTAAAACATCAGTGATCCACCTCTGTGTTTCACAGTAGGGATGGTGGACTTTTCATCATTGTCCTTGTTAACTGCTCTCCAAATGTAGCATTTATAGTTGTGGCCACAAAGTTCAGTTTTGGTCTCATCACTCCAAATAACTTTGTTCCATAAGCTCTCAGGGTTGTCTCTGTGCTGTTTGGTGTATTGTAAGTGGGCTGCTTTGTGGCAATGGCTTAGTAATGGCTTTCTTCTGGCAACTCCACCACGCAGCCCATTTTTCTTGAAGTGCCTCCTCATTGTGCATCTTGAAACAGCCACACCACTTTTTTTTCAGAATCCTGTATGTCAGCTGAAGTTATTTGAGGGTTTTTCTTTGCATCTTGAACCACTTTCCCGGCAGTTGTGGCTGAAATGTTTGTTGGTCTACCTAACTTGACTTTACTAACCTGGCCATGGCTTAGTTTCAACAGAATCCCTCATTTTCCACTTCTTAATTAGAGTTTAGACACTGCCGATTGGCATTCTCAATTCCTTGGATATCTTTTTATATCCTTTTCCTGTTTTATAAACTTCAGCTATCTTCTCCCACAGGTCCTTTGATAATTCTTTTGCTTTCCCCATGACTCGGAATCCAGCAACGTCAGTGCAGCACTGGATGAAACATTCAGGGGTCTGTCAGGAGTCCATAAACTCACTTTTTATACACACACACTAATTACAAGTAACCAGATCACAGGTGAGGACTGTTACCTTTAGTAGCCATTTAAACCCATGCGTGTCAACCTGAGTGTACGGTATCAGGCCAAAACTTCCAGGATATGTAAACTTTTGATCAGGATCATTTCTGTTGTCATTATAATTTAAAAAGAGCCAACACAATTGCTTGATAATAAATGGCTTCACTCAACCACTATGAGTGAAAAAAAAAAAAAGGTTTTGTATTATCATTCATATTTTCTGAAAAATGGCAAAAAATAAATTCTGCCAGGGTATGTAAACTTATGAGCAGAACTGTATATAACGCCATTTCACAACAGCAGTCATCTCACTTTTGTAATGCAAGGTTACCTGGGTAACCACTGATGACTGCAGTGATGTGAGGTTGCCTGGGTAACCACTGATGAGGACTGCAGTGATGCAAGGTTACCTGGGTAAGCTTGATGGCACAGTGGTTAGCACTGTAGCAGCAAAGTAAGAAGGCAGTGGGTTTGACCCACCCCCTGGCCATCAGTGACTCTTCTGTGTGGAGTTTGCATGTTCTCCCCGTGTCTGTGTGGGTTTACCCCAGGTACTTTGGGGTACCAGGTACTCTTGTTTCCTCCCACAGGCCAAAAAAACCCATGCAAGTTAGGTTAATTGGAGACTCTAAAGTGGCCCTAGGTGTGAATGTATGTGTGAATGGTGAAAGGATTGGTGATGCACCATGGCTGCCTCATCCATCCACATGGATGCCTTGAATTTCCCTCTGGGGATCAAAAGTATACAAAATACAAAAAATAACCACTGATGAGGACTGCAGTGATGCAAAGTTGCCTCGGTAACCACTGATGAGGACTGCAGTGATGCGAAGTTACCTGGGTAACCACTGACGAGGACTGCAGGGATGAAGTTGCCTCGGTAACCATTGATGAGGACTGCAGTGACGCGAGGTTACCTGGTCAACCACTGATGAGGACTGCAGTGAGGTGAGGTTGACTGGGTAAAAACCGATGACTGCAGTGACGCGAGGTTGCCTGGGTAAAAACAGATGAGGACTGCAGTGACACAAGGTTGCCTGGGTAACCGCTGATGAGGACTGCAGTGATGTGAGGTTACCTTGGTAACCACTGAGGACTGCAGTGATGCCCAGTTGCCTTGGTAACCACTGATGAGGACTGCAGTGATGCGAAGATACCTGGGTAATTACTGATGAGGACTGCAGTGATTCAAGGTTGCCTCGGTAACCACTGATGAGGAATGCAGTGATGCAAGGTTGCCTGGGTAAAAACAGATGAGGACTGCAGTGACACAAGGTTGCCTGGGTAACCGCTGATGAGGACTGCAGTGATGCGAGGTTACCTTTGTAACCACTGAGGACTGCAGTGATGCCAATTTGCCTTGGTAAAAACTGATGAGGACTGCAGTGATGGTTGCCTTGGTAACCACTGATGAGGACTGCAGTGATGCGAGGTTACCTTTGTAACCGCTGAGGACTGCAGTGATGCCAAGTTGCCTTGGTAACCACTGATGAGGACTGCAGTGATGGTTGCCTTGGTAACCACTGATGAGGACTGCAGTGATGCGAGGTTACCTGGGTAACCGCTGATGAGGACTGCAGTGAGGTGAGGTTACCTGGGTAACCACTGATGAGGACTGCAGTTAGGTGAGGTTGCCTGGGTAAAAACAGATGAGGACTGCAGTGACGTGAGCTTGCCTGGGTAACTGCTGATGAGGACTACAGTGATGCAAGGTTACTTTGGTAACCACTGAGGACTGCAGTGATGCCAAGTTGCCTTGGTAACCACTGATGAGGACTGCAGTGATGCGAAGTTACCTGGGTAACCGCTGATGAGGACTGCAGTGAGGTGAGGTTACCTGGGTAACCACTGATAAGGACTGCAGTGATGTGAGGTTACCTCGGTAACCACTGATGAGGACTGCAGTGATGTGAGATTACCTGGGTAACCACTGATGAGGAATGCAGTGAGGTGAGGTTGCCTGGGTAAAAACAGATGGACTGCAGTGACGTGAGGTTGCCTGGGTAACCACTGATGAGGACTACAGTGATGTGAGGTTACCTCGGTAACAACTGATGAGGACTGCAGTGATGTGAGATTACCTGGGTAACCACTGATGAGGACTGCAGTGACGTGAGGTTGCCTGGGTAACCGCTGATGAGGACTACAGTGATGTGAGGTTACCTCGGTAACCACTGATGAGGAATGCAGTGATGTGAGGTTACCTTGGTAACCACTGATGAGGAATGCAGTGAGGTGAGATTACCTGGGTAACCACTTATGAGGAATGCAGTGAGGTGAGGTTGCCTGGGTAAAAACAGATGAGGACTGCAGTGACATGAGGTTGCCTGGGTAACCGCTGATGAGGACTACAGTGATGTGAGGTTACCTGGGTAACCACTGATGAGGACTGCAGTGAAGTGAGGTTATCTCGGTAACTACTGAGAGCTGCAGTGAAGTGAGGGTGTTTGGGTAACATCTATGATATAAGTTTATCAGTGAGAATGAAGACGATCAGAGCCAGTTTGGGAGTTTACTGAGCGATCAGAGCCTAACCAGTGGTACACAGTTCATTCACCTGTACAGGGTTAGGGTGGGGTAGGCGTTACAGCTGTTATTCACATGGTTATCCCTTCACTACCCATGTTTGACCTTAACACATAACTTTGACCTTGGGGGATGGCAGTGGCTCAGGAGGTAGAGCAGGTCGTCCAATAACCACAGCGTTGGCGGTTCGAATCCCGCTCTCCCCAGATATCCTGCCGTTGTGTCCCTGGGCAAGACACTTAACCCCCAATTGCTCCTGGTGGGTCTGGAAGCGCCATGTTAGGCAGCATGCCACCATCAGTGTGTGAATGGGTGGATAGCAGGATCTGTAGAGCGCTTTGGTCATCAAGAGATGAGAATAAAAGCGCTAGATAAGTGAATGCCATTTACCATTTTAACAACCAGTCACTCTATAAAGACAAATTTGCAATAAGAGTGAAAGTTTAATCAGTAACATCTAAATTGTTGTGTAGATCACTTTGTCTGGATGTATTTGTGGTGATCTTTGGATGGCATTGGCATAAACTTCAATATGAAAAACTTCCAAGGCTTTATCTTCTAAAACAATTAAAATGCCTTTATTATAATGGCAGGGTCATATTTGACCTAAAAAACTCGAACGTGTTTGGCCTTGGTCAAAGAGTCTTCAGTCATTTTCTAGTAGTGTTCCTCCACCTTTAACCGCTCAGCATCAGTGAGAAAATCACAACAGTGGATGAATGGATGCAGACACACCAGTAGATCAATCATTGACACCTAAACTGGAGAATAAGTAAAAGCAAGAACCTAGTTACACAGATAAATATAAAGAAAAGGCAAAGAGGCACGCATTGTTACAAAACCAGAGTAATAGCCTGGTCCTCATTTAGGAAACACATATTAAACACAGCATATTAATCAGGCTACTCACGTGAAATGCTCAGCAGACTCTGGTATTAACTCAAATCCAAATATAACTTAGACAAATATAACTCAATTCAAAAAGTGAAACTCATATGATATACTGTAGATTCATTACACACAGAGTGATATATTTCAAGTGTTTCTTTCTTTTAATTTTGATAGTTATGGCTTGCAGCCCATGAAAACCCCAAATTCAGTTTCTCAAAAAATTAGATTATATAAAACCAATTTAAAAAAAAAAAAGATTTTTAATAGAAATGTTGGCTGACTAAAAAGTCTGTCCATGTACCACTCAATACTTGGTCAGGGCTCCTTTTGCATAATTATTGCATCAATGCAGCACAGCATGGAGGCGATCAGCCTGTGTTACTGCTGAGGTGTTATGGAAACCCAGGTTGCTTTGATAGTGATCTTCAGCTCGTCTGCATTGTTGGGTCTGGTGTCTCTCATCTTTCTCTTGACAATCCTCCATAGATTCTCTATGGAGTTTAGGTCAGCAGAGTTTGCTGGCTAATCAAGCACAGTGATATCATGGTCATTAAACCAGGTATTTGTACTTTTGGCAGTGTGGACAGGTGCCAAGTCCTGCTGGAAAATGAAATCAGCTTCTCCATAAAGCTTGTGGGAAGCATGAAGTGCTCTAAAATTCAATTCAATTCAACTTTATTTATATAGCGCCATTTCACAACAACAGTCATCTCATAGCACTATCAACTGTAGGGAGGACCCCCACAGTTGCAGAAAGACCCCAGCAATCAGGCGATCCCCTGTGAGCAAGCACTTGGCGACGGTGGAGAGGAAAAACTCCCTTTTAACAGGAAGAAACCTCCAGCAGAACCAGGCTCAGGGAGGGGCAGTCATCTGCTGCGACTGGCTGGGGGGTGAGGGGACAGAGAAGAAGAAAAGAACAGACATGTAGAGAGCAAACAGCACGATGGGGACTCAATCTATGGGAGAGAACAAACAAATGTTAATGACCAGCAAAAAAAAAAAAAATATTTCATAGAGAGTGAGGAAAGGAGTGAAGCCCAGTGCATTACTGGAGGTCCCCCGGCTGACTAAACCTATTAGCAGCATAACTAAGGGAGGGTTCAGAAACACATGATCCCTCCCTAATTGTAGGCTATATCAAAAAGGTAGGTTTTAGCCCTATTCTTAAAAACAGAGATCGAGTCTGACTCCCGAATCCAGATTGGCAGCTGATTCCACAGGAGAGGAGCTTGATAACTGAAGGCTCTGCCTCCCATTGTACTTTTGGAGATTCTAGGTATTACAAGTAAACCTGCATTTTGGGAGCGTAGTGCTCTGTTAGGATGATACAGTAGTATCAGATCTTTTAAATAAAAAGGAGCCTGATTGTTTAGAGCTTTGTAAGTAAGAAGAAGGATTTTAAACTTAATTCTAAACTCTATGGGAAGCCAATGAAGGGAGGCCAGAACCGGAGAGATATGATCTCTCTTTCTAGTACCTGTTAAAACTCTTGCTGCAGCATTTTGGATCAGCTGAAGACTTTTTAAAGATGTTTTAGGACAGCCTGATAATAAAGAATTACAATAATCTAATCTCGAGCTAACAAAAGCGTGGATCAGCTTCTCAGCATCACTCTGAGACAAGATGCTCCTAATCTTGGCAATATTACGCAAATGATAGAAGGCAGTCTTAGAAACAAATTTAATATGTGAATTGAAGGACAAATCCTGATCAAAAATAACTCCAAGGTTCCTCACAGAGCTATTAAGAGAAAGAGTAACTGCATCCAAACTGAAAGTTTGATTTGGAAAGGAATTTCTAAGGTTTTCTGGACCAACAAGAATGACTTCAGTCTTATCTGAATTTAATAGCAGGAAATTACAAGTCATCCAAACTTTGATTTCCTTAAGACAGGCTTCTAACTTGGCTAATTGATTAGTATCATCTGGCTTCATTGACAGGTATAATTGTGTGTCATCTGCATAACAGTGAAAATGTATACAGTGCTTTCTAATAATGTTGCCTAACGGAAGCATATATAAACTAAAAAGAGTAGGGCCAAGCACAGATCCCTGTGGAACTCCATGACTAAGCTTTGAGCTGAGAGAAAACTCATCATTTACATGAACAAACTGGAACCTATCAGATAAATAAGATCTAAACCACTGCAACGAAGTTCCATTAAGTCCAACATAGTGTTCTAATCTATCAAGTAGAATATTATGATCAATAGTATCAAAAGCTGCACTAAGATCTAAAAGGACAAGTACAGAAACTAGTCCATTATCAGATGCAATGAGGAGGTCGTTAGTGACCTTCGCTAAGGCTGTTTCAGTGCTATGATGGATTCTAAACCCAGATTGAAACTCCTCAAATAAACCATTTCCCTGCAGGTGGTCAAATAATTGCGTAGCAACAACTCTTTCTAAGATTTTTGAAATGAAAGGGAGATTAGAGATTGGTCTATAGTTAGCTAAAGCTCCTGGATCTAGCGTTGGCTTTTTGAGTAAGGGTTTAATTACAGCCGTTTTAAAAGCCTGCGGTACATGGCCTAAAGTTAATGAAGAATTGATTATATGAAGAATAAAGCTACCAATAAGTGGGAAGACTTCTTTAAATAACCTGGTAGGAATAGGGTCTAAAAGACAAGTTGAAGGTTTGGATGAGGAAACTATTTTGTCTAACTCACAAAGGTCGATTGGAGTAAACTCATCAAGACAGACATCAATAGAAGGAGTTGTAGTAGTTACAGTATTTAAGTTAACTGTGGGAAGAATCTGATTGATTTTATCTCTGATGGATGAAATTTTATTATTGAAAAAGTTCATAAAGTCCTGACTAGTAAGCTCTAAGGGGATGCTAGGATTGACAGAGTCCTGACTCTTTGTCAACCTGGCTACAGTACTGAAAAGAAACCTGGGATTATTCTTGTTCTCTTCTATTAATGCAGAGTAATAACTCGTTCTAGCTTTTCTAAGAGATTTTTTATAAATTAAAAGATGATTTCTCCAAGCTAAATAGATTTCATCTAAATTAGTAGAGCGCCATTTTCTTTCTAACTGACGAGTCTTCTGTTTTAAGCTACGAGTTTCTGTGTTGAACCAAGGAGTTAAAAATCTCTGATTAGACTTTTTCTTTTTTAAGGGGGCCACCAAGTCTAGAGCCTGATGCAGAGAAGCTGAAACACTATCCACCATGTTATCAATTACAGAAGGAGCAAGCTGTCTATAGCTTATTTCCGTTGTGTTGACACGTGGCATAGAGGAAACAATCTGCATAAATTTGGAAACAGCATCATCTGAGAGGCATCTACTGTGATAATATTTTTCTTTAGGAGCCAAATAGTCAGAAATAGTAAAATCAAAGGTTAACAGACAATGGTCTGACAGTACAGGGTTATGAGGAAACACTACAAGATTTTCTATTTCTATGCCATATGTCAGAACAAGGTCCAATGTATGGTGGAGGTAATGAGTAGAATTTCCTACTTTCTGAGAAAACCCAATCGAGTCTAATATTGAATTAAAAGCCACATTAAGGCAGTCACTATCTACATCCACATGTATATTAAAGTCCCCTACTATAATTATTCTATCAGATTTCAGCACTAAATCAGCTAAGAAATCAGGAAATTCGGATAAAAATTCTGAATAGGTTGATGGGGGACGATAAACTATGGCAAATAAAATTGGGTTTAACCTGGAATTGCTAAAGTGCCCAACACTGAGGACCAGGCCCTCAAAGGAATTATAACATGTTTTTTGCTTTACATTAACTAGTAATTTGGAATGGTAAATTGATGCTACTCCTCCTCCACGACCAGAACTTCTGGGATTTTGACAGTTTAAATAACCAGAGGGAGTTGATTCATTTAAACCAACATAATCCTCTTGCCCTAACCAAGTCTCTGTAAGGGAAATTAAATCAATCTGATGATCAATTAACAGATCATGGACTAACAGAGACTTGGGAGTTAGAGACCTAATATTTAATAAACCACATTTAATTTTTAAATTATGAGGAGGAACAGAGGCCAAATCATTCAATTTAGAGGCTTTATGTTTAATTTGAGTTTTACCAATATTTTGCTTTATCACTTTGGGATGCTTATACATTATATTTTTATTCACTTTGGAGGGAGCAGACAACGATTCTCTGATGGGGAAGACAGGGGCTAAGCTGAGGGGTGGCGGACGAAGAGGAGCTGCAGAGAGGCGTGTAAGACTGTGACTCTGCTTCCTGGTCCCAACTCTGAGTAGTCAGGGTTTTGGAAATTTGGATAAAAAAGATGCCAGATTGTTAGATAAATGAGAAGCACCATCCAAAGTGGGATGAATGCTGTCTCGTCTCATAAGACCAGGTTTTCCCCAAAAAGAGCTCCAATTGTCAATGTAGCCCACGTCATTTTTAGGACACCACACAGACAGCCAGCGGTTCAAGGATGACGAGCGACTAAACATGTCATCACTGGTCAGATTGGGGAGGGGCCCAGAGAATACTACAGTGGCAGACATCGTTTTGGCAAAGTCACACACCGATTCTATATTAAGTTTCGTGACTTCCGACTGCCGGAGACGGATGTCATTAATGCCGGCGTGAATAACAATTGTGGAATATTTACAGTTACTTTTAGCCAGCATTTTCAAATTTGACTCGATGTCGCCTGCTCTGGCCCCAGGAATGCATGTGACTATGGCCGATGGAGTCTCTAGGTTCACGTTTCTGACTACAGAGTCGCCAATGATCAGAGTTTTTTCCTCAGCCGGTGTGTCGCTGAGCGGGGAAAAACGATTAGAAACGTGAACAGGTTGGTGGTGAACCGGGGCTTTGCGACTAGGCTTCCTTCTCACCGTCACCCACCCAGTCTCCTCGCTGCAGAGGAGAGCCGGGGAACCGGTGACAGGGGGACCTAAGCTAGCTAGCTCCGCTGCAGCTAATGGGCGTCCGTCGAGATTAACTGGCGCAGACGGTGTTTCAATGCAGCGGAGCCGGGATTCCAAATCAGACAACCTCGCCTCGAGCGCCTCAAAAAGACAACATTTATTACATTTACCGTTATCACTAAAAGAGGCAGAGGTGTAGCTAAACATCTGACAGAGAGCACACCAGAGGAGGAGAGGAAAGAGAGGTAGTAGCCATAGCTAGTGGCTCGAGAGCTGGAGAGCAAACCACACAGGCAGACAGCAAAACAGGAAGTGACGATACGTTACCACAAGGAAGTGACGTAGTGACGTGACGGAAGAGAACAAATGAAATGTCCTGTTAGATGGCTGCACTGACTTTGGACTTGATCAAACACAGTGGAAAAACACCAGCAGGTGACATGGCTCCACATATCATCATTGACTGTGGAAACTTCACACTAAACCTCAAGCAACTTGGATTCTGTGCCTGTTCACTCTTCCTCCAGACTCTGGGATCTTGATTTCCAAATGACAGGACTTGGCACCTGATTTGAGGAACCATGTCATCTGCTGGTGTTAGTCCACTGTGTTTTATTAAGTCCAAAGTCAATGCAGCTGTCTACCAGGAAATTTTAGAGCACTTCATGCTTCCCTCTGCTGACAAGGTTAACCACTTGCACTCTGGGCAATTTTCCTAAAAATGCCAAAAAAAACGTGCCCAAGTAAATCGAAAGCTGTTATTCAACCCTTTGCAGCATCTTCATGGGGTTGGTCTCATTTAAAAGAAAACACTTTGAATTTTTGGGCAAAAAAAACATAATCTCTCTACGTGCTCCGGCCACTGAGTTACAGTCATCTAAACATACTGAACTTGAAGAAAATAAATTTGGACACAGTGTTTTTTTGGATACAAATGCTTACAAATAACACACAGCTGTCCGATCCGGCTGGAAAATGCAACAGAAATGTAGAACCAAGTGTTATCAAGCTGAGGTCCAAATTTGGTAACAATACCACAAAAAATGAATATATTACACAGCTTTGTTCTCTGGCACAGTTCCAAAACACCTGGGAACAGCCTAATTGTGCCAAATGGCACAGTTTGGAAAAACATCTGTAACTTTTGAATGATTCAATGTAGAATCTTCATTTTGGGCTCTAATGAAAGGTCACACTCAGGGCTGTGTCTGTGTGTGTGTGTGGGGGGGTTGTCCCCCCCCCGCTAAAAGAGACGGGAGTTCGGCCCTCGCCACATGATGGATTACACTCCTTGCATGTTTTCACAGCGCCCCCCCCCCGCTACTGTGTGTGTGTGTGGGGGGGGGTTGTCCCCCCCCCCCTCCTCGCTGCAGAAGAGGGCCATCGCTACATGAAGGAATAGACTCATATGCTTCCCACCGCGGACCGGGGGCGTTCGGACCGTGTGCACGAGGGCGCTCTCGTGCGCCCTCGTGCGTCATAGGACGCAGAGACTTGCCCGCCCGCGGAACAACGGAGTGCAAGTGGTTAATGGAGATGCTGATTTCATTTTCTAGCAGGACTTGGCACCTGCCCACACTGCTGCCAAAAGTACCAAAGCTTGGTTTAGTGACCATGGTATCATCATGTTTTAGTGGCCAGCAAACTCACCTGACCTAAACCCCATACAGAATCTATGAAGTATTGTCAACAGGGAGAGACACCAGACCTAACAATGCAGATGAGCTGAAGGTCACTATCAAAGCAACCTGGGCCTTCATAACACCTCAGCAGTAACACAGGCTGATTACCTTCATGCCATGCTACAGTGATGCAGTATTAATTAATGCAAAAGGAGCCCTGACCAAGTATTGAGTGTGTGCATGGAAATACTTTGTTGGACAACATTTCTATTAAAAAATATTTTTTTAATTGATTTTATGTAATATTCTAATTTTTTGAGAAACTGATTTTCGGGTTTTCATGAGCAGCAAGCCATAGCCATCAAAATTAAAAGAAACAAAGACTTGAAATATATCACTCTGTCTGTAATGAATCTATATAAAAATATGAGTTTCATTTTATGAATTGAATTACTGAAATAAATCAACTTTTTGATGATATTCTAATTTAGTGAGATGCATCTGTAGTTATCACCTTTACAGGGTAGGTGTTGACACCGTCACCACCGCCCATCCTCCTGGCAGGGTGACGACAATAAAAAAAACTGAGGGGTAGCTACCTTTTTCTGGTTTGGCTGCTGCTATAGTGGGAGGGTCTTTATGGGACAGCTTGGCTTTCTTAGGCTCCTCCTCCTCCTTCACCGTGGACTCGGATTTAACATCTTCAGACACTCTGATGTCCCCAGACTTACGTTTGGTTCTAACTGGAGGTTTGGGTCTGAGGCAGAGAAGATGACAGAGCAAACGGATGTTTGTTATTGGAGGGTGTGGTCTAATTAAAATATAGTTTATTGGTTTGTCAGGGACAATGTACAGAAAAAAAAAAAACATTAAACACAGGGTAAAGATGCTCTGTACCAGATTATAGTGTTCTCACTAATTTCCATCTGTAGTCTCTGAGGCAGGCAGGAAGATATTAAAAGAAAAACAGTACATATAGAAAGCAATTCAGGTCAGGTTGACCCTGAAACAAGCAGGGAGTAAGAATAAATGTAAAAAGATAGAACAGCACACATAAAAACAATTTAAGAGTACATTTTCAAATCCCATTTAAGGGAGAGAGTCAATGCTGGCAGGCTTGATTACTTAAAATCCATTTTTTAGTCTCTGTGGAAAAGTCTGTAATTTGTTCTGGTCTTCAAAGCAGTGGGGAGCTTGTTCCATTCCGTTATAGCTTTGTATGAGAAGGCTGATTGTCCAAAAGCAGTTTTATGTAGGGGGATGGAACAATGCCACCTAGAGGAAGTCCTTGTTACTCTGGTATTTTGTTCAGAAGTCAGGTACACAAAAGTCTTAAGGGGTGGGGGTGCAGAATCATGGATAATTTTAAAGACCAACCGTATAACTGCATACATGATATTTTCCAAGTTTAACATCTTGTGTTTGGCAAGTATACCACAATGGTGATACTGTCTGGTCTTCTTATCCAGAATTTTGATGGATTTTTCATACAGGGATTCCTAGGGTTTCAGAGTCGTACTGTTGGCTTGTGACCAGCAAGAGATGCAATAGGAGAAATTTGTCAAAACCATGGCATTCAGAAAGGTTTTTGGTCGTTTTAGAGTGAGTTTCTGATGCATCGAACGTTTGCAAGGTTATATTTCAGAGTGCGGCTCATCCATTTTATGTGCTTTTTAAAGCTGAGCGTGGGATATAATGTCACACCCACATACTTAGACTCTGTTACATTTTCAACATTTGCTCCAGTTACAGTTATAGTTGGATAGTGCGTATAATTTTGTTTGTTGGTAAAATACATGGTAGCTGTTTTCCCTACGTTCAGAGCGAGGCATGATTGATTAAGCCATTTTGACACCTTCTCCATTGCTATCGTTAACTTGTCAGCCACTTGTCTGGCATCCTTCCCATGTGTGTAGGTGACTGTGTCATCTGAATTTTTATGTCATTTTGACATACTGATGGCAAATCATTAATATACAAAGTAAACAGCAGTGGGCCTAGAATTGAACCTTGTGGTACTCCCATGGTGCACACCTTTGATTGGGATACAGTATTGTTTATGCGCACACACTGGGAGTGACCAGATAGATAAGATTTTAACCAGCTAAGGGTATTCATGATCAGTTTATATCCTGATAGTTTAGAAAGAAGGACTGAGTGATTGACCGTATCAAAGGCTTTACGCAAGTCTAAAAAAGATGGCTCCTACCCCCCGTCTAGATTTTCTTTAATCGTTTCAATAAAGTACCAACATGCAGTCTCTGTTGAGTGGTTTGGCCTGAAACTAAACTGCATGGGATGCAGCGGCTGGGCAGATTCGAGATGTTCTGCTAGTTGGTCTACTACCACCTTTTCAATGGCTTTTGACAAAACAGGAAGTTGGCCTATAATTACTAATTTCCTGTTTGTCTCCGGCTTTGTGTATGGAGGTCACAGTGGCAGGTTTCAATGCATCACGGTAGATATTTTCATGTACTGACTGATATATTAGTTCTGTAATTGAAATTATTAAAGTATCTTTATGTTTTTTCAAGAATACAGTGTCTAGTCCATGAATATTCTTAGCTCTGGAACTTGATAGAGATGATAAGGGTTACTGTTGATAACGATGGGGGGTGGCTGTGGCGCTGGTGTAGTGTGGCCAACTACTGATCGGAGGGTCAGCGGTTCGATTCCCGCTTTGTCTGCAGTCTGCATGTCGAAGTGTCATTGAGCAAGACACTGAATCCCCAGTTGCTCCTGGCGGGTCAGGCCAGTGCCTGTGTATGACAGCTTTGCTGCCATCAGTGTGTGAATGGGTGGACAGCAGGATCTGTAAAGCACTTTGGTCTAGAGATGAGAAAAAGCACTATGTAAGTGAATGCCACTGACCATAAAATTTTGTTAAGCTTTACCTCATTTGTGGGTTTTAGGTTTAGATCAGTTTCATGATTTATATTAATTTGGTTCGGGTATGTTTGAGTAAAATTCAGACCCAGTTCTTGTACCGATTTGATAAAATACTCATTAAAATTGCTGGCTATATCTAAGCTATCTGAGTGAAGTTTTCCATTCGAATTGAGTTGTATGACTTCACTTTTTTGCATTTTTTTCGTATGAGTTTATCAATACATTTCCAGAGTTTTCTGTTGTTCCCTTTTCCATTTTTGATTATGTCTAAGAAGAACATACTCTTCTCCAGCTACAAGGCTGCTTTGCCTGCACAGATTTCAGCATCTTTGAACACCAGGACCTGGGGCCTCATGTACAAAGACTTATGTGGATTTCCTACTGAAAGATGATGTACGTTTAAATCAAAAGAATGCCATAAGCAAAAAAAAAATAAAAAAAAATCCAGATGTATGGAACAGTCGGTATGGAGGAATCCAAGCACATTTCCTTTGTACATACCAATCTACTTGAAATTGAACGCACGTGAGGAAATGCTGGACTCCTCCCTTGACACACCTCCATTTGAATATGTAATCACATGCAAATAGATCTATTCAAGCACTGCAAGTTTGATTCTCCTGTATCCCCAATCCACCGACATTGTCCGATTTTTAAAGAATTTATTTGCAAATTATGGTGGAAAATAAGTATTTGGTCACCTACAGACAAGCAAGATTTCTGGCTCTCACAGACCTGTAACTTCTTCTTTAAGAGGCTCCTCTGTCCTCCACTCGTTAACTGTATTAAAGGCACCTGTTTGAACTCGTTATCAGTATAAAAGACACCTGTCCACAACCTCAAACAGTCAGACTTCAAACTCCACTATGGCCAAGACCAAAGAGCTGTCAAAGGACACCAGAAACAAAATTGTAGACCTGCACCAGGCTGGGAAGACTGAATCTGCAATAGGTAAGCAGCTTGGTGTGAAGAAATCAACTGGGAGCAATTATTAGAAAATGGAAGACATACAAGACCACTGATAATCTCCCTCGATCTGGGGCTCCACGCAAGATCTCACCCCGTGGGGTCAAAATGATCACGAGAACGGTGAGCAAAAATCCCAGAACCACACGGGGGGATCTAGTGAATGACCTGCAGAGAGCTGGGACCAAAGTAACAAAGGCTACCATCAGTAACACACTACGCCACCATGGACTCAAATCCTGCAGTGCCAGGCGTGTCCCCCTGCTTAAGCCAGTACATGTCCAGGCCCGTCTGAAGTTTGCTAGAGAGCATTTGGATGATCCAGAAGAGGATTGGGAGAATGTCATATGGCCAGATGAAACCAAAATAGAACTTTCTGGTAAAAACTCAACTTGTCGTGTTTGGAGGAGAAAGAATGCTGAGTTGCATCCAAAGAACACCATACCTACTGTGAAGCATGGGGGTGGAAACATCATACTTTGGGGCTGTTTTTCTGCAAAGGGACCAGGATGACTGATTCGTGTAAAGGAAAGAATGAATGGGGCCATGTATCGTGAGATTTTGAGTGAAAACCTCCTTCCATCAGCAAGGGCATTGAAGATGAAACGTGGCTGGGTCTTTCAGCATGACAATGATCCCAAGCACACCGCCCGGGCAACGAAGGAGTGGCTTCGTAAGAAGCATTTCAAGGTCCTGGAGTGGCCTAGCCAGTCTCCAGATCTCAACCCCATAGAACATCTTTGGAGGGAGTTGAAAGTCCGTGTTGCCCAGCGACAGCCCCAAAACATCACTGCTCTAGAGGAGATCTGCATGGAGGAATGGGCCAAAATACCAGCAACAGTGTGTGAAAACCTTGTGAAGACTTACAGAAAACGTTTGACCTCTGTCATTGCCAACAAAGGGTATATAACAAAGTATTGAGATGAACTTTTGTTATTGACCAAATACTTATTTTCCACCATAATTTGCAAATAAATTCTTTAAAAATCAGACAATGTGATTTTCTGGATTTTTTTTCCCTCATTTTTTCTCTCATAGTTGAGGTATACCCATGATGAAAATTGGAGACCTCTCTCATCTTTTAAGTGGGAGAACTTGCACAATTGGTGGCTGACTAAATACTTTTTTGCCCCACTGTAGCTCAGTGGTTAAACTGCCAGGTTTCAAAGCCAAAGGTTGCAGGTACAAGACCAGCAGTGATCTCTTTTAGGGACCCCAATAGAAATAAGTGTGCGCACTTTCTTGTGTCATCGCATTGTTTTTAAATGTATGTTGCATCTTTTACACAATGTTATTTTAATCAATGAATGAATGAATGAATCAATCAATCAATTTATGACCAGCTGGGAGGGTCAGCTGGTTCAATAAAGGAAAACAGTCATGAACCTATTTAGTGGGTAGCCACGGTCACCTGTCAGTTGAAAACAGATCATATGTCCAAAACGCAAATCTCATCCATTATATACAACTTACATGGATTACACACACTAGTATTGTAAATGAATGAAGTGCGCCGGGGAACGGGTGACACTTGCATTTTAAACATTATGCATGTGTTTAATGATATAACTACTGGACACACAGAGGCAACTGGGGGCTTGGTAGAATGCTGTGAAACTGTAGTTTAATCAGGAAAAAAAGAAAGTCACTTACTCAAACCATGGAGCTGTAATGAAGCCTTGAAGACAGGGTGATATTTGTGGGGTGCACAGGCATGTTGCACATGAGGTGGGTTATTATTAGGACAATTATGTGAATTTACTCACCAAGAAGCCACCCATCCACACAGTGCCAGCTTGTAGTTTGTTCCCAAAAATGCTGGTCATTACAATCATTAGGAAAACCGGCTGTTGCTGCAAATTGCGCTTTGATGTTGGCTTGTTCAACTGCATTGTATGGAAATATGATGTACCTGGGTGACAGCCGAATAATGCCATCCCACACACCTGGCATAGCTCGGCTCAGGGTCGAGTGGGAAATTCCCGTCGGGTCTGCCAGCTCACTCTGGAATGCCCATTTCCAGAAACACCGGAGTTGTCAGCACCTGCACTGGGACAGTCAGCGCACAGCTTCTTGCCATGTCGCACTCCAAGAGTGGGTGTAACTCTGTTCAGCTCAGTTCCACAGAGACTGCCCATGGAAACCTAAACTGGCTGACAAACCAGTCATTATCCTGAGCCAGAAAGTGTTCTTTCTCAATACCCTTTCTCTTCTCACTGTGCGACTTGCAATATCCTCTAATCCTCTGTTAGAGGCATTTTCTGCTCTTTTCTGCATTTTCTGCTCTTTCCACTGCGCCACCGTGCAGCACCGCTGCACGGTGGCGCAGTGGTTAGCACTGCGGCAGCACAGTTTACCCTTGGCCGGGGGATTGTGGGGATCGTGGGTTCGATCCCAGCCCCCGACCAACAGTGATCTGTGTGGAGTTTGCATGTTCTCCCCGTGTTGCGTGGGTTTACTCCGGGATTTCTCCGGTTTCCTCCCACATGCCAAAAAAACATGCATGTTAGGTTAATTGGCTGTTCTAAATTGTCCCTAGATATCTGTTTCCTATAGGCCCTTAGAATAGAGGGTTAGTATTAATGAAAGCGCTTTGAGTGGTCTTTGTGACTAGAAAAGCGCTATATAAGTGCAGGTTAGTTAGTTAGTAGTTAGTTCTTTGTGCTTGCTTTGCACTCATCTAACTGCACATACTTGGATGTTTGTTCATCACTTGTCTGGTGTGTACAATAATTTTCATGTCATTATCAGTCTCCCAACATCACCTCCAAGTGTAGCCAACGGGCCAATAACAATAGAACCGTACGTATGCCAGCCATGATGCTGGCGTGGGGCTGCGCATATTCGGTCATTTCAGTCTTGATACATCTGAAATTTTCCATGGAAAATGACATACGCCATGTTTTTGTGCCTAAGTACCCTTTGTACATGAGGCCCCTGGACTCCTACACCGAGTCTGTCCTTTTCTACATCAAATGCTGCGTAGAAAATGTGACAGTCACCAAACACATCCGGGTCTTTCCAAACCGCAAACCCTGGATGACCAGTGAAGTCCAGGATCTGATCAGCACCCACAACTCAGCCTTCAGACAGAGGGACAGCTCTCTGTACAGTACTGCCAGAGCCAACCTGAGGATAGGCATAAAACTCACTAAGAAAGCCTACAGGAGGAAGGTGGAGGGCTTCCTCACAGACAACAACCCCCGACAGATGTGGAGAGGCATCCAGGCCCTCACCAACTGCAGGGGCCAGGGGCCCCCAGCATCAGTCGGCAGCCTCACTCTGGCAGAGGGGCTTAACAGATTCTCTGCCCGGTTTGAGCACAACTCCCCCCTACAAACTCGTGCCCTTCCTCCCCTCCCCACCTCTCTCTACAGGTGCACGAGGTGATGAGGCAACTGAGAGCAGTGAACCCCCACAGAGCTGCTGGTCCAGATGGCATCTCAGGAGTGGTGGTCAAAGCATGTGCAGACCAGCTGGCAGAGATCCTCACCAAGCTGTTAAACCTCTAATTGACATATTCCACCATCTCCTCCTGCCTCAAGGCCTCCACCATCATCCCCATCTCCAAAAGGTCCACAATTGACAGCCTGAATAACTACAGACCCATAGCACTCACGTCTGTAGTCATGAAGTGTTTTGAGCGACTGGTGTCCCAGCAGATCAGGGACTGTCTTCTCCCCTCTTTCAACCCACATCAGTTCGCCTACAGTGAGAACTGGTCTACGGAAGACGCCATTGCCACCACTCTCCACAGAGTGCTGAGCCACCTGGAGAACCCAAAGAGCTATGTGAGGATGCTCTTCGTGGACTCCAGCTCAGCTTTCAACACCATCATCCTGATCAACAAACTGCACCTCCTCCAGATCTCCCCCACCTTCTCCTGGACAAAAAAAACTTTCTCACCAACCATGCACAAACCGTTAGACTTAGCCCCCACCACTCCTCCACACTGTCTCTTAGCACTGGCTCCCCCCAGGGCTGCGTACTAAGCCCTCTACTGTATTCCCTGTATACCTTTAACTGTATTACAACCCACTCAACCACTGTCATTGTGAAATACGCGGATGACACCACCTTGGTTGGGTTCATCACCGACGACGATGACAAGGCATACAGGGCAGAGGTAGAGAATCTGCCGCTGTGGTGCCAAGCAAACAACCTGAAACTGAATGTCCAAAAAACTAAACAACTCATTCTGGACTTCAGGAAGAACAGACAGGGCCCCCCCCCCCCCCCCCCCCCCATAAATGGTGGCTGCGTGGAAAATGTCCCCGCCTTCAGGTTCCTGGGCATCCACATCTTCTCTGACCTCTCCTGGTCTGTCAATGCCAAGACCCTGGTGAAGAAAGCCCAACAATGGCTGCACTTCCTCTGTGTCCTGAGGAAGAACAACCTGGACCAGAAGCTGCTGCCGGTCTTCTATTGCTGCTCAGTGCAGAGGGTCATCAACATCACACAAAAAATTATTGGCAGCCCTCTGCCCTCACTGGAAGACATCTCCAGATCCTCCTGTCTCAGAAGGATCAAGACCATCACAGGAGACATCTCACCCACCACCTGTTTGACCTGCTTCCCTCTGGACAACGGTTCAAATCAATCAGGTCCCACACCTCCGGACTGACAAACAGTTTCTTCCCCTGGGCCATCCGGACTACAAACAGTCAGAGGCCCCACCCCCCTCCCTCTGAATGCTCTCATACTCAGAACTGAGGACCTTTTAATTATCACTATAACTCACCTGTCTTTGTACTCCTCACTTTCATGTACATAGAACCATTCATGAAATCACTACTGTACATATTTTCCATAATCCTTGGGCCATTTTACTCAATTTTGTGTTCTGCACTCCGCACTCTTATGTACATAGTTACTCCAGTGATGCCACTACTGTACCTGTGCATATACCTATAGGCTATTTATTATTTTTTATTTCAGTCATATGTTTAATCCTGTGTTCTGTAACCGTTTTATTCAAATTATTCTTACTTTATTGTGCAGTAGCCTGGTGGAGCACCCACAATTTCATTGTGCTGTACAACTGTACAATGACAATAAAGCCTATTCTATTCTAAATTTGCTTTACGGAGCTGCATGGTGACTTCAATTCTGAGGCTTTTAAAAATCAGTCTATCTGTACTTAAATCAGTTTTTAGCCATTTTTTAAGCACTAAATCCCTTTTTTCATGAGATTCCAGAATTTTTTATTTAGCCAAGGTAAATCCTGTTTCCCTTATGCTTAGTGTTATTTTATATTTTGAGAAAATTTCTTTGATTGTTATTATATTTTTGCATATTTGTTGACAGTTTGTATCACAATTTATTTCATTCCATTTAACATGCTGTAACTCATTTTCAAATGATTCTATGTTTTTCTTTGGTATGTCCATCCATCCATCTTCTACCGCTTTTCCAGAGGTCCAGGTCATGGAGGCAGCAGTTCAAGCAAAGAAGTCCAGACTTCCCTCTCCCCAGCCACCTGCTCCAGCTCTTCAGAGAGGACACCAAGGCGTTCCCAGACCAGCTGGTAGACACAGTCTCTCCAGCGAGTCCTGGGTCTGCCCCGGGGTCTCCTCCCAGAGGGACGTGCCCGAAACACCTCAAGTGGGAGGTGTCCAGGAGGCATCCTGATCAGATGTCCATACCACCTCAACTGGCTCTTTTCAATGTACCAGATATATTTCCCACCATTAGTAGGCTTTTTGCATCGTGATTTTGACAATTTGCATACTACTAAAGTGAGATTATGATCAGACATGCCAGTAACTAGCTCAAGTAGGTTCATTTTGTCATCTTTTTAATTATTAGCCTTTTGTTTTTCTTATTAAAGGATAGAAAGGAGATGTTTTTACCTTTACATATTTCAACTGTCCACTGCAGTCTTCCTCAGAAGTGCAAGCTGATTGCTGCGTAGTGTCATTTATCAGCTGGCTTTCCTAGGTGGGGCCAGCCCAGCAGAACTGTCAGATCCACTGGGCTGGCCCTGCCCTCCGCCATCCGATGGTCTCTGGCGAATGTAGTCCCAGGTGTGGGAATTCCCCTCATGCATGAATCGGGATGAGGGGGCATTTATGCTTTCTGAGTTGAAACATTAAGAGCTGAAACATGTAAAGGTAAAAACATCTCCTTTTTATCCTTGTCTTTAATAAGAAAAACAAAAGGCTAATAATGCCAGGAATTAGTTTGTATTTTTTGTTCTGCAGACAGGTTTGTTTGTAAAAATCAAACCAAGGATAGTTTGAGATGAGCGGATTATTCTAGTTGGGTTACTGATCATCTGATCCATGTGAAACTTATTGGTGATGTCCCTTAATTTGTCTGCGTGTTTTACAAAGCCAATTAAGTTGAAATCACCCATGAGGATTAACTCTTTGCTGCCAGACTGTTTCAGTCCATTTGATAGACAATTAAAGAATGTGTCCATAGAAGATGGAGGTCGATAGATCACAATCAAAGCAAAAGACATTTCTGGTGATAGTACAACTTTTAACTCCAACACATTCCAGTGTATTTTCAGCAATGTCAAGTTGTGTACACTGATAACCATCCTCTATATAAATCATGACCCCTTCTCCCCTGCCATCTTTTCTATCTTGTCTATAGGTATTGTACCCTGGTACATTGAAAACAGCTGGGAGGTGTTGTTGGGGTTAACCAGGTTTCTGAGAGGCAGAGGTAGTCGAGATTTGAATTGGTCAATAGTTGTATTTGTTCTGTTTTAGAGATAATGCTCCTAATATTGAGATGACCTCCAAAAAAGCCTTTAGGTTTCATAGTCGGATCCCACACTACCTTGGCATGATTTACAGTTTAGTTTTTAACATGGCGGCATGTGCAGATGCTGCAGCTTCTCTCTGCTCCGATAGAATGGCGTTTTTCATCTTTTGAGTCACAGTGTTGTTTTTCGTCTTTGTTGTGTCCACGCACATACAGCCGTGAGTTTCTCCTCAACATCGGCAGAACCACATACATAAGACTCTGCACACGCTGAAGAGCTACAGGACTGCGGACTGCTCTGTACACCCAACTATGCATCTCGCCCGCAGTGGAGGCGTCATAAGCGGAGTGATGCTGTCATGGTCTGCAAACACTGCTCACCATTGTTGGAGGTTATGGTTCTCAAGTGCCAGCCATTTTATCTTCTGAGGGAATTTACAGCTATACTGCTAGCTGCTGTTTATTTCCCTCCCAGCTCCAACAACAACAGGAGTGAGGCACTGAATGAACTGTAGCAGCACATCAATGAGAAGCAGACAGCCCACCCTGATGCTTTTTTCCTTTTGGCTGGAAAAGTACGAGGAGATGAAGAAGAGTGACGTCTGAAGATAGAGCTGAGGTTCGACTGGACACAGCAATGATGATAGAAGGACTACAGTACCTGACCAGATAGAGTGATGATATAGAGTGGAGTATGTAGCGGTAATGCACCTGTAAGCTGGTTGCCAACTGCCAATCAAATCTAAAAGAAGAAGAAGACGACCCAAAGACTGTGTTTCCTGAAATACACCAACACATCAACTTTCCTACATGGGAAAACAACACCCTGGATCATGTTTTCACCAACCAGAGAGAAGCGTATGAGGCCCTCCCCCTCACCGGTGCCTCTGACCACATCACTGTTATGCTAATTCCAGCATACAGACCACTGGTTAAAGTCACCAAACCAGGTACATGTGTGGCCGGAAGGGTCCTTAAAGGCACTTCAAGACTGCTTCACCACCACTGACTGGAACGTACAACAACACCACGTATCTGCAGGAGTACACAGAGACTGTTACTACCTACATCACAAAGTGCATTGATGATGTCACGGACACCAAGACCATCACTGTTTGGGCCAATCAGAAACCATGGCTCATAGGGGAGGTCTACAAGCTCCTGAAAGCTCAGAATGCTGCCTTCAGAGCTGGGGACGAGGTGGGCCTGAGGACAGCTAGGGCCAACCTGTCCCGATGCATCAGAGAGGCCAAGAGGCAGTACTCCAGGAGGATAGCCCACCGTTTCAGTGACAGCAGAGACACTCGGAGTCTGTGGCAGAGGATACAGCCCATCACGGACTACAAGCCCACACCACAGACCTGCAACAGCGCCACCTCTCTGCTGAACAAGCTGAACAACTTTTTCGCTTGCTTCGACGCACTCAACAGTACCCCTGCACAGAAGTCACCACCTCCTGGCAACCAGGTGAATAGACTGTCCCCGGATAGCATGGGGAGATCCCTTGGCAGGATCAATGCACGTAAAGCTCCAGGTCGTGAAAACATACCTGGTCGCATACTGAGAGCCTGTGCAAAGGAACTCACAGGTGTCTTCACAGACATCTTCAACATCTCACTGAGACAAGCTGTTGTCCCCACATGCTTCAAACCCACAACTATCATTCCAGTCCCCAAGAAGTCATCTCCCTCCTGCTACAATCACTACCGTCCAGTTGCACTCTCTCCCATCATCATGAAGTGCTTCGAGCGGGCAGTCATGCAGCACATCAGGTCTGCCCTGTCCCCCTCCCTGTTCCAGTTTGCATACCGGTCCAATCACTTGACCGATGATGCCATCTCTACTGCCCTCCTCTCAGGCCTCACACATCTGGACACAAAGGACTCCTACGTCAGAATGCTGTTCATAGACTTTAGTTCAGCATTCAACACAATTGTCCCCCAACAGCTCATTCACAAACTGGACCAGCTGGGGCTCAACTTCACTGTTACTGGCTGTTGGACTTCCAGACAGGGAGACTGCAGGCAGTATGGGTTGGGAGTAACACATCCGGTACCATCACTCTGAATATAGGGGCACCCCAAGCATGTGTGCTGAGCCCCCTCCTCTTCACTCTGATGACCCATCACTGTACACCAACACACAGCTCCAACCTCTTCATCAAGTTTGCAGAAGACACAACTGTGGTGGGTGTCATCAACAACAGAGACAAGACGAACTACAGGAGCAAGGTGAACCGCCTGGCCATGTAGTATGGAGACAACAATCTCTCTCTGAATGTGGAGAAGACGAAGGAGATTGTTGTGGACTTCAGAAGAGCGCACACCCAGCATGCTCTCCTGACCATGAATGGTGCTGCTGTGAAGAGGGTCAGCAGCACCAAGTTCCTGGGTGTGCACATTACAGAGGACCTCTCCTGGACCACCAACACTGATCACTGGCCAAGAAAGCTTGGCAGTGTCTCTACTTCCTCCACAAACCGAGAAAAGCCAAAGTCCCGTCCCTCATCATGTGTACCTTCTACAGAGGCACCAATGACAGATTCTGACCAGCTGCGTCACAGTGTGGTATGAAGCCTGCACTGCATCCTGCCGCAAGACCCTGCAGTGCACAGTGAGAACAACTGAGAAGATTGTCAGTGCTTCTCTCCCCTCCCTTGAGGCTATCTACAGCACCTGCCTCACCCGCAAAGCCCTCTGCATTGCAGGTGATCCCACACACCCATCACACAGCTTCTTCAGTCTGCTGCCATCAGGTAGGAGACTGCAGAGTCTCCGGGCCTGGACCAGCAGACCCAAGGACAGCTTCATCCAACAGCCTGTCAGGAAGCTTATCTCTCTCCCTGCTCTGCCCCTTCTCTCCCTTCTGCTCCACCCACACACAAATCCCTGACTCTGACCCCACCCCCCCAACAACTGAACTTTGACTGAGCAGCAGCACTGAGCAGCAGGAATAAAATACTACATGTTCAAGAGGTAATAGAACTTCAATTCTTCACCTGTGGCTAGTTCTGGACTTTTGGAGGTGATTTGGTTGACACTTGGCAGTGGATTGGTGGCTTGGGGGAAGATTCTGGTGGATTTGAAATTGGGCCTTTCTGCCTTAGAAGCAGACTGGCAGCCATCACCACGAGGCCTCACAGGCAGCCACCACCAACAGGCTCCACAGGCAGCCACCATCACCAGGTCCTGCAGCCACCTCCATCAGGCTTCAGGCCTGGCACCAGGCCTTACACGTATTCCTGTTGTTATTGCTGCTGGACTTTTTCCTCAACACTGAAATATTCTTGGAAACAGACTCTTGTCTCCTTGTCCACTGCAAATTATTGAAAAACTGTGGCAAAATGCCACCTTGGCCAAAAGCAGAGACCAAATCCGAGGAGGAATATGTGTCCCTTGCACAGGTAAATGACTTGCTGCAACAGTAAAAAGAATTGTTTTCTGCATTGTTAAACCAACAACAGGAAACTTTCAAAAGCCTCATCAAAGTGATTATGGATTCAGCTAATGCAAGAGTGGACACGATGATGACAGAGTTGCAGGACATTAAAACCAGCCTACAGTTCACCCAGAAAGATGTAGATGACATAAAAGTTGATTTGTCTAAACAAGCAGATCGCAACAATATGCTGCAATCAGATGTTTCTAAAGTATGTGACAGTCTGTTGACTGTCACTGACAAATCTGAATACCTGGAAGGACAATCCCGGAGAAATAATCTGGTATTTGACGGTGTTGTGGAAGCACCAGGAGAGACCTGGGCCGACACGGAGGAGAAGATTAAAAATATTCTCATGGAGAAACTACAGTTGCCACCGGGGATCGAGATGGAGAGAGCCCACCGCACCGGGAAACCTGGAGGAGAAAGGCCGAGGCCCATTGTGGTCAAGCTCCTGTGGCACAAGAACAAGATGAACTCTGCCATCCCCAGGTACTGTTCACTCCCACACACACAAACACACACACACAAGCACTGATCTCAGGGCTGCACCAGTCACTTTATGAAGCAATGGACGGCTCTCTTTGCACTACAGGCCACTTTAACCCTCTGTGTGCTCTGCTATATGCCTTAAGTCACTACATGCTGTCTTAATTTTTATCGTATTTAGTTATTTTGCACAACCTTAGTATTTTTAACTTCTGGTTGGTGGTTTGGTTTTCTTTGCACTGATGTTTGATGTTTAACATTTAAGGTTTGGTGTTAGATGTTATACTTTATATTCATATTTCCTATTTAATGTTTACTTTGCTGCACTGTGGGTCTCACAGTAACGGCATTTCAATTCTCTGTATGTACTGTACATATGGAAGAACTGACAAAGTTGATTTTGACTTGACTTTTAGTAGACTGTTGTTTTTCAGTCACAGTTTTTATCCCATAGCCATCCCGTTTTGTAACAGACATACTGACATAACTTCATCAGACAGGTGATCTCCTCTACATTCTACTGTATATCACCTCATGTAGACCAGATTTCATTTTAAGTTTGGGTCAGTGATGGTAGATCTTTATGACCACGGGGTAAGTCTAGACTTCATCCATTTTATCAGGACAGGTCACTGTGGTGACAGGTTTAGGGAGGACACCCACACATCCTTCTCCCCAGTCTCCAGCTCCTCCTGGGGGATCCTGATGTGTTCCCTGGCCAGTCCAGTGGGTTCTTGGTCTACTCCAGGGTCTCCTCCCAGCTGGGCGTGCCCAGAAAACCTCCCTCTACAGGGAGATGACTAGGAGGGACCCTGACAAGATATCCAAACCACCTCACACAAATTTACACATTTGCATCTGAGGCAGTTGGTAGTGACAGCTAATCAGCCTTGAGATCCCACCATCACCGGAGTAAAAGCATCAACATTGGAGAGTAAACTAGTGTGAAAATGAGATGGACCTACAGACAGATGGACCAGAGCTCTGGAGCTGAGACCGAGTGTCCGTCATTTATCCACCCACATTAGTCTTACTATGGTTGTGCTAATGAGGGCTAAAAGGCTAGCAGTGTAAAGAACCGTCATCCAGGTGCAGTTTCTGGAGGAGGCAGTGACATTTTCCCACCTGTGTGCCCTGCTGGAAAATGCTGTAAACCTAGAAATGACGGAGATTTGAGGATTTCCACAGCAGGTAGAATGCAACTGCAGAAGTTATGAAGGTAGTCCCACCCCTCTGCAACTCACTAGGACACGATTTAGCAACATTACATGTAATCAAGCCGGACAAAAAAAAATTCACGTTTTTGTGTTTGGTCTGGCTTTTAAATCTTTAATATGATAACTAGTGGACTGGCAGTCTAATGGTAAGTTTTCTCCATAGAATTCATTCATTCGACTTTCTGATTAATATAATTTTTTCCTTCTTCTATAGTTTTAATCCTTAGTGGTGGTGCGTGAACACGCAGCAGCTTCCCTTCTCGCTTCGTGTTTTGTGCAATTCAGTGTTGTTTAAATTATGTCCAAGTGTATATTTATGTGTTTATTGTCTGTATAGGATGCTGCGCACAAGCTACAGTCGCCACATCCTTCTGGAGATAAGGAATATGACCACACATTACGTCTTGGCTCAGAGCGTTACAGATGAACGGCCTAGGTCTTCTCCACCAGACGCCCACACCCCCAGACTCGACTGCTGTGTCTCATCCCAAAGGGAGACGCAGTAGACGGTGTGAGCGATGACAAAAGACAGGTAAATGCAGAGTTACCCAAACAAAGCTAACCACTAGCCCACACAGACTCCCAATTCCTTCCCTCATTCTGGCTAACGTACGCTCACGAGACAACAAAATAGACCACATGCAGCTCCTGAGAACTACGCAACATGATGTGCGGAACTGCTGTGTTTTTATCTTTATGGAAACGTGGTTAAATGACAATGTCCTAGACTCTACTATTCAGTTAGCAGGGCTAATATACTACCGTGCTGATCGGGTGTTCATGGAAGGAGGGACAACCCGAGGTGGAGGCATGTGTGTTTACATCAATAACACTTGGTGCAGAGATGCAACCGTTGTACACAAACACTGTTCTCCGTTGGTGGAGTTTATGATCAAGTGCTGACCCTTTTACATTCCGAAGAATTTTCATCTGTCCTACTCACTGCCACGCATGGCCCACCCACCGCCATCGGCGAGAGGAGTAAAGCACTGTTCAATCAATAAAATATTAAATGGCTATGCACCACCCCCCGTGGGAGAATATGTTAAACTGAGAACCGTCACCAGTACAACCACCAGAGCAATCACTAGAGGAGACTGTGAGGTCCCCCACAGACGCACCACACTTGCTCAATCTGTGCTATCAGTGAGGGGCACCAAGATCTGGAATAACATCCCACCTGCAATCAGAGAACGTACTACACTAAACACTTTGAAGACTCATTGTAAAAATTGGCTTTTAAACAACCAAAACTGTACCCATAACTAGTGGTTGCTCTGCAGCATGCACACACACACACACACACATATATATATATATATACTGTATATATATATATGTGTGTGTGTGTGTGTGTGTGTGTGTGTGTGTGTGTGTGTGTGTGTGTGTCTCCGTGTGTCACACACATATGCCCTGCCACTTGGTTGTTGCTGTCTGTTGTTGCTGTGAGGTGCCTGGGTGCATGTGTGTGTGTACACATACACAGCACTTCACCCATGTGACATTTGAATGTTCTGTTTTGTAACACCTTAACTCTGCACTTTAGCATATCCACTTTGTACAGTTTTATTGCAGTTGTTCTGCTCGTGTATGACTGCTTGTGTGTTTTTGTGACCCACCAGGGGGCTACAGAAGCAAATAAGCAATACTGCTAAATCTGGCATACGCAAGTTAAATCTGTATTACTGTTCGGTAGTATGTAATGTCCCTTTCAAATAAACATTAAACTTAACTTAAAGCACTAAAGGAATTCCATCAGGCCATCAGTGAGACACAAACAGCTCATCCAGACAGATTTCTCATCACAGCAGGAGACTTCAACCATGCAGATTTAAAGGCCCTCCTACCAAATCTACACCAACATGTAGACTTTCCAACAAGATTCCAATTTGCTGGACCTGGTGAACACAACTCACAAGAAAGCATGCAGAACCTCCCCCCTTCCCCACCTGGGTCTCTCTGATCACATCACCATCCTGTTAAGGCCAGCATACAAACCCAGAGTGAAAACAATCAGACCAACAAAAAAGCAGGTACGTGTGTGGCCAGAGGGGGCCTCTGATGCTCTGAAAGACTGCTTCAGCACTACAGATTGGGACACTTAAGCATGCAGCCACTCACAGTGGACACACAAACCTAGAGGAGTGTTGTAGCACACATAGCTAAATGCACTGATGATGTAACTCACTGCAAAACCATCACTGTTCGTGTTAACCAAAAGCCATGGATGACAGCAGAGGTCCACAGGCTCCTGAGGGCTTGGGACACAGCCTTCAGGGCCAGGAACACTGCAGGACTAACAACAGCTAGGGCCAACCTGTCCCGTGGCATCAAGAAGGCAAAACAACAGTACAGCAAGAAGATATCCGGACACTTCAGCAACACCAGAGATGCACACTCCCTCTGGCATGGCAACCTAAATGACTTCTTTGGCTACTTTGAAGCACAAAACAGCACATCAGCACAGAAGACCACTCCTCCTCCAGACCAGCAGGCTATAAGTCTGGATCTTGCTAGCATGAAGAGGACTCTCTCCAGGATCAACCCACGCAAGGTAGCTGGACCAGACAACATTCTAGGTTGCGTTCTGAAGGACTGTGCGGAGGAGCTCAAGAATGTCCTGGCCCACATCTTCAACATCTCCCTGAGTCAAGCTGTTGTCCCCACATGTTTCAAAACTGCCACCATAATACCAGTCCCAAAGAAGCCCGTCCCATCCAGCTACAATGATTATCGGCCCGTAGCACTGACTTCCATCATAATGAAGTGCTTCGAGCGGCTGGTCATGCAGAACATTAAACCCATCCTCCCTCCCTCCCACGACCCATCTCAGTTTGCATACAGGTCAAACAGGTCCACAGAAGATGCCATCGCTGCTGCCCTACATCCAGCCCTCACCTACCCGGACTCAAAGAACTCCTACATGCGAATGCTGTTCTTGGACTTCAGTTCAACATTCAACACAATCATTCCCCAGCACCCGATACAAAAACTCAGACACTTGAGACTCAAAACCTCTCTCTGTAACTGGGTGCTGGACTTTCTCACAGGGAGGCCACAGAATGTGCGGGATGGAACCAATACCTCCAAGCCCATCACACTGAGCACAGGGGCTCTACAATGGTGCGTGCTCAGCCCGCTGCTCTTCATTCACCCTGCTGACCCATGACTGTGTACCAGCCTACAGCACCAACCTCATCATCAAGTTTGCGGACAACACGACGGTGGTGGGACTCATCACCAACAATGAGGAGACTAACTACAGAAATTAGGTGAGCCAACTGGTTCAGTGGTGTAAAGACAATGATCTCTTCCTGAACGTGGGAAAAAACAAGGAAACTGTGGTCGTCTTCAGGAGGGGATACACACAGCATCCCCCTCTGATGTCCTCATCGATGAATGGAGCAGCTGTGGAGAGGGTGAGCAGCACCAAGTTCCTGGGGGTGCACATCTCTGAGGACCTCTCCTGGTCCAACAACACCTCATCACTGGCCAAGAAGGCTCTAACTTGCCTCCATTTCCTCCGTAAACTGAGGACAGCACAAGTCCCACCCCCCATCATGTGCTCATTCTACTGGGGCACCATTGAGAGCATCCTCACCAGCTGCATCATGGTGGGGTAAGGACGCTGCACTGCCTCCTGCCAGAAGACACAATGCACAGTGAAAGCAGCCCGCAAGATCATCGGTGTCCCTCTGTCCCCCCTCTCAGACATCTACCTCACCCACAGAGCCATCAACATTGTAGGGGACCCCTCCCACCGCTCACACTCCCTCTTCAGCTCCCTGCCCTTGGGGGAAAAGGTATCCAAGCCTCTGGGCCCACTACACAAGACTACTAAACAGCTTTGTTCATCAGACCAACAGGACCCTGAACTCTGTCCACCCCCTCTCCCCTTCCTGGACCGTAACGTACTCACCCGCACAATAACTACCTCAGCTGTTGGCACAGAAAGACTGGCACACCAACAGTAATACATCTGCTGCTGTATGTCTCAGAACTTTACTGCAACCATTTGCACAAATGCCATATCTGCTGCTGTCTGTTATTGCAATACTGATCGTGTGCATTCCTATCTGTTACTGTCTGTAACTACGAGTATTACTGCTCTACTTTCCTGTATATAGGATTGCTGGGTTTCATCGTTTAGCTTTATTAGCACTATGGGAGATCTGGGTCTAACATTTGTCGCAATTTGCACTACTGGTAGCATTATACTGCGGACTTCTCACACAACACAACACACTGCCATCTACAGAAGTTCTCTGATGACTCTGCGATCGTTGGCCTCATCTCCAATGGAGATGAAGCTGAGTACAGAGGGCTTATCCAGGACTTCGTGGACTGGTGCCATCGGAACTGCCTCCAGATCAACGCGAGGAAAACTAAGGAGCTGGTGGTGGACTGCCACAGGCAAGGACAACCCCTCACAGCACCAGTAAATATACAGGGAACAGACATCAAGATGGTGACATCCTACAAGTACCTGGGTGTTCATCTGAACAATAAACTAGACTGGTCACACAATACTGACGCACTCTACAAGAAGGGACAGCGCAGGCTGTTCCTACTGAGGAGACTCAGGTCTTTTGGTGTACAAGGGGCGCTGCTGAAGACATTCTATGACACGGTGGTGGGATCAGCCATCACGTTTGGAGTGGTCTGCTGGGGCAGTGGCATTACCGCAGCCGATAGGAAGAGACTGAACAAACTGATCAAGAAAGCTAGCTCTGTCCTGGGGCAGCGCCTTGACCCAGTGGAGGAGACAGGAGAGAGAAGGACGGTGGCTAAACTGTCATCTCTGCTGGAGTCTGAGTTCCACCCTATGCAGGACATACTGAATGCACTGAGGAGCTCATTTAGCAGCAGACTACATCATCCCAGGTGCACAACCGAGAGGTTTCACAGGTCCTTCCTACCAACGGCTGTCAGACTGTACAACCTAAGCAGGGCTGCTCGCAGAGATAGCAAAAGACGTAACAACCTAATAGTTTTGAATGCAAAAGACGCAATAGACTTACACAATGGTCCCCTCTGGCATACATCTAGGAAAATACCGGTCGCTATGGAGGGTGAGAATATGTATGGGTACATAATCATACCATGTAGGATAACTAAGTAGACGGTTGTGCTGTTTCATCCCATCTAGCTACAATGCTCTGCACTGTGTGTCTGTGTATATATATATATTTATAGTAATATGTGCATATGTATATTAGCTGCTCTTGCTTTTTTTTGGTTTTTTCTTGCCTTCTGATTGTTGCTCTGAGTGTTGCAATCCTGGAATTTCCCCATTGTGGGACTAATAGAGGCTTATCTTATTACTGTACATAGACTGTTGTTGTTTTTCCAGCCTTAATCCCTTTGTTATTTTACTGCACACACCACTGAAGAGCGAGAGAAACACCATTTAAATTCTCCTGTATGTCCTGTACGTATAGTAGTATTGACAAATAAAATATTTGACTGTGAATCTTGAATCTTCTTCCAGCTGCTCCCTTCAGGGGTCTCCACAATGGATCATCTGCCGCCATCCCTTCATCTTCCTCTGTAACACCAACCCTCTCCATGTCCTCCTTCACTACATCCATTAACCTTCTCTGTGGTCTTCCTCTTTTCCTCCTGCCTGGCAGCTCCATCTTCAACATCATTTGTCCAATATCTCAACTATCCCTCCTCTGCACATGTCCAAACCATCTCAGCCTTGCCTCTCTTACTTTGTCTCTAAACTGCTCAACCTGAGCTGTCCCTCTGATATACTCATTTCTAATCCTGTACCTCCTAGTCACTCCCAATAAGAATCTTAGCATCTTCAACTCGGCCACATCTAGCTCCATGTCCATCTTCTGTCTTTTTGTCAGCACCACTGTCTCCAAACCATACATCACAGCAGGTCTCACTACCGTCTTGTAAATCTTCCCTTTCACTCTAGCTGCTATCCTTCTGTCACAAATCACCCATGACACTTGTCTCCACCCACTCCACCCTGCCTGCACTCTCTTCTTCACCTCTCTTGGGCACTTTCCATTGCTTTGGATGGTTGACCCCAGGTATTTAAACATCTACTTTCACTACTTCTACTTCCATCTTCACCGCTACACCTGCCTCCCTCTCATTCACACTCATGTACAGTGGGGCAAAAAAGTATTTAGTCAGCCACCAATTGTGCAAGTTCTCCCGCTTAAAAGATGAGAGAGGTCTCCAATTTTCATCATAGGTATACCTCAACTATGAGAGACAAAATGAGAAAAAAAAAATCCAGAAAATCACATTGAAGGATTTTTAAAGAATTTATTTGCAAATTATGGTGGAAAATAAGTATTTGGTCACCTACAAACAAGCAAGATTTCTGGCTCTCACAGACCTGTAACTTCTTCTTTAAGAGGCTCCTCTGTCCTCCACTCGTTACCTGTATTAATGGCACCTGTTTGAACTCGTTATCAGTATAAAAGACACCTGTCCACAACCTCAAACAGTCAGACTCCAAACTCCACTATGGCCAAGACCAAAGAGCTGTCAAAGGACACCAGAAACAAAATTGTAGACCTGCACCAGGCTGGGAAGACTGAATCTGCAATAGGTAAGCAGCTTGGTGTGAAGAAATCAACTGTGGGAGCAATTATTAGAAAATGGAAGACATACAAGACCACTGATAATCTCCCTCGATCTGGGGCTCCACGCAAGATCTCACTCCGTGGGGTCAAAATGATCACAAGAACGGTGAGCAAAAATCCCAGAACCACACGGGGGGACCTAGTGAATGACCTGCAGAGAGCTGGGACCAAAGTAACAAAGGCTACCATCAGTAACACGCTACACCACCAGGGACTCAAATCCTGCAGTGCCAGACGTGTCCCCCTGCTTAAGCCAGTACATGTCCAGGCCCATCTGAAGTTTGCTAGAGAGCATTTGGATGATCCAGAAGAGGATTGGGAGAATGTCATATGGTCAGATGAAACCAAAATAGAACTTTTTGGTAAAAACTCAACTTGTCGTGTTGGAGGAGAAAGAACACCATACCTACTGTGAAGCATGAGGGTGGAAACATCATGCTTTGGGGCTGTTTTTCTGCAAAGGGACCAGGACGACTGATCCGTGTAAAGGAAAGAATGAATGGGGCCATGTATCGTGAGATTTTGAGTGAAAACCTCCTTCCATCAGCAAGGGCATTGAAGATGAAACATGGCTGGGTTTTTCAGCATGACAATGATCCCAAACACACCGCCCGGGCAACAAAGGAGTGGCTTCGTAAGAAGCATTTCAAGGTCCTGGAGTGGCCTAGCCAGTCTCCAGATCTCAACCCCAGAGAAAATCTTTGGAGGGAGTTGAAAGTCCACGTTGCCCAGCGACAGCCCCAAAACATCACTGCTCTAGAGGAGATCTGCATGGAGGAATGGGCCAAAATACCAGCAACAGTGTGTGAAAACCTTGTGAAGACTTACAGAAAACGTTTGACCTCTGTCATTGCCAACAAAGGGTATATAACAAAGTATTGAGATGAACTTTTGTTATTGACCAAATACTTATTTTCCACCATAATTTGCAAATAAATTCTTTAAAAATCAGACAATGTGATTTTCTGGATTTTTTTTTCTCATTTTGTCTCTCATAGTTGAGGTATACCTATGATGAAAATTGGAGACCTCTCTCATCTTTGAAGTGGGAGAACTTGCACAATTGGTGGCTGACTAAATACTTTTTTGCCCCACTGTATTCTGTCTTGCTTCTACTGACTTTCATTCCTCTTCTCTCCAGAGCATACCTCCACCTTTCCTGGCTCTCTTCCAACTGCTCCCTACTCTCACTACAGATCACACTGTCGTCTGCAAACATCATGGTCCATGAAGACTCCTGCCTGACCTCATCTGTCAGCCTGGCCATCACCATCAAAACAAGAAGGGGCTCAAAACCGATCCTTGATGTAACCCCACCCTGAACCCATCTGTCACTCCTACAGCACACCTCACCACCATCTCGCTGTCCTCATACATGTCCTGCACTACCCTCACATATTTCTCTGCCACTCCTGACTTTCTCATACAGTCCCACATTTCTTCTCTTGGCACCCTATCATCTGCTTTCTCTAGATCCACAATGACAGTACAACTCCGTCTGACCTTCTCTGTACTTCTCCATCAGCACTCTTAGAGCAAACATTGCATCTGTAGTCCTCTTTCTTGGCATGAAACCGTACTGCTGCTCACTGATTGTCACCTCTCCTCTTAACCTGGCTTCAACAACTCTTTCCCATATCTTCATAGTGTGGCTGATCACCTTTATGCCTCTGTAGTTACTACAGCTCTGAGCATCACCTTTGTCCTTGAAAATTGGTACCAAAACACTTCTTCTCCACTCCTCAGGCATCCTCTCACTCATCTCACTCATATTTTGCTGGCTCAGGAAATATTTGATTTATTGATGTTTACTTTTTATTCATATGTGATTTAGAAGGAAAACCTCAAATTTATAAGAATTAAGTCTCAAATGCACATTAAAACTATTTTATAATAACTGCAAAATTGTGAGGTGAAAAGGTGCATGTATAAAAAGTAAAAAAAAAAAAAGGAGAGAGATGGTCTTTATGTAATTATCTGAACTGTAGAATTTACAGAAAATGTATATCGTGATATATATTGTTAACCTGATACGACTTGTATTGTGATATGAAATTCTGGTCAGCCCAACTTCCTCTGCTGAGCTAAACGCTATGCCTCCACCAATAAAGTCAGCAATGACAACCATCTGCTGCGCTCATCATTGATATTTGTTGTCAATAATATCAGGGAATAAGGCAGAAAAAGCTGAAAGCATCATTAAAATAAAAGCCTAACCTTCCCTTCTCTCTTTTCTTTCATATGAATGTCTTGTACAAATTGCCATCGGCTGTCTCTTGCCATTTCAGACATGTATATCCAGCTGACATCGTTTCACAATAAAAGCACAGAACAGAAACAACCATTCCAATTGAATCGCTATAGAGGGCTTTTATTCTGAAATAATTCAGGAAGTCTTGTGTGTGACAGTAAGTTGGAGTTCACTTTCACGTCTCATCAATCCAGCGTTTATATTTTGAGGATCGTTTCTCACTCTGAAGGATAATTCAGGTGCTTGTTTCGGATCGTCACATTTCAGACTTATTTTGGATCACCCTCCCACTGACCCCATCCAGCAGCAACCAGGTGGAAATACCTGTGATGCCAGAATGAATTAACGCAAACAGACACACCAGTTGTCCAGGAGCTTATCAGTATTTCAGTACCAACCAATCAGGAACTGGTACCAATTTAGAACCGGTGTTCTACCATTTTACCATACCTGTATGGCAAACCCATAGATATACAGTGGTGTGAAAAAGTGTTTGCCCCCTTCCTGATTTCTCATTTTTTGTATGTTTGTCACACTTAAATGTTTCAGGTCATCAAACAAATTTAAATATCAGACAAAGATAACACAAGTAAACACAAAATGCAGTTTTTAAATGAAAGTGTTTATTATTAAGGGGAAAAAAATCCAAACCTACATGACCCTGTGTGAAAAACTGATTACCCCTAAACCTAATAACTGGTTGGGCCACCCTTAGCAGCAACAACTGCAATCAAGCGTTTGCGATAATTGGCAATGAGTCTTTTACAGCACTGTGGAGGAATTCTGGCCCACTCATCTTTGCAGAATTGTTGTAATTCAGCCACATTGGAGGGTTTTCCAGCATGAGCCGCCTTTTTAAGCTCATGCCACAGTATCTCAATCGGATTCAGGTCAGGACTTTGACTAGACCACTCCAAAGGCTTCATTTTGTTGTTTGGTTCCATTTACCACAGCAAGTCTTCCAGGTCCTGAAGCAGCAAAACAGCTCCAGACCATCACACTACCACCACCATATTTTACTGCTGGTATGATGTTCCTTTTCTGAAATGCTGTGTTACTTTTACGCTTCCAGAAAGTTCAACTTTTGTCTTACCAGTCCACAGAGTGGTTTCCCAAAAGTCTTGTGGATCATCAAGATGTTTTCTGGTAAAACTGAGACAAGCCTTTATGTTCTTTTTGCTCAGCAATGGTTTTTGTCTTGGAACTCTGCCATGCAGGCCATTTTGGCCCAGTCTCTTTCTTATGGTGAAGTCATGAACACTGACCTTAACTGAGGCAAGTGAGACCTGCAGTTCTTTGGATGTTGTTGTGGAGTCTGTTGTGACCTCTTGGATGAGTTGTCGCTGTGCTCTTGGGGTAATTTTGGTCAGATGGCCACTTCTGGGAAGGTTCACCACTGTTCCATGTTTTCGCCATTTGTGGATAATGGCTCTCACTGTGGTTCACTGGAGTCCCAAAACTTTAGAAATGGCTTTATAACCTTTTCCAGACTTTTCCAGACTGATAGATCTCAATTACTTTGAAGTAGACCAAAAGATCCTCAAAAGCTAGACATCATGCTGTGATCCAAGGACATTCAGGAACAAATGAGAAACACCTTGTCAGGCAGGTCCTATTTAAGTGATTTCTTGACTGAGAACAGGTGTGTCAGTAATCAGGCCTGGGTGTGGCTAGAGAAGTCAAACTCAGCTTTCCAAAGATGTGATAAACCACAGTTAATTTATGTTTTAAACGGGTGGGGGGGGGGGTCACCTTTATCACACAGGGCAATTTAGGTTTGAATCTTTTTCCCTTAATAATAAACACCTTCATAAACTGCATTTTGTGTTTACTTGTGTTATCTTTGCACAATATTTAAATTTGTTTGATGATCTGAAACATTTAAGTGTGACATACAAAAAATGAGAAATCAGGAAGGGGGCAAACACTTTCACACCACTGTATCTACAATTAACAATTATAACATTTAGTCACAGTTGGAAAAACGGGACACATCTTTAAACTGTAACCGTTCCAAATAAAGCATGTGTGTTGATGGGCACAGTTCTGTGATTCTGATGCTCACTTGTTTCTTAAAGGCTCCTGATGAGCCGCTTTATTCCAGAACCTGAGGCGTTAACCCTTCCATCTGCACGTCTAATGAATCAGATGTGGTGGGTCAACACCTTCTAGTCTACTGTCTTGTCATTGTGGTGCGTGTGTAGAATGTTGGACTCTGGTTCTGAAGGTTGTGGTTCTAGTCTTTGTTTAGCACCATTTCACAATGTTTATGCTGTCTGCTTCAACCAAAAGACCCATGGCCAGGGTCCTGCACCCGTGGCCAGGGTCCTGCCACAGCAGGACATACACACACCAACACACACAATGAGAAGCTGAGACTGTGTGCTACACATTGATCTTTTTTCAGGTTCACTCCATGGTTCTTTTCCACAATGTGTCTATTTATAGTTCCTACTGTTAAAATGACTGTTAAAATGACTCCATACAGCTGACGGAAGGTAAACAACTGTGTAATGTTGGTGCCCCGTCTGCAGTGCAGAACTTTTTTCAGCTCTGAGCGCCACGACAAAAAACGGCTACTGCCACAGTGTTTCAGCACCAAGGGTGCTCAGCACAGTAAACGCTGGACTACATAGACAATGAATGGAAGACAGCCGCCCAGAGCGGAAAAAAATGCGTTTCGTGGACACACAGCCCTACTAACCTTCCGTCAGCTGTATGCTGAAATTCTGGGCAGAACGCAGGGTATGGGTGTTCTGATAGGTATGGTAAAGGTCAGAACCCGGGTTCTCATGAGCCATCCCCAGTGGAGGCCGTCAGACGTACGGCAGTGAGGAACAGGAACTTCAACGTCCCCATGGAGGACTGAGGTTGGGCTCCTGCTCACCTTCAGCTTTTTATTTACTTTAACTTTGCTTTCATGTTGCCTAAAGTCAGAACCTCCAGAAAAAAATGGACCTTATGAAGACCAAAACTGGACACAAAAAATGAGGAGATCAGTGGAGAACCTGGAGTGCGGCAGCTAACGAGGTCAACGACTAAAGACTAGCGGACGGTCTGACCACAGCTTTAAACTCCGCCTTCACATGTGACACATCAATTGACAGGACAGTGCTAACGATGACCACAGCAGCTGTGTTCTCCTCCACTGCTGTCCCTCACACCACTGTCCTTTTCTCCTCATCCTCCTCTGCTCTTTAACCTGCATCAGTGTCTGTGAGCAACAATTCAGGAGAACCACATCTCAATTAACAACTACCTTTTCTCCTCATGGAGCAGAGCAGGAGGCTCCTCAGCCTCCATCTGATGCTCCTCTGAAGGCTCCTCCTTTTTCACCTCCCTCTGATATTTCTTCTCCTTCCTGATGTCTCTGACCTTCATGGAAGTCTGTGATGGATGTTTGGAGGGGCTGATGGGAGTTTTGTCCTTCTTCTTCCCCTTTTTCTCCTCCTCACCCACCTTTTCCTTTTGGTCCTCCAAGTTGCCTTTCAGAAACTTATGAGCCTCAGGCTTGGAGTCAACCAGAGCACTGTCCTTCACCTGCTCCTTGTCCTCCTCCACCTTCTTCTTGTTGCCTTGGAGAAATTCAGCAGCCAATGGTGAAGATTTAGAGTTTTCTGTGGGAGCACTGTCCATCTTGTCCTCTTCCTCCCTGTTGTCTCTCAAAATCTGAGGAGCCTCTGGCGTAGGTTTGGAGTCACTGATAGGAGAGTGCTCCAGCCTGTCCTCCTCCTGCTCCTCCCTGACGTCTGTCAGAGCCTCAGGAGCCTCTAGGATGGCTGTGCAGTGGTCCACCTCTAGTGTAGGTCTGGAGTGACTGATGGGAGCACTGTCCTTCCTGCCCTCCTCCTTCTCCTCCTCCTTTCCCATCTTCTCCTCCCCACCGCCCCCATCCTCCTCCTCCTCCTTCTTCTCCTCTCCGTTATCCACCAGAAACTCAGCAGATTGTTTGATAGGAGCATTGTCCTTCCTGTTCTCCTCCTCCTCCTCCTTCTTTCCCATCTTCTCCTCCCCATCCTCCTCCTCCTTCTTTCCCATCTTCTCCTCCCCATCCTCCTCCTCCTCCTTTCCCATCTTCTCCTCCCCATCCTCTTCCTCCTGCTGCTTGTCCTCTCCGTTATCCACCAGAAACTCAGCAGATTGTTTGATAGCAGCATTGTCCTTCCTGTTCTCCTCCTCCTTCTCCTCCATTCCCATCTTCTCCTCCCCATCCTCCTCCTCCTCCCTCTTTCCCAACTTCTCCTCCCCATCCTCCTCCTTCCTCTCCTCTCCATTATCCACCAGAAACTCCGCAGATTGTTTGATAGGAGCATTGTCCTTCCTGTTCTCCTCCTCCTCCTTCTCCTCCATTCCCATCTTCTCCTCCTTCTCCCTCTTTCCCATCTTCTCCTCCCCATCCTCCTCCTTCTCCTCCATTCCCATCTTCTCCTCCCCATCCTCCTCCTCCTCCCTCTTTCCCATCTTCTCCTCCCCATCCTCCTCCTTCCTCTCCTCTCCATTATCCACCAGAAACTCCGCAGATTGTTTGATAGGAGCATTGTCCTTCCTGTTCTCCTCCTCCTCCTTCTCCTCCATTCCCATCTTCTCCTCCTTCTCCCTCTTTCCCATCTTCTCCTCCCCATCCTCCTCCTTCTCCTCCATTCCCATCTTCTCCTCCCCATCCTCCTCCTCCTCCCTCTTTCCCATCTTCTCCTCCCCATCCTCCTCCTTCCTCTCCTCTCCATTATCCACCAGAAACTCCGCAGATTGTTTGATAGGAGCATTGTCCTTCCTGTTCTCCTCCTCCTCCTTCTCCTCCATTCCCATCTTCTCCTCCTTCTCCCTCTTTCCCATCTTCTCCTCCCCATCCTCCTCCTCCTTCTCCCTCTTTCCCATCTTCTCCTCCCCATCCTCCTCCTCCTGCTGCTTGTCCTCTCCGTTATCCACCAGAAACTCAGCAGATTGTTTGATAGGAGCATTGTCCTTACTGTTCTCCTCCTCCTCCTTCATTCCCATCTTCTCCTCCCCATCCTCCTCCTCCTCCTCCTCCTCCTTTCCCAGCTTGTCCTCCCTGTCCTTCTCCTCCTCCTGCTTCTCTTCTCCGTTATCCACCAGAAACTCAGCAGATTGTTTGATAGGAGCATTGTCCTTACTGTTCTCCTCCTCCTCCTTCATTCCCATCTTCTCCTCCCCATCCTCCTCCTCCTCCTCCTCCTTCTTTCCCAGCTTGTCCTCCCTGTCCTTCTCCTCCTCCTGCTTCTCTTCTTCGTTATCCACCAGAAACTCAGCAGATTGTTTGATAGGAGCATTGTCCTTCCTGTTCTCCTCCTCCTTCTCCTCCATTCCCATCTTCTCCTCCCCATCCTCCTCCTCCTCCCTCTTTCCCAGCTTGTCCTCCCTGTCCTTCTCCTCCTCCTGCTTCTCCTCTCTGTTATCCACCAGAAACTCAGCAGATTGTTTGATAGGAGCATTGTCATTCCTGTTCTCCTCCTCCTTCATTCCCATCTTCTCCTCCCCATCCTCCTCCTCCTCCTCCTCCTCCTCCTCCTTCTTCTTTCCCAGCTTGTCCTTCCTGTCCTTCTCCTCCTTCGTCTTCTCCCGATCGTTCCCCGTCTCCTCCATGACCTCGGACTCCTGCTGCCCACCATCTTTCAGAAACTCAGCAGCCTCTGGCGTGGGTCTGGAGTGGTCCATGGGAGTGTGGTCCTTCCCCTCCTTCCACAGCTGGTACCTGTTGGGCTGAAACTTCCTGACAAAAACGTCCATGTTGATCCTGATGGAGTCCTGACGGCACCGGCACTGTGGACAAGAACCAGAGGCATATCTGAGCTGCACACTCCACACGTCCAACTCTGGTGAGTCTCATTCACACGTGTCTCAGGTGCATCCCTATCACACATGTGTCTCAGGTACGTCTCAGTCACACGTGTGACAGACACAGTCTCAGGTGTGTGTCTCACAGTCAAACGTGTGTCTCAGATGCGTCTCACAGTAACAGGTGTGTCTCAGGTGCGTCTCATTCACATGTGTCTCAGGTGCTTCTCACAGTAACGTGTGTATCGGGCGACTCAGTAACACGTGTGGCTCAGGTGTGTCTCAAAGTCTCAGGTGTGTGTCTCAAGTGCGTCTCACAGTCACACGTGTGTCTCAGATGCGTCTCACAGAAACGTGTAGCTCAGGTGTGTCTCACAGTCTCAAGTGTGTCTCACAGTAACACGTCTTAGTTGCGGCTTACAGTCACATGTGTCTCAGGTGCATCTTACAGTAACACCTGTGGCTCAGGTGTGTCACACAGTCTCATGAGTCTCAGGTGCATCTCAAAGTCTCAGGTGTGTGTCTCACAGTCACATGTGTGTCTCAGGTGTGTCTCATAGTAATACGTGTCTCAGGTGCGTCTCAGTCTCAGGTGTGTCTCTCAGTCACACGTGTGTCTCAGGTGCGTCTCACAGAAACGTGTAGCTCAGGTGTGTCTCACAGTCTCAGGTGTGTCTCATAGTAACACGTATCTCTCAGTGGCGTCTCACAGTCACATGTGTCTCAGTTGCGGCTCACAGTCTCAGGTGTGTGTCTCAGTCACACGTGTGTCTGAGGTGTGTCTCAGCTGCGTCTCGGTCACACGTGTGTCTAAGGTGTGTCTCATTCACACGAGCATCTAAGGTGTGTCTCACAGTCAAACGTGTCTCAGGTACGTCTCAGTCACACAGTCACACGTGTGTCTCAGGTATGCATCTCACAGTCACGTGTCTCAGGTGCTTCTCACAGTCTCATGAGTCTCAGGTGCGTCTCAAAGTCTCAGGTGTGCGTCTCACAGTCACACGTGTGTCTCAGGTGCATCTCACAATCACATGTGTCTCAGGTGTGTCTGCCACGCTGGGGCCAACAGGCTGTATTCATGTTAGAGGGTAAATAAAGAATCTGTGCTGACCTACGCTCATGCCTCACCTCCACATCCTTTCCTTCACACCCTCTACAGTGGTGTCTCACAGTCACACGTGTATCAGGCGCATCTTATTGACACGTGTGTCTCAGTCACACATGTGTCTTAGGGGAGTGTCATTCACATGTCTCATTCACACATGTCTGAGATGCGTGCCATCAACACGTGTGTCTCATTCACCCATGTGTCTAATGCGCATCTCAGTCGCCCATGTGTCTCAGGTGCGTCTCATTCACATGTGTGTCTCAGTCACACGTCTGTCTATGGTGCGTCTCACAGTCACACGTGTGTCTCAGGTGCGTGTCAATTGGAAGTTACAAAACAGTGTGGAATCGGTGTGTGACTTTGCCAAAACGATGTCTGCCACTGTAGTATTCTCTGGGCCCCTCCCCAATCTGACCAGTGATGACATGTTTAGCCGCTCGTCATCCTTCAACCGCTGGCTGTCTGTGTGGTGTCCTAAAAATGACGTGGGCTACATAGACAATTGGAGCTCATTTTGGGGAAAACCTGGTCTTATGAGACGAGACAGCGTTCATCCCACTTTGGATGGTGCTTCTCATTTATCTAACAATCTGGCATCATTTTTATCCAAATTTCCAAAATCTTGACTACTCAGAGTTGGGACCAGGAAGCAGAGTCACAGTCTTACACGCCTCTCTGCAGCTCCTCTTCATCCGCCACCCCTCAACTTAGCCCCTGTCTTCCCCATCAGAGAATCATTGTCTGCTCCCTCCAAAGTAAATGAAAATATAATGTATAAGCATCCCAAAGTGATTAAGCAAAAAGTTGGAAAAACTCAAATCAAACATAAAGCCTCTAAATTGAATGATTTGGCCTCTCTTCCTCCTCATAATTTAAAAATTAAATGCGGTTTGTTAAATATTAGGTCTCTAACTCCCAAGTCTCTGTTAGTCCATGATCTGTTAATTGATCATCAGATTGATTTAATATCCCTTACAGAGACTTGGTTAGGGCAAGAGGATTATGTTGGTTTAAATGAATCAACTCCCTCTGGTTATTGAAACTGTCAAAATCCCAGAAGTTCTGGTCGAGGAGGAGGAGCAGCAACAATTTACCAATCCAATTACTAGTTAATGTAAAGCAAAAAACATGTTATAATTCCTTTGAGGGCCTGGTCCTCAGTGTTGGGCATTTTAGCAATTTTAGGTTAAACCCAATTTTATTTGCCGTAGTTTATCGTCCTTCCTCAGCCTACTCAGAGTTTTTATCCTAATTTGCCGAATTCTTAGCAGATTTAGTGCTGAAATCCAATAGAATAATTATAGTAGGGGACTTTAATATACATGTAGCTAGTGATTGCCTTAAAATGGCATTTAATTCAATATTAGACTTGATGGGGTTTTCTCAGAAAGTAGAAAATTCTACCCATTATCTCCACTACACGTTGGACCTTGTCCTGACATATGGCATAAAAACAGAAAATCTGGTAGTGTCTCCTCATAACCCTGTACTGTCAGACCATTGTCTGTTAACCTTTGATTTTACTATTTCTGACTATTTGGCTCCTAAAGACAAGTATTATCACAGTAGATGCCTCTCAGATGATGCTGTTACCAAATTTATGCAGATTGTTTCCTCTATGCCATGTGTCAACACAACAGAAAAAAGCTATGGACAGCTTGCTCCTTCTGTAATTGATGGCATGGTAGATAGTGTTACAGCTTCTCTGCATCAGACTGTAGACATGGTGGCCCCCTTTAAAAAAGAAAAGTCTAATCAGAGATTTCTAACTCCTTGGTTCAACACAGAAACTCGTAGCTTAAAACAGAAGACTCGTCAATTAGAAAGAAAATGGTGCGCCACTAATTTAGATGAAATCTATTTAGCTTGGAGAAATCAACTTCTAATTTAAAAAAAACTCTTAGAAAAGCTAGAACGAGTTATTATTCTGCATTAATAGAAGAGAACAAGAATAATCCCAGGTTTCTTTTCAGCACTGTAGCCAGGCTGACAAAGAGTCAGGACTCTGTCAATCCTAGCATTCCCTTAGAGCTTACTAGTCAGGACTTTATGAACTTTTTCAATAATAAAATTTCATCTATCAGAGATAAAATCAGTCAGATTATCCCCACCGTTAACTTAAATACAGTAACTACTACAACTCCTTCAACTGACTTCCATTTGGATGCGTTTACTCCAATTGACCTTTTAGAGTTAGACAAAATAATTTCCTCATCCAAGCCTTCAACTTGTCTTTTAGACCCTATTCCTACCAGGTTATTTAAAGAAGTCTTCCCATTTATTGGTCGGTCTATTCTTCAAATAATCAATTCTTCATTAACATTAGGCCATGTACTGCAGGCTTTTAAAATAGCTGCAATTAAACCCTTACTCAAAAAGCCAACGCTGGATCCAAGAGTTTTAGCTAACTAAAGACCAATCTCTAATCTGCCTTTCATTTCAAAAATCTTAGAAAGAATTGTTGCAACGCAATTATTTGACCACTTGCTGGGAAATTGCCTTAGTGCAGCTTTTGGTACTATCGATCATAACATTTTACTTGATAGGCCAGGACACCATGTTGGACTATGTTGCTGTGGTTTAGATTTTATTTATCTGATAGGTTCCAGTTTGTTCATGTCAATAATGATTTTTCTTCCAACTCAAAGCTCAGTCACAGAGTTCCACAGGGATCTGTGCTAGGCCCTATTCTTTTTAGTTTATATATGCTTCCGCTAGGCAACATAATTAGAAAGCACTGTGTACATTTTCATTGTTATGCAGATGACACACAATTATACCGGTCAATGAAGCCAGATGATAGTAATCAATTAGCCCAGTTAGAGGCCTGTCTTAAGGAAATCAAAGCTTGGATGACTTGTAATTTCCTGCTGTTAAATTCAGATAAGACTAAAGTCATTCTAGTTGGTCCAAAAAACCTTAGAAATACCTTTCCAAATCAAACTTTTAGTTTGGATACGGTTACTCTTTCTCTTACTTTCTCTTAATAGCTCTGTGAGGAACCTTGGGAGTTATTTTTGATCAAGATTTGTTCTTTAATTCACATATTAAACTTGTTTCTAAGACTGCCTTCTATCATTTGCGTAATATTGCCAAGATTAGGAGCATCTTGTCTCAGAGTGATGCTGAGAAACTGATCCACGCTTTTGTTAGCTCGAGATTAGATTATTGTAACTCTTTATTATCAGGATGTCCTAAAACATCTTTAAAAAGTCTTCAGCTGATCCAAAATGCTGCAGCAAGAGTTTAAACAGGTACTAGAAAGAGAGATCATATCTCTCCGGTTCTGGCCTCCCTTCATTGGTTTCCCATAGAGTTTAGAATTAAGTTTAAAATCCTTCTTCTTACTTACAAAGCTCTAAATAATCAGGCCCCTTTTAATTTAAAAGATCTGATATTACCTTATTATCCTAACAGAGCACTATGTTCCCAAAATGCTGGATTACTTGTAATACCTAGAATCTCCAAAAGTACAATGGGAGGGAGAGCCTTCAGTTATCAAGCTCCTCTCCTGTGGAACCAGCTGCCAATCTGGTTTCGGGAGTCAGACTCGATCTCTGCTTTTAAGAATAGGGTTAAAACCTTCCTTTTTGATATAGCCTATAATTAGGGAGGGATAATGTACCCCTGAACCCTCCCTTAGTTATGCTGCTAATAGATTTAGACAGCCAGGGGACCTCCAATAATGCACTGGGCTTCACTCCTTCCTTCACTCTCAATGAAATATTTTTGCTGGTCATTAACATCTGTTTGTTCTCTCCCATAGATTGAGTCTTCGTTGTGCTGTTTGCTCTCTACATGTCTGTTCTTTTCTTCTTGTCTATCACCTCCCCCCCTAGCCAGTAACAGCAGATGACTGCCCCTCCCTGAGCCTTGTTCTGTTGGAGGTTTCTTCCTGTTAAAAGGGAGTTTTTCCTCTCCACCATCGCCAAGTGCTGCTCACAGGGGATCGCCTGATTACTGGGGTCTTTCTGCAATTGTGGGGGTTTCCCCTACAGTTGAAACTGCTATGAGATGACTGTTGTTGTGCCTCAGTGAAACGGAGAGGCATACAGTGATCAGTCAATGCGTCTGTGTGTGGATGTGCGTTTGTTTGTTGGCCTGTCTGTTTCAGTTCGCTCGGTCAAAATTAAGTCAAACTAAAAGCTTTTATCATTATATCGCCATATTTTCTCAACTTAATTTGCCAGAATTCTGAGATACAGTAAGTGCTATGAGATGACTGCTGTTGTAAAATGGCACTATATAAATAAAGCTGAATTGAACTGTTGTGTCTCACAGTCACATGTGTGTCTCAGGTGTTTAGAGACAGTCACCTGTGATGCTTGTTTTCCGTATTCGATCCATCTCTGCATGGCGAAGTTGGTGAACTCGGCACAGTTGAATCCGTGGTTGAAGCCAGCGTGGTAACCGTAGGGGAAAGTGATGATGAACTGACCCGCCTCCTGAGTCACCTGATCATTGGGGAAAATGGGAAGAGTTGCTATGGCAATGTTTCTTTAGTGAAATTAACCCTCCACCCAGATCATCACCAACAACAACGACAGTTACCCTGCTGAACGGGACTCCATACTTCTTCAGGACCCATGGAGAAATTAACGTCATCTTATGGCGAAGGAATGCCTGGCAGCCCTGAGCGAATCCTGGTAAAAAAGCTGGGAACGCACCAATGAGAGAAGAGATCAATGTCTGGGGTGGGGCTGTGATCATGTGACTGAACTTTTTTCTACATGTTTTTGACACAGCTGATGGAGATGAAACGTCTGTGGCCTGATTTGGTCTACTCATGGGGGCGGAGGTCAGCCTGATCTGACCCCAACTCACCACACACTCCCTCTTAGGGATGCAGCTGACAAGATTACTTCATTATCAATGGCATTGTCCATTTGGTTTGTCCATCCAATTCTTTATCAATTTCCTGATCAATGCTTCATCAGTTTTACGTGTGGGGGGGAAAAAAAAAAATCAGGCTTTCATAGGATTTGAGCATCAATGCAGGAGTTTTGTTGTTTTTCTGACTTTGAACAATGATTCTTCTCTTCAAAAGATATAATAAAATCTACTATACAAGACTGTAAACAAGTAAAAATGGGCATTTATGCCACCACCAGTAAACCAGCAACAAGTCGGCCTGACATGATTCCTAAAAAACACAAATACTTTTTGAAAAATTTGTGATTTTGGTTTTTTTGCAAAAAATGCTCGTTGAAATCATGAAGAAGCTGCTCCTTGCTTCAAATAACAGTGTGGGAGATTTTAAAACCCTAAACTTTGTATTTGAAAGAGTAGTCAGTAGACAGTCCTTGGAAACTGAAGCTGATTTTCTCATAATTAGTTTGAGAGGAACTAACATTCAAGTTCTTCACGCTTCCTCATTTCCAGGTTAGACATCATTGGAACGCTTAGATTCCACACTTTCAGAATCTGTAAAGAACTCAGGAGAGCCTTCAGGAGGCTTGGTCCCAGCTTTTCCAAGGCTGGTCACATTTGCGCTTAAACGCTAAAATCAATATCAATAAAGGCAGTACAAATGGAATACTGAAGGGATTAGAAACAACTGCACACATGTTATTTTAGCCATCACAAAAACAGACATGCTGTATTTGAGTTGAATTTTTACTTGTTTTTTAATATACACAGTAAATATGCACAGTGTATATACACAGCCACATGCATAAAATACTCAGTTGTATATTAACATAGTGGTAAGACCTGAAGACAGAGTGTGTGGAATAGTTCAGTATTAACCTCCATCACACGTACCACCGACCCAAACTGCAGCTGCTCTATGCTCAGGAACGCATTCAAGCCTTTAAAGAGACATGCCAGCAAAAGTCTAGTTTTTCTCTTTTTAACATGTCTCCAACATGTTTCTTGTGATTTACAAGACAGTAGGGTGGAAATCGTGAGGGACCTCATGATTCGATTAGGATCACGATTCTTGGGTCACGATGTGATCCTCTCACCAGTCAACCATAATCACAATATCACAATAATCAAGTCTCACAATCCTATAGATTTCACATTTTTTCACCTTATTCAACCTCAAATCATGTCCCAAAGTAAAACTGGTGACATGTCTTTCATATAATCCATCATAGTACTGAAACAGCCTTAGCGAAGGTCACTAACGACCTCCTCATCGCATCTGCAAAGTGAGAGTGAATGAAGGGAAGGAATAAATGTGTTTGTTTATAGTGAGTGACGGAGGGAGGAAGGCCTGAAATAGGCAAATGTGAGTTATGTTATATGTGTTAAATGTGAGTCAGGCTGTTATATTTGTGTATTTATAATATTTATGTTAAAGGTGAGTCAGGCTGTTATATTTGTGTATTTATAATATTTATAATTGTGTATTTATAATTTTTCTGCATTGATGTATGTGGTTATTGTGTATATTTTTATCTTGATTCTTTTTTCTAAAGCCCATCCAGGGACAAGAGTTGCAAATTAGCTAATAGCTATACACTCTATGTGCAACACATCAGATTGATTGTCTTTGATTAATTGTCTATGTTTATTGCACTGTCCCTGTCAAATAAACTAATCTACTACTACTACTGATAATGGACTGGTTTCTGTACTTGTCCTTTTAGACCTTAGTGCAGCTTTTGATACTATCGATCATAATATTCTACTTGATAGATTAGAACACTATGTTGGACTTAATGGAACTTCGTTGCAGTGGTTTAGATCTTATTTATCTGATAGGTTCCAGTTTGTTCATGTAAATAATGAGTTTTCTTTCAACTCAAAGCTTAGTCATGGAGTTCCACAGGGATCTGTGCTAGGCCCTACTCTTTTTAGTTTATATATGCTTCCGTTAGGCAACATTATTAGAAAGCACTGTATACATTTTCATTGTTATGCAGATGACACACAATTATACCTGTCAATGAAGCCAGATGATAGTAATCAATTAGCCAAGTTAGAAGCCTGTCTTAAGGAAATCAAAGCTTGGATGACTTGTAATTTCCTGCTATTAAATTCAGATAAGACTGACGTCATTCTTGTTGGTCCAAAAAACCTTAGAAATTCCTTTCCAAATCAAACTTTCAGTTTGGATGTGGTTACTCTTTCTCTTAATAGCTCTGTGAGGAACCTTGGAATTATTTTTGATCAAGATCTGTCCTTCAATTCACATATTAAATTTGTTTCTAAGACTGCCTTCTATCATTTGCATAATATTGCCAAGATTAGGAGCATCTTGTCTCAGAGTGATGCTGAGAAACTGATCCACGCTTTTGTTAGCTCGAGATTAGATTATTGTAATTCTTTATTATCAGGCTGTCCTAAAACATCTTTAAAAAGTCTTCAGCTGATCCAAAATGCTGCAGCAAGAGTTTTAACAGGTACTAGAAAGAGAGATCATATCTCTCCGGTTCTGGCCTCCCTTCATTGGCTTCCCATAGAGTTTAGAATTAAGTTTAAAATCCTTCTTCTTACTTACAAAGCTCTAAACAATCAGGCTCCTCTTTATTTAAAAGATCTGATACTACCGTATTATCCTAACAGAGCACTACGCTCCCAAAATGCAGGATTACTTGTAATACTTAGAATCTCCAAAAGTAGATTGCTGCTGCCCACTCCCCACTCCACCGACACCCCCCCCACTCCCAACACACAGCCCCCCATCCTGACCCTGACCAAGACCCAGGTGAGGACGGAGCTGAGGAAGATCAAGGCGAGGAAGGCGTCGGGACCGGACGGCATCAGCGCAAAGCTCCTCAAGTCCTGTGCAGACCAGCTGTGTGGGATTGTGACGTATATCTTCAACATGAGCCTGAAACTGGGGAGGGTACCACAGCTGTGGAAAACATCTTGTGTGGTACCTGTACCAAAAACTTCCCACCCCAAAGACCTGAACAGCTTCAGACCGGTGGCCTTGACGTCCCACTTGATGAAGACCCTGGAGAGACTGCTCCTTGCTCATCTCCACCCCCTGGTGGAACCAGCGATGGATCCACTCCAGTTCGCCTACCAGCATGGCATTGGGGTGGAGGATGCGGTGATCTTCCTCCTTCACCGTTCTCTGTCCCACCTGGAGAAGCCCGGGAATATGGTGAGGATCATGTTCTTTGACTTCTCCAGTGCTTTCAACACCATCCAACCGATGATCCTGAAGGACAAGCTGCTGCGCGCAGGGGTGGACCAGCACCTGTCATCATGGATCCTGGACTACCTCACGAACCGGCCTCAGTTTGTGAGAACCCGGGACTGTGTTTCCGACACGATCATCAGTAGCACGGGGGCCCCCCAGGGAACGGTGCTGGCTCCCTTCCTGTTCACTCTTTATACTGCGGACTTCTCACACAACACAACACATTGCCATCTACAGAAGTTCTCTGATGACTCTGCGATCGCTGGTCTCATCTCCAGCGGAGATGAAGCTGAGTACAGAGGGCTTATCCAGGACTTTGTGGACTGGTGCCATCGGAACTGCCTCCAGATCAACGCGAGGAAAACTAAGGAGCTGGTGGTGGACTGCCGCAGGCATGGGCAGCCCCTCACAGCACCAGTAAATATACAGGGAACAGACATCGAGATGGCGACATCCTACAAGTACCTGGGTATTCATCTGAACAATAAACTAGACTGGTCACACAATACTGACGCACTCTACAAGAAGGGACAGCGCAGGCTGTTCCTGCTGAGGAGACTCAGGTCTTTTGGTGTACAAGGGGCGCTGCTGAAGTCATTCTATGACACGGTGGTGGCATCAGCCATCACTTTTGGAGTGGTCTGCTGGGGCAGTGGCATTACTGCAGCCGATAGGAAGAGACTGAACAAACTGATTAAGAAAGCTAGCTCTGTCCTGGGGCAGCGCCTTGATCCGATGGAGGAGATAGGAGAGAGAAGGACGGTGGCTAAACTGTCATCTCTGCTGGAGTCCGAGTTCCACCCTATGCAGGACATACTGGATGCACTGAGGAGCTCATTTAGCAGCAGACTACATCATCCCAGGTGCACAACCGAGAGGTTTCGTAGGTCCTTCCTACCAACGGCTGTCAGACTGTACAACCTAAGCAGGGCTGCTCGCAGAGATAGCAAAAAGACGTAACAAACTAATAGTTTTTTTTTTTTTTGAATGCAAAAGATGCAATAGACTTACACAATGGTCCTCTCCGGCATACAACTAGGAACATACCGGTCGCTATGGAGGGTGAGAATATGTATGGGCACATAATCATACCATGTAGGATAACTAAATAGACGGTTATGCTGTTTCATCCCACCTAGCAACAATGCTCTGCACTGGGTGTGTTTATATTTATATATCTATATATTTATTCCATCTAGCTACAATGCTCCGCACTGTGTTTTTATATATCTACATATTATTCCATCTAGCTACATTGCTCCGCATTGTGTGTGTTTATATACTTGCATATTTATTCCACCTAGCTGCAATGCTCCGTACTGTGGGTGTTTATATATTTACATATTTATTCCATCTAGCTACAATGCTCTGCACTGTGTGTCTGTGTGTGTGTGTGTGTGTGTGTATATATATTTTATAGTAATATGTACATATGTATATTAGCTGCTCTTGCTTGCTTGTTTTTTTTTTTTGTTTGTTTTTTTTTTCTTGCCTTCTGATTGTTGCTCTGAGTGTTGCTATCCCTGTGCTGTTGCAATCCTGGAATTTCCCCGTTGTGGGACTAATAAAGGCTTATCTTATCTTATCTTATCTTAAGTACAATGGGAGGCAGAACCTTCAGTTATCAAGCTCCTCTCCTGTGGAATCAGCTGCCAATCTGGATTCGGGAGTCAGACTCGATCTCTGTTTTTAAGAATAGGGCTAAAACCTACCTTTTTGATATAGCCTACAATTAGGGAGGGATCATGTGTTTCTGAACCCTCCCTTAGTTATGCTGCTAATAGGTTTAGTCAGCCGGGGGACCTCCAGTAATGCACTGGGCTTCACTCCTTTCCTCACTCTCAATGAAATATTTTTTTTGCTGGTCATTAACATCTGTTTGTTCTCTCCCATAGATTGAGTCCCCATCGTGCTGTTTGCTCTCTACATGTCTGTTCTTTTCATCTTCTCTGTCCCCTCACCCCCCAGCCAGTCGCAGCAGATGACTGCCCCTCCCTGAGCCTGGTTCTGCTGGAGGTTTCTTCCTGTTAAAAGGGAGTTTTTCCTCTCCACCGTCGTCGCCAAGTGCTGCTCACAGGGGATCACCTGATTGCTGGGGTCTTTCTGCAACTGTGGGGGTTCCCCCTACAGTTGATAGTGCTATGAGATGACTGTTGTTGTGAAATGGCGCTATATATATAAAGTTGAATTGAATTGAATAATAAAGGATTCTCGAGGCTTCATTTTCCACGGAGACACGTCTCTGCACACAGGAGGACGGTGGACGGTGTCTGGAACAGACTACCACTCCAGCTACTTTTGTGGACTCTTAAAAAGCAGCTGAAAACGTTTTAACCAGGATTTCTGTTGAGTTTCAACTGCTTTTTATGGTAAGTCTGATATTTTTAAATTATTTTAATCTTGTGTTTTAACTTGTCTTTGTATTTTTATTTTTTTTTTTTTTTTTAATCTGTCAGCTGCCTTTTATTCCATTTTATTGTGCAGTGCTCTGTGACTACATGTCTGTGAAAAGCGCTTCATAAATAAACTTTACTCACTTGACGGTTGGAGAAAAGCTCCATGCTGGTGTCTCTTTAGCTTAGCTGTTGCTAATGCTGCTCCGAGACCTGTGTGACCCGCCGTGTTCTGAGTGTTTTTTCTTTTTTCTGTGCAGCGCTTCTTGCAGGTTGTGTGTCATGTCAAGGTCTTTCCTTCCATCTTTGTTATAAAATCCAAAAAGGCCTGACCTTTGAGCTAACTGCTTCTTAACTTTGAAAGCTGGCTGCAAATCACCCAGACAAGCTCTGACTTCACTTGACTGGGTGTTTGCTTTATACCATCTAGTGGTTTGAAAACGTCACTGATTAACTGATAACCCAAACGTATCTGTGCACATTTTCTTTTAACAAAAGATCGATCTGTGCAGTTTTGGATCAATGCATTGTCACCAGCGCCAAGTATCGCGATCCATCACTGAAGTGATCTTTTTCCAACTCCTACAAGACATTTCAAGAGCAAAATCATTCCAAACCCTCAACTATGTGTTTTTCTGCTGGGAATGTCTGCTTAAGCTCCCCCCCCCCCCCCCCCCAAAAAAAGCAGATATGGACAGAGTGTTTCTATGTCAGTATTCCTGACTCGATAGTACTGAGATCCCTGCTCAATTCTCTCGGGGGAAGAGGGAGGAGCAAGCAGGAGTTCAGCTTTATACAAGATGGGAAAGATGGCAGACATTTACTGGAAGAGATGGCACGTTTACTGGAAAGTGTGCAGCAGACCCTCATCTCTGCAGCTGTGGAGAAGTGCTGGGTCAGCAAGAAAGAAGTTGAAGAAAAAAATGAGAAGGACCAAATTTGGACAATATGCTTACCAGTGTAATGGCCAATGAAAGGGTCTACAGGTGAATCATAGTGGGCAAGGGATGGCCTATTTCTGGTGGTGTGATGTGACCCTCCAATAAGACTAGCTTAGAGGTGTGGAAATATCAGCCAACAGGCATAGAAAATGATAGCTTCAGACAGTATAAAAATCATGCTAAAACTTAGGTCAGACGGGACACTTTGGGGTGAGGCTTGACGTTGCACAAACTGTTCCCCAGGTTTTGTGGTTGACCATTAAACTTGTTCTCTCAGAATGCTGACTTTCTTCTGTTCATTTTTTCAAGACCAATGTGAATATTTCTGAATTGTTAACAGAGACTAAACATAGATCTAGAGCAACGTCGGGGACGTCTGACATCCAACAAGACTATGTTGAAGAATAAACCACATTTGGTCAGATTTGACCACTATGATCTTTCAGCCTATGAACTTTTCAGCCCCGCATATGTGTTCAGTTTTTGGCTATGAGCAAGAATTCCTCTTAAATTACATGTCTGATCCACAGACATGAAAATACAACAGCAATGATTAATTTTATTTGGAAAACCTCAGTATCCCTGCTAAAAATCCCGGCGAGGACACGGGTTAGCAGCCTGCATGCCGGGGAAGATGGCCCTGGTGTGCGTGGCGCAACGGCCTGGTGAGTATCGTTGCAGATGAACCTGCCAAAGGATCATTCATGGTGGAGCAGAGAGACAGTCACGGTCCAGCTGGAGGGCTCCCCTTGCCTCACAGAGCATCCACCGGTGCGCCCCACCTCTCCCCGGAGAGAGCTGAGGACAATGCTCCAAAGGAACTGAGCACTCCTCGGCTCCTCCCTCTTCCCCCTAAGGAGTGGTCTCTGGTTACACACTCACCACAGATTGCCTTGCTGAGAGCCAGTGTTATGCCGAGAATTCCATCCTATCGTCACCAGCAGGTGTTTAGTGTAAGTCAAAGTCAAAACAACTAGATACTCTGAAACAGTGATGACCTTTTTTTTTACCAACAGTGCATAAATGCAAAATCTGGACTTTGAAGATTGTAAAACATGGAGTTGGTTCAATGATTTCTAACCCTCTTTGAAACACTAAAACATCAGGACAATCAATATAATTTAACGATAATTTACAAGAGGTAATAACAATTTTTACTTCTAAAATGCACAAATGGTTACAAACCTGGCTGTAGTGTTATATTTTATAGTTTGTGCCAGATGGGATGCAATTCTCGGCAGAACACCAGCAAGCAGTTCACCTCGGAGTGGCTCGAAGCAACGCAAACTCTAAAGGAAGGAGGCCAGGGAGCGCCTCGGAGGTGAGCCAGCTGGCAGGTGCACCAGACCGAGGCGAACTGCTCACTGGTCCCCAGCAAGGTGATCCGCAGTGAGTGAGTAACCACAGACTGACGGGGAGCCTTCCTGCCTCCATGCCGGGCCGGGCAGCGACTCTTCCGTGGGCTCACCTACAACAGTACTTCCTCAAGTTAGATCGCCTTCTTGGAGCCTTGTACAATGTCCTCGTCTTCTTCCAGCTGCTGGTGGGTGGGAATATGGGTGAAGCTAATTAGAATATTCATAGATCCGTGCATACTTAAGTAGGTCAAAAACATAAAAACTTTTTCCAAGCCATTCTAAGACAATGGAAGTTTTTTTTGTGTATAAAAAGCCACCATATACTATTTTGGGCAAAACACATTGGTTTTGGAGGTGATTTTAGAGCTGCTGAAGTGGGTCTTCAAATACAAACTTCATCACAGCTCTGTGAGCAGCTAGCATCGGTAGTTATCCTGGCAAGGAGCGGAGGATGAGCAGGTTGGTAAAACCTCAGAGCTACCCGTGGCTGTCCTGTTGCTGAACCATGGCTGTATAATGAGGAGATTTGAGCTAACTGGCTAGTTAAGCTAGCTGCACTGTACCTATCTTTATACAGCTGCACTGTACCTGTCTTTATACCCTGATTGATGGAGCCTTAAGTATTTTTAAGTATTTTTATCATGTTTATAGTCAGCTTCATGTGTGCCTGTGTTTATGTTGATTGTAACTGTGGCTTGTAAATATGGATGTCACCAGACTGCAAAACAAATCTACCTACGGGTACAAATAAAGGAACCTGAACCTGAACCTACGCTAGCTCCGAGACTCAGTGGCAGACTTCCTGTTTGCCTCCTCATAGAGGGTATACCAGACTATCCAGGAGGAAGGTCTGGATCAGGTCTGTTCAGTGAAGACATGATGATCTCACAGAAGACAATGGCCAATCAGAGTGAGGCATTTCACACAGCTCTGTAGTCCTCAATTTTGTGGGAGAGGAGAACTCCGGTGGAGGAGGACTCTACAGACCAGATAATGTCACAGAAATCCCAAAGAACACTCTAAAATAAAGGGGAGCCTAAATGCCTGCCTCCTTCTAATCAGCAGCAGCTGCTGGTGGTTCCGTCACAATCAGAATCCAAGATCAAACATGGCGGTCCACATACCCCTGGACAGTCGCTCCATCCTCCGGCCATGTTCGGGTGGGATGACATACCTGAGAAGAGAGTCGGTTACATTCATGACCCAAACGCTGAAACATCTGGGTCCAAACATCAGACACAAACCTGGCTGACATACCAGACTAATTAGTCCAAGTAGAAAATAAAAAACAATCCACTACATCCTCACATTAATCACTGAATCCTAAAGGTTCTCTAATGAAGGTCAATGGTCTACAGATCCTGGAGCTGGAGGCCCAGCACTGCTGCGCTTTACAAGTACTGTGTCATGTAATGTACTTTGATGTACACAGACCTGCAGTACACAGGTCTCTGTGTACATGTGGTACATGTACTGTGTGTGTGTAGCAGTGTGTACATACAGCACAAGTACATCTCAAAAAATTAGAATATCATGAAAAAGTTCAATATTTTTTGTCACTCATTTCAGAAAATGAAACCCATATATTATATACAGACGTGGACAAAATTGTTGGTACCCCTCTGTTAATGAAAGAAAAACCCACAATGATCACAGAAATAACTTGAATCTGACAAAAGTGGTAATAAATAAAAATTCTATGAAAATTAACCAATGAAAATCAGACAATACTTTTGAATTGTGGTTCAACAGAATTATTTTAAAAAACAAACTCATGAAACAGGCCTGGACAAAAATGATGGTACCCTTAACTTAATATTTTGTTGCACAACCTTTTGAGGCAATCACTGCAATCAAACCATTTCTGTAACTGTCAGTGAGACTTCTGCACCTCTCAGCAGGTATTCTGGCCCACTCCTCATGAGCAAACTGCTCCAGTTGTCTCAGGTTTGAAGGGTGTTCTCCAGACGGCATGTTTCAGCTCCTTCCACAGATGTTCAATAGGATTTAGATCAGGGCTCATAGAAGGCCACTTTAGAATAGTCCAATGTTTGGCTCTTAGCCATTCTTGGGTGTTTTTAGCTGTGTGTTTTGGGTCATTATCCTGTTGCAAGACCCATGACCTGCGACTGAGACCAAGCTGTCTGACACTGGGCAGCACATTTCTCTCTAGAATACCTTGATAGTCTTGAGATTTCATTGTACCCTGCACAGATTCAAGACACCCTGTGCCAGATGCAGCAAAGCAGCCCCAGAACATAACAGAACCTCCTCCATGTTTCACAGTAGGGATAGTATTCTTTTCTTGGTATGCTTCATTTTTGCGTCTGTGAATATAGAGCTGATGTGCCTTGCCAAAAAGTCCCAGTTTTGTCTCGTCTGTCCATAGGACATTCTCCCAGAAGCTTTGTGGCTTGTCAACATGCAGTTTGGCAAATTCCAGTCTGGCTTTTTTATGATTTGTTTTCAACAGTGGTGTCCTCCTTGGTCGTCTCCCATGAAGTCCACTTTGGCTCAAACAACGACGGATGGTGCGATCTGACACTGATGTACCTTGACCTTGGAGTTCACCATGAACGTGTTAAGAGGTTGTTCTGGGCTCTTTTGTTACCATTTGTATTAAAACCTTAAACCACGCTTTATTGTCATTCAATCCATGCAGCCAATCATGTACAGTAGAATGAAATTGTGTTTCTCTTATCTACAGTGTTAATCACACACACACACCCATATATAGAATCTGAGGGGTCGCTGCCAAGCAAGGCGCCGCCACAGATTTCCCTCCTCCATTCCATTATTGCTGAGCACCAAGCTGGACGGCAGGAAGTTCCGCTTTTATATGGTCTTTGGCATGACCCGGCCGGGATTTGAACCCCTGCCTCCCAGGTGTGGGGCAGATGCTCTACCAACTGAGCCACCACTCCGGTAATTATCCGTCTCCTCCTGTGGCCACGTCCAGGGAGGTTGGCTACAGTCCTGTGGATCTTAAATTTCTGAATAATATGTGCAACTGTAGTCACAGGAGATGGTCTTATAGCCTTTACCTTTAACATGCTTGTCTATAATTTTCTTTCTAATCTCCTGAGACAACTCTCTCCTTTGCTTCCTCTGGTCCATGTTTAGTGTGGTACACACCATGTCACCAAACAGCACAGTGACTACTTGTCACCCTTTAAATAGGCCGACTGACTGATTACAAGTTTGTAGACACCTGTGATGTTAATTAGAGGACACATCTTGGTTGAACATGTCCCTATGGTCACTTCCTTGTGGTAACGTATCGTCACTTCCTGTTTTGCTGTCTGCCTGTGTGGTTTGCTCTCCAGCTCTCGAGCCACTAGCTATGGCTACTAGCTCTCTTTCCTCTCCTCCTCTGGTGTGCTCTCTCTGTCAGATGTTTAGCTACACCTCTGCCTCTTTTAGTGATAACGGTAAATGTAATAAATGTTGTCTTTTTGAGGCGCTCGAGGCGAGGTTGTCTGATTTGGAATCCCGGCTCCGCTGCATTGAAACACCGTCTGCGCCAGTTAATCTCGACGGACGCCCCTTAGCTGCAGCGGAGCTAGCTAGCTTAGGTCCCCCTGTCACCGGTTCCCCGGCTCTCCTCTGCAGCGAGGAGACTGGGTGGGTGACGGTGAGAAGGAAGCCTAGTCGCAAAGCCCCGGTTCACCACCAACCTGTTCACGTTTCTAATCGTTTTTCCCCGCTCAGCGACACACCCGCTGAGGAAAAAACTCTGATCATTGGCGACTCTGTAGTCAGAAACGTGAACCTAGAGACTCCAGCGGCCATAGTCACATGCATTCCTGGGGCCAGAGCAGGCGACATCGAGTCAAATTTGAAAATGCTGGCTAAAAGTAACTGTAAATATTCCACAATTGTTATTCACGCCGGCATTAATGACATCCGTCTCCGGCAGTCGGAAGTCACGAAACTTAATGTAGAATCGGTGTGTGACTTTGCAAAAACGATGTCTGCCACTGTAGTATTCTCTGGGCCCCTCCCCAATCTGACCAGTGATGACATGTTTAGCCGCTCGTCATCCTTGAACCGCTGGCTGTCTGTGTGGTGTCCTAAAAATGACGTGGGCTACATTGACAATTGGAGCTCTTTTTGGGGAAAACCTGGTCTTATGAGACGAGACAGCATTCATCCCACTTTGGATGGTGCTTCTCATTTATCTAACAATCTGGCATCTTTTTTATCCAAATTTCCAAAACCCTGACTACTCAGAGTTGGGACCAGGAAGCAGAGTCGCAGTCTTACACGCCTCTCTGCAGCTCCTCTTCATCCGCCACCCCTCAGCTTAGCCCCTGTCTTCCCCATCAGAGAATCGTTGTCTGCTCCCTCCAAAGTAAATAAAAATATAATGTATAAGCATCCCAAAGTGATAAAGCAAAATATTGGTAAAACTCAAATTAAACATAAAGCCTCTAAATTGAATGATTTGGCCTCTGTTCCTCCTCATAATTTAAAAATTAAATGTGGTTTATTAAATATTAGGTCTCTAACTCCCAAGTCTCTGTTAGTCCATGATCTGTTAATTGATCATCAGATTGATTTAATTTCCCTTACAGAGACTTGGTTAGGACAAGAGGATTATGTTGGTTTAAATGAATCAACTCCCTCTGGTTATTTAAACTGTCAAAATCCCAGAAGTTCTGGTCGTGGAGGAGGAGTAGCATCAATTTACCATTCCAAATTACTAGTTAATGTAAAGCAAAAAACATGTTATAATTCCTTTGAGGGCCTGGTCCTCAGCATTGGACACTTTAGCAATTCCAGGTTAAACCCAATTTTATTTGCCATAGTTTATCGTCCCCCATCAACCTATTCAGAATTTTTATCCGAATTTCCTGATTTCTTAGCTGATTTAGTGCTGAAATCTGATAGAATAATTATAGTAGGGGACTTTAATATACATGTGGATGTAGATAGTGACTGCCTTAATGTGGCTTTTAATTCAATATTAGACTCGATTGGGTTTTCTCAGAAAGTAGGAAATTCTACTCATTACCTCCACCATACATTGGACCTTGTTCTGACATATGGCATAGAAATAGAAAATCTGGTAGTGTTTCCTCATAACCCTGTACTGTCAGACCATTGTCTGTTAACCTTTGATTTTACTATTTCTGACTATTTGGCTCCTAAAGAAAAATATTATCACAGTAGATGCCTCTCAGATGATGCTGTTTCCAAATTTATGCAGATTGTTTCCTCTATGCCATGTGTCAACACAACGGAAATAAGCTATAGACAGCTTGCTCCTTCTGTAATTGATAACATGGTGGATAGTGTTTCAGCTTCTCTGCATCAGGCTCTAGACTTGGTGGCCCCCTTAAAAAAGAAAAAGTCTAATCAGAGATTTTTAACTCCTTGGTTCAACACAGAAACTTGTAGCTTAAAACAGAAGACTCGTCAATTAGAAAGAAAATGGCGCTCTACTAATTTAGATGAAATCTATTTAGCTTGGAGAAATCATCTTTTAATTTATAAAAAATCTCTTAGAAAAGCTAGAACGAGTTATTACTCTGCATTAATAGAAGAGAACAAGAATAATCCCAGGTTTCTTTTCAGTACTGTAGCCAGGTTGACAAAGAGTCAGGACTCTGTCAATCCTAGCATCCCCTTAGAGCTTACTAGTCAGGACTTTATGAACTTTTTCAATAATAAAATTTCATCCATCAGAGATAAAATCAATCAGATTCTTCCCACAGTTAACTTAAATACTGTAACTACTACAACTCCTTCTATTGATGTCTGTCTTGATGAGTTTACTCCAATCGACCTTTGTGAGTTAGACAAAATAGTTTCCTCATCCAAACCTTCAACTTGTCTTTTAGACCCTATTCCTACCAGGTTATTTAAAGAAGTCTTCCCACTTATTGGTAGCTTTATTCTTCATATAATCAATTCTTCATTAACTTTAGGCCATGTACCGCAGGCTTTTAAAACGGCTGTAATTAAACCCTTACTCAAAAAGCCAACGCTAGATCCAGGAGCTTTAGCTAACTATAGACCAATCTCTAATCTCCCTTTCATTTCAAAAATCTTAGAAAGAGTTGTTGCTATGCAATTATTTGACCACCTGCAGGGAAATGGTTTATTTGAGGAGTTTCAATCTGGGTTTAGAATCCATCATAGCACTGAAACAGCCTTAGCGAAGGTCACTAACGACCTCCTCATTGCATCTGATAATGGACTAGTTTCTGTACTTGTCCTTTTAGATCTTAGTGCAGCTTTTGATACTATTGATCATAATATTCTACTTGATAGATTAGAACACTATGTTGGACTTAATGGAACTTCGTTGCAGTGGTTTAGATCTTATTTATCTGATAGGTTCCAGTTTGTTCATGTAAATGATGAGTTTTCTCTCAGCTCAAAGCTTAGTCATGGAGTTCCACAGGGATCTGTGCTTGGCCCTACTCTTTTTAGTTTATATATGCTTCCGTTAGGCAACATTATTAGAAAGCACTGTATACATTTTCACTGTTATGCAGATGACACACAATTATACCTGTCAATGAAGCCAGATGATACTAATCAATTAGCCAAGTTAGAAGCCTGTCTTAAGGAAATCAAAGTTTGGATGACTTGTAATTTCCTGCTATTAAATTCAGATAAGACTGAAGTCATTCTTGTTGGTCCAAAAAACCTTAGAAATTCCTTTCCAAATCAAACTTTCAGTTTGGATGTGGTTACTCTTTCTCTTAATAGCTCTGTGAGGAACCTTGGAGTTATTTTTGATCAGGATTTGTCCTTCAATTCACATATTAAATTTGTTTCTAAGACTGCCTTCTATCATTTGCGTAATATTGCCAAGATTAGGAGCTACTTGTCTCAGAGTGATGCTGAGAAGCTGATCCACGCTTTTGTTAGCTCGAGATTAGATTATTGTAATTCTTTATTATCAGGTTGTCCTAAAACATCTTTAAAAAGTCTTCAGCTGATCCAAAATGCTGCAGCAAGAGTTTTAACAGGTACTAGAAAGAGAGATCATATCTCTCCGGTTCTGGCCTCCCTTCATTGGCTTCCCATAGAGTTTAGAATTAAGTTTAAAATCCTTCTTCTTACTTACAAAGCTCTAAACAATCAGGCTCCTTTTTATTTAAAAGATCTGATACTACCGTATCATCCTAACAGAGCACTACGCTCCCAAAATGCAGGTTTACTTGTAATACCTAGAATCTCCAAAAGTACAATGGGAGGCAGAGCCTTTAGTTATCAAGCTCCTCTCCTGTGGAATCAGCTGCCAATCTGGATTCGGGAGTCAGACTCGATCTCTGTTTTTAAGAATAGGGCTAAAACCTACCTTTTTGATATAGCCTACAATTAGGGAGGGATCATGTGTTTTCTGAACCCTCCCTTAGTTATGCTGCTAATAGGTTTAGTCAGCCGGGGGACCTCCAGTAATGCACTGGGCCTCACTCCTTTCCTCACTCTCTATGAAATATTTTTTTTTTTTGCTGGTCATTAACATTTGTTTGTTCTCTCCCATAGATTGAGTCCCCATCGTGCTGTTTGCTCTCTACATGTCTGTTCTTTTCTTCTTCTCTATCCCCTCACCCCCCAGCCAGTCGCAGCAGATGACTGCCCCTCCCTGAGCCTGGTTCTGCTGGAGGTTTCTTCCTGTTAAAAGGGAGTTTTTCCTCTCCACCGTCGCCAAGTGCTTGCTCACAGGGGATCGCCTGATTGCTGGGGTCTTTCTGCAACTGTGGGGGTCCTCCCTACAGTTGATAGTGCTATGAGATGACTGTTGTTGTGAAATGGCGCTATATAAATAAAGTTGAATTGAATTGAATTGAATTGAATTATTTTCAATCTTTTCTAGGGGTACCATCATTTTTGTCCAGGCCTGTTTCATGAGTTTGTTTTAAAATAATTCTGTTAAACCACAATTCAAAAGCACTGTCTGATTTTCATTGGTTAATTTTCATAGAATTTTTATTTATTACCACTTTTGTCAGATTCAAGTTATTTCTGTGACCATTGTGGGTTTTTCTTTCATTAACAGAGGGGTACCAACAATTTTGTCCACGGCTATAGATTCATTACACAGAGAGTGATATATTTCAAGTGTTTATTTTAATGTGGATGATTATGGCTTACAGCCCATGAAAACCCCAAATTCAGTTTCTCAAAACATTAGAATATTCGTCAGCCTCCGCCGGTCTATGACGACCATGGAAGAGAATCCTAAATGTCTACTCTGCTGGAACAGCACCGCCTGTGGCTGAACAGGCCGATGCGGGAATGGCAGTCCCTGTCACACAGGTCGCACTTGTGGGTGGTCTCCGTGCTGCTGGGTCTGTGGCGGTTCTTCCTGTGGGTCCTTTTTTCATCTGCTGCAGCAGTCAGTCTCTCTTCACCCGCCTTGAGCTGTCTAGTCAGGGTGCCTCTCCATTTGGAGCGGTCCGTTGCAAGGTCCTCCCAGCGCTCTGTGTTGATCTCCAGGGCCTTCATGACTCTCTTGCAGACGTCTCTAAAGCGCAGCTGTGGGCGGCCAACGTCTCTCCTGCCAGTTGCCAGTTCTCCATAGAGGACGTCTTTGGGGATTCTGCCATCCTCCATACGGTGAACGTGGCCTAGCCAGCGGAGCCTGCGCTGCCTGAGTAGAGTGAACATGGAGGGAAGGCCGGTGCGGGACAGAACTTCTGTGTTGGGCACTTTGTCCTGCCAGGATATGTCCAGGATGTGGCGAATGCAGCGCAAGTGGAAGGAGTTCAGTCTCTTTTCCTGCCGGGCGTATCTTGTCCACGTCTCACTCCCATAGAGCAGTGTGCTGATGACGCAGGCGTTGTGCACTGCCATCTTCGTCTTGACAGAGAGTTTGGGATTCTCCCACACTCGTGTGGTGAGGCAAGCGAGTGTGAAGGCTGATTTTCCAATCCTCTTGTCGATCTCTGTATCAAGGGAGAGGTTGTTGCTGATCGTGGACCCCAGGTACGTGAACTGATTCACGACCTCCAGCTTGTAGTCGTTGATGGTGATGGTTGGTGGTGCTTCCGTGCCTTGCGCCAAGACGTTAGTCTTCTTCAGGTTGATGGTAAGCCCGAAGTCCTTGCATGCCTGGGAGAAGCGGTCCATCAGGGTCTGAAGCTCCTGCTGTGTGTGGGTTGCGACTGCAGCGTCGTCTGCAAACAGCATGTCTCTGATTAGAGCCTCGTGTACTTTGGTTCTGGCTTTCAGGCAGGCGAGGTTGAAAAGCCTGCTGTCAGATCTTGTGTGCAGGTAGATTCCCTCTGTTGCTGTGCTGAAGGCATGCCTCAGGAGCCTTCTTCTTCCGGCTTTCAGAAAGAGCAGACGCATTTCTTCTCCTCTCCTCCTCCGCCTCCCTTGACTGATCCCAGCTTGCTGTGTCTTGTCTGTGTCTCGCTCTCCTTCTCGCTGATCTCAATCCAAACAGAAAATTATGGAATTGGAATTGAGCTGGGCTTTAAATGCAATTGACACCACTTTTTCAAACAGGAAATCGGGCCCGGGGGAGCCCAGGTATGTGAGAGACTCATGGGACATTTGGGAACTCATGTGTCTGTGTGATTCGATTGAGGATGTGGAACACATCTACCTGTTTGGCATGATCACAGGATTTCTGCTGTTTGGCTTTGGAGTTTTCCTGGTGTATCAGAAATTAAAGAAGTTGAAAAGAGCTAATCAAAATGCGGACCCGGCGAAGCTCCTTCAACAATTCGACCAGATGGGGAGTGCACTGATAGCGGCAAATGGAATCGGAAGGTGGGAAACATCTCGGAGTCGCTGGGTGCTCTCCAGGGAATGATTTTAAAGCCTGTGAATGTAAATTGTGAAGCACAGAATCGCATGAGAGATGAAAATTCTATGCTCTAAGTGAACTGTGCTCATCAGACCTTGATTCGGCGTCCTTGGGTGATCTCATTCCTCCAGGAAAAGAGATAAAGCAGAAGGGAGTTTTGGCTTCTCTCTAACCCAAACAATTGCTGATGTGCAGCAATCTGAACTCTCCAAGGACAGCATCATGTGACTAACATGGAATTTTACCATCTGGCATGAACTGAAGAGAGATGAACTCTGTGGACATGTTATCTATGTTTTACTACACCAAGGACATAACATCTAGCCGTTGCCTGGGAGAGGATTTTTGTTGTCCACCAGTAACTGATACTTCACACACTGCATTCACACTGATATCACATGACTGACATACACACACTGGTCTCTCTCTTGCTTTGTTAATGTGTGGATCTGTATTGTCTGCTAAGTGTGCAATTAGAGGGTTTTTTTTCTATGTGATCACAATCTTGCTCACTCAAGCTATATTTTGAAAACTATGTTTTTTCTCTCTGCCTAATGTGTCACCCCCTCCCCCTCCCCCTCTTTACCCCCCACTGTATTAGGCGCCTGGATGGCTGCCGCGTCATTAGGGAGCGCTTAACACGAGTGCACCTTAGTGATCAGTAAAATTCCTTGTATGGGTAAGCATACTTGGCAATAAAGTTGATTCTGATTCTGATAGCAAAGAAAATCCCAAAGAGGGTTGGCGCAAGTACAACCCTCTCTGGGATTTGGGAGTACAACCCTCTATGTAATATTACATAAAATTAATTTAAAAAAAATATATTTTTTAATAGAAATGTTGATCAACTGAAAAGTATGTCCATGTACTACTCAATACTTGGTCGGAGCTCCTTTTGGATTAATTACTGTATCAATGTGGACCAACACCAGCAGATGACCTCTGTTCAGATAAAAGTAAATTTTGCATTTCATTTGGAAATCAAAGTCCCAGAGTCTGGAGAAAGAGTGGAGAGGCACAGAATCTAAGTTGCTTGAGGTTTAGTGTGAAGTTTCCACAGTCAGTGATGATTTGAGGAACCAGGTCATCTGCTGCTGTTGGTCCACTGTGTTTTATCAAGACCAGTCAGTGCAGTCGTCCACCAGGAAATTTTAGAGCACTTCATGCTTCCCTCTGCTGACAAGCTTTATGGAGATGCTGATTTCATTTTCCAGCAGGACTTGGCAACCCCCCCCCCCCCCCACACACACACACACACACTGCCAAAAGTATCAAAACCTGGTTTAATGACCATGGCATCACTGTGTTTGATTGGCCAGCAAACTCTCCTGACCTAAACCCCATAGAGAATCTATGGAGGATTGTCAAGAGGAAGATGAGAGACTCCAGACCCAACAATGCAGACAAGCTGAAGGTCACTATCAAAGCAACCTGGACCTTCATAACACCTCAGCAGAACCACAGGCTGATCACCTCCATGCCACATTGATACATTAATTAATCCAAAAGGAGCCCCAACCAAGTGCTGAGTGGTACATGGACAGACTTTTCAGTTGATCAACATTTCTATTAAAAAATATATTTTTTAAAATTAATTTTATGTAATATTCTATTTTTTTGAGAAACTGAATTTGGGGTTTTCATGGGCTGTAAGCCATAATCATCAAAATTAAAATAAACACTTGAAATATATCACTATGTGTAATGAATCTATATAATATATGGGTTTCACTTTCTGAAATGAGTGACAAAAAATATTGAACTTTTTCATGATATTCTAATTTTCTGAGATGTTCCTGTACATGTACTCTGTATAGTACTGTATCAGTGTGTACCAGGTTCTGGGTTCTCCGTAGTGCAAGTAGTTTATGCTGTACAGGTCCATTTCCTCAGTGTGCCAGGCGAACGAACTCTTCCACATGCCGAAGTAGAGGTACGGCGTGTTGACTCCTTTGATGTGGACGCCGCCGTCCTCGGCTACCATGTCCAAGATGGTGTTCAGGCGTCCAATATTCCACTCTGTTACGTCCTGAGAACAGAGGACACAGATGTCAGCGTATGCCACAACAGCTTTAATGAACATGAAGAAGACCATCCTTCACCGGGTCATAGAGTGTCCCACTGACGTCGACGCCGTACAGTGGAGGGTTGAAGGTCAGATTCTTCCAGAACTTCCTTTCCAGCTCATCAAAGTTCTGGTAGGGAGGACTGCAGAACCTGCACAGAGAACACATTACGTTAACATGAAATCTGAATGTCAGCGAGTCATCTTGTCAGTGGGCGAACACACCTGTCCTTGTTGGCAGTGGTGCGGAATTCTCTGACCATCAACGGCTTCTTCTGGATGTTGTACTGGGTGAAGAGTCCTGATTGGCCTGTGACCACCTGCTGCATGGGAGCGGGGATCAGGAAGTCGTCAATGTCATCATAGGTTCTTCTGGGCTTCCAGCCTTCAGGAGGAACCACCTGTGACAGGAGAACCAATCGGGGGGAGACGATGATCATGTGACGACTGTACTCCATTACTCTGAGGTAGGTCACATGACAACCTCTCTGGTTCCTACCTTCGCCATACCCGCTCTGTGAGCTCCTTTAGCCTCCATGAAGGCCACATATCGGCTGAAGTCCTTAAAGTCCTCCTGAGAGGGGTAGAACGTCATCACCTGGGAGACCGTGCCGGGCTCCGCCGCGTCCGTGGTCATCCTCTGAGATCTGACCTTGACTCTGAAGACGTCACAGAAACGTCGGGATCACAGAAACCATCACAAACATAGAAACCAAACACACTATGTCAGGATATTTCTGAGTCTTCACGATGTCAATGTTTTCAGTTTTACAGGTCAGAGTTAGTATACTCCGTCAAATCAAGCTGCAGGTCAACAGCAGCTCAGATTGGGTTTCCTTCAATTCTGTATCAAATATTAAAGACAAACATCACATCCTAGACCAGGGGTGGGCAATCATGTGCCATGGAGGGCCATTCTACTGCAGGTTTTCTGTTCCACCCAGTCTCTTCAGCAGGTGTTTTCAATGATTAGCAATCCTTGAAGCTGGTCAGAGCACACACCTGCTGAAGAGACTGGGTGGAACAAAAAACCTGCAGTGGAATGGCCCTCACTGCCCACCCGTCCTAGACATTCATCTGCTGAACCGCTTCAGCTGTGTCACGCTGTGCAGCGCTGACCTCTCTCAGTCACACTGAACCATGTGGTGTGTGTGTGTTTGTCTGTCTGTAGGTGGCTGAATAAATTAACTTGATGTGACTGAAGAGCAGAAACAGACCTCCGTACACTGCTGCAGTGGTGATGATGTTGTAATATCATCACAGTCTGAAACAGCCTTAAAACGTTTCCACATGTACCTCTGCCCACAGAGCAGCCGCTGTCTTCCTGTGCTGTGCCGCGTAACCATGGAACTTACGTGAACAGCACAACGGTATGACATCATCACGCAGCCAACTCCAAAATTTTGCAATATTAATTTTTAAGCCTCATTTATGCTTCACCTCCACTTTGATGCACTGAGATGCGTCATTTGTAGTTTCACCCCAGCCCTACAGGTAGTGCCAATGCACTAATGCACCAGTTTATTCACTGGTTATATAAAAGTGAAGAAACATGAGAGCGATGCACAATTGTTGTAGCAACAACAATGGCGTCATGTGTCCGTTTTTGAGGAAGAGGAGGAATGCTCTCCGCTCAAGCTGCTGCAAACTAAAAGTTAATCCCCTCCACAGCATGTGGGACACCATGTGGTGTATGGGGCGGCACCCATCTCCGTTTCAAAATGCAAAATGATTAGTATACATTTATTCTCGTCTTCTTGGCCTACTTTGACTTTGTATGCTGTGTCATAGTGCCGCCTCTTGAATGGGAGGCTCAGTCTTACGCATGCATGGTCAACACGCCCAGGCAACATGGTCGCAAAATTTAGGCTGCATGCAGTCAGATGTGGAGGAGCCCCACGGAGCGTAGCGGATGAGAGACGATGACGTAATTTCTGTTGCAGAAGCCTTGTGATCAGGCAGACGCGGAGAGCGGAGGTACAGCATAAACCCAGCTTTACACAGATATCAAATTTATATCGGTACTGTCCTGAACGATCCAACATAACACAGCCCCGATGGAAATGATGGCAAAAAAATGACAATGATGTCAACCATACAAACATGAAAGGAGAATCTCAATCAAAGAAAAGTTTATTTTGGTCCAAACTTCTGTGGAGTAAATTATTACTGGTATCATTTATTCTGCATTATCTTTATTATAGAAACATTTTCTTTGGATTTACTGGCAATAACTAGAAACACGCATCTAAACTTGAATATTTTGGTAAAATTTATTCTCACTGCCCTAAATATCTTAAAAGATCACCTAATTATCTTGACTTACTTAGTTTAGACAGAACACCTCTGCTGTTTCAGACAGCTCAAACCCAAAGGAAAATAAATAATTGCTATATTTTCAAATCAATCTTTTACATTGGACTGTGATTTCTTTTCTCTCCCCACATTGGTCATTGTTCATCTCTAGTTCACTCTCTGTTAATTCTAATATTTTATGATTTCAACATCTCAAAGCACAGAAAGAAAAGGGTGGAGACTGAAGCAAAGCTTATTTATGCCTAAGCCCATCCAGTGATAACCACAAAACAGAACAAAAATGAGAAGAAGTCATCAATATAGAAATTTATGTAAATAAAGTGATTCTTTATAAATTAAGCAGATTTAGATTTCTCTATTAAATTGAGCTTCAACATCCTCCTGACCATCACAAGTGTGGTCAATGTTTTCACATCATCTGCACAACCATTGCACAGTTTCACCCCAACAACAGAGAAACTGTGGTTTTTGCAACTGTCCTTATCTTTGGCTTTTCAAACAAAGTCCTCTCAGATGATGCACACTTTAATCTGGAACAAACCCTGGATTCCTGAAGGAAGCAGACAGCTATTTATTTTAGACAGAATTTCTAAAAATTTTGAAGTCCACTAATTCCTTAAATTTCAATAAATTCAGTTTTATAAATACGTAGATGATTTGTTGGTTCTCTGAAATATTCTCCACTTACAATCCGTATTAGTTTTTCTGTAGGAGAAATACTGGGTTAGTGATTGTAGTATCGGTGTTACCCATACTTCAACACCGTATGTCATACACAGGACTATGACAGAGCATATAGTGCAGTGTATCCAGAGTCTTCATAGCACTTCACTTTTTCCACATTTTGTTATGTTACAGCCTTATTCCAAAATGGATTAAATTATTTTTTTCCCCTCAAAATTCTACACACAATACCCCATAATGACAATGTGAATTTTTGTTTTGAGATTTTTGCAAATTTATTAAAAATAAAAAACTCACATGTACATCAGTATTCACAGCCTTTGCTCAGTACTTTGTTGATGCACCTTTGGCAGCAATTACAGCCTCAAGTCTTTCTGAATATGATGCCACAAGCTTGGCACACCTATCTTTGGGCAGTTTGGCCCATTCCTCTTTGCAGCACCTCTCAAGCTCCATCAGGCTGGATGGGAAGCATCGGTTCACAGCCATTTTCAGATCTCTCCAGAGATGTTCAATTGGATTCAAGTCTGGACTCTGGCTAAGTCACTCAAGGACATTCACAGAGTTGTGCTGAAGCCACTCCTTTGATACCTTGGCTGTGTGCTTAGAGTCGTTGTCCTGCTGAAAGATGAACCGTCGCCCCAGTCTGAGGTCAAGAGCGCTCTGGAGCAGGTTTTCATCCAGGATGTCTCTGTACATTACTGCATTCATCTTTCCCTCGATCCTGATTGGTCTCCCAGTTCGTGCCGCTGAACAACATCCCCACTGCATGATGCTGCCACCACCATGCTTTGCTGTAGGGATGGTATTGGCCTGGTGATGAGCGGTGCCTGATTTCCTCCAAACATGACACCTGGCATTCACACCAAAGAGTTCAAGAACTCTTTGGTGTGAATGCTCTCAGACCAGAGAATTTTGTTTCTCATGGTCTGAGAGTCCTTCAGGTGCCTTTTGACAAACTCCGGGCGGGCTGCCATGTGCCTTTTAGTAAGGAGTCGCTTCCGTCTGGCCACTCTACCATACAGGCCTGATTGGTGGATTGCTGTAGAGATGGTTGTCCTTCTGGGAGGTTCTCCTCTCTCCACAGAGGAATGCTGGAGCTCTAACAGAGTGACCATCGGATTCTTGGTCACCTCCCTGACCAAAGCCCTTCTCCCCCAGTCGCTCAGTTTAGACGGCTGGCCAGCTCTAGGAAGAGTCCTGATGGTTCCAAACTTCTTCCATTTACGGATGATGGAGGCCACTGTGCTCACTGGGACCTTCACAGCAGCAGAAATTTTTCTGTACCCTTCCCTAGATTTGTGCCTCGAGACAATCCTGTCTCAGAGGTCTACAGACAATTCTTTGACTTCATGCTTGGTTTGTGCTCTGACATGCACTGTCAACTGTGGGACCTTATATAGTGTAGCATTGAGTCCTACAATTTGTAAATATTACTATTAATAATTATTAAACTAAGTTTAAAGCTTATTAATAATACTTGTAACACCTTGTTTGTAACACTAGGTGGGGCACCACTCACGTTTTTTTAAGAGTCGTGAGAACTCTTAATGCTTTGTTGCATTAATTAATAATTTAATAAGCAATATTTGATCAATCTCAGACTGGAATCAGAATTCTTGACACTGAGTTGTCACAATAATGGACAAGGAGAAATCACACCTTCTAGCTTTGGTAAAACCCTCAATGATTTTCTGGATTTTTTTTTTCTTATTTTGTCTCTCATAGTTGAGGTATACCTATGATGAAAATTGGAGACCTCTCCCATCTTTTAAGTGGGAGAACCTGCACAATTGGTGGCTGACTAAATACTTTTTTACCCCACTGTATGTGCGCCCATCAACACAGAATATTACTGCATGTAAGTGCACCGGTAACTGCCGCTGTGATGTAGCTAGGGCTGGGTGATAAATCGAATTAATTCGATTAATTCGCCTTTTTAAAAGTTGACGATTTGAAAATTTGCTAAATCGTAAAATCGAGGTGACCTTAAATAAATAAAATACGGGTTCTTCTTCTGCCTTGTATGACTTGAGCATTGGCGTATGCTTCCGCCTCTTGTCTCCTTCCGCCTAAGCACTCATGCTCCGGCCATGGCGGACACAGCACAACCCGAAGAGTTGGTAGCGAGAAAAGGGACTCATATTACCTCGATTATATGGAAGTGGTTCGGCTTTGACAAGACCGACGCAGCGCAAACTGCAGTCCTGTGCAAGGTTTGCAGAAAAACTGTGAAAACGAAGAGCAGCAGCAGCACAACTAACCTCTATCAGCACCTCCGGCAGAGGCACCCTAAAGAATGGGAGGAGTGCTCGCAGCTACGGGAGTGCAGCATGGCTAGCACTAGCCAAAGCAAACAAGGTCACGCCGCGAAGAAACAACAAACTTTAGCCGCATCATTTTCTAGTGTCGTGCCATACGATAAGTCAGGGGCACGGTGGAAGCAGATGACTGAAGCCGTTGCTGTTCATTTAGGGATGGATATGGCGCCTATTTACACCGTAGAGAAGCCTGGCTTTCTCCATATGCTAAAAGTTTGGGATCCAAAATACCAACCACCGAGTCATAAATACTTTGCGGAGGTTGCACTACCAAAACTGTACAACGAAACACGACAAGCGCTTTATGAAAAGCTGGACAGAGTTTTATTTTTTTCTGCAACTACAGACCTTTGGTCCAGTCGATCTCTTCAACCGTACTTGAGTTTAACAGTGCATTATATCGACGAGAACTGGAGTCTGAACAGCTGCTGTTTACAAACCACCTACTTTCCTGAAGATCACACTGGAGAGCTCATTGCACAGGGGCTCAAAGACTCCTTGGCACTGTGGAAGTTGGATGAGGAGAAAATGATGTGTATGACTACTGACAGTGGCACAAATATGATGAAGGCCCTGAAGCTAAACCAGTGGACCCACCTCAGCTGCTTTGGACACAAGCTCCACAACGCAATAGGCAAGTAAATTGCAATGTGCACCATCATTTAAAATACAACATAAATCTATACTATTAAAATTTAAAGCAACACCTACTAAACATTATCAGGCATAATATTACTTGTTTAATTTACAGGGTTTTTTTTTAAATTTATTTTCTCCTATAATACCACTTTTTTTAAGCGGTGGTATATTCTTGATTCATTTACTACAACCACATACAAATTTATGTAATATTGCATTAATAACAGTATTTTTATTGACATTACTATACATCAGCAAGGAGTTGTTGATATTTTGTATACTCTAGTATACAAAACGGAGACGGCCCCCCTCAAATCTTCCACTGGGGAGATGATCACAGAGAAGAACAAGCAGATGGAGAGATGGGTGGAACACTACTCCGACCTCTACTCTAGACAGAACACCGTGACACCGTCAGCCCTTGATGCCATCGACTGCCTGCCATCCATGGACGAACTTGACGCCGAGCCAACCATCGACGAACTCAGTAAGGCCATTGATTGCTTGGCCGCTGGCAAGGCACCCGGCAACGACGGCATACCCCCTGACCTGATCAAGCACTGCAAGACCGCCCTACTGCTGCCATTGCATGACGTCCTCTGCCAGTGCTGGAAGGAAGGTGCCGTACCACAGGACATGAGGGACGCCAAGATCATCACCCTCTACAAAAGCAAAGGGGAGAGAAGCGACTGCAACAACTACAGGGGCATTTCCCTCCTCAGCGTTGTTGGCAAAGTCTACGCACGAGTTGTTCTCGTTCGTCTACAGAAGCTTGCCGAACGTGTCTACCCCGAGTCTCAGTGTGGCTTCCGCGCTGAGCGATCGACGGTAGACATGATATTCTCCATCCGCCAACTCCAGGAGAAATGCAGAGAACAGAACACGCCTCTGTACGTCGCCTTCATCGACCTCACCAAAGCGTTCGATCTGGTCAGCAGAGAGGGCCTTTTCAAGATCCTGCCAAAGATAGGATGCCCACCAAAGTTGCAAAGCCTCATCGAATCGTTTCACACCAACATGCAGGGGATAGTGCAGCACGATGGCAACGTCTCAGAGCCATTCAACATACGCAGCGGAGTGAAACAGGGCTGTGTACTTGCGCCAACCCTCTTTGGGATTTTCTTTGCTATGCTCCTGAGGCATGCCTTCAGCACAGCAACAGAGGGAATCTACCTGCACACAAGATCTGACGGCAGGCTTTTCAACCTCGCCCGCCTGAAAGCCAGAACCAAAGTACGCGAGGCTCTAATCAGAGGCATGCTGTTCGCAGACGACGCTGCATTCGCAACCCACACACAGCAGGAGCTTCAGACCCTGATGGACCGCTTCTCCCAGGCATGCAAGGACTTCGGGCTTACCATCAGCCTGAAGAAGACTAACGTCTTGGCGCAAGGCACGGAAGCACCACCAACCGTCACCATTGATGACTACAAGCTGGAGGTCGTGAATCAGTTCACGTACCTGGGGTCCACGATCAGCAACAACCTCTCCCTTGATACAGAGATCAACAAGAGGATTGGAAAATCAGCCTTCATACTCGCTCGCCTCACCACACGAGTGTGGGAGAATCCCAAACTCTCTGTCAAGACGAAGATGGCAGTGTACAACGCCTGCGTCATCAGCACACTGTTCTATGGGAGTGAGACATGGACAACATACGCCCGGCAGGAAAAGAGACTGAACTCCTTCCACTTGCGCTGCATTCGCCGCATCCTGGACATATGCATTCGCCTGGACATCCTGTTGCTAGTCCTACCTGTTGCTGTACTCATGACTTTTCATCCATTATTACATTACACATAACTCTCACACTGCTTTTTACTTCATTCACATTATATCACTGAATCTGAGTTCACATTGAAATACTGTGTGACTGTATATTTTTTCATATATTTCTGCAAAGTGTGGTTAGTCTGAGTAAATAACTGCATGTCCAGGATGGACATATCCTGGCAGGACAAAGTGCCCAACACAGAAGTTCTGTCCCGCGCCGGCCTTCCCTCCATGTTCACTCTACTCAGGCAGCGCAGGCTCCGCTGGCTAGGCCACGTTCACCGTATGGAGGGTGGCAGAATCCCCAAAGACGTCCTCTATGAAGAACTGGCAACTGGCAGGAGAGACGTTGGCCGCCCACAGCTGCGCTTTAGAGACGTCTGCAAGAGAGACATGAAGGCCCTGGATATCAACACAGAGCGCTGGGAGGACCTTGCAACGGACCGCTCCAAATGGAGAGGCACCCTGACCAGACAGCTCAAGGCGGGTGAAGAGAGACTGACTGCTGCAGCAGATGAAAAAAGGACCCACAGGAAGAACCGCCACAGACCCAGCAGCACGGAGACCACCCACAAGTGCGACCTGTGTGACAGGGACTGCCATTCCCGCATCGGCCTGTTCAGCCACAGGCGGTGCTGTTCCAGCAGAGTAGACATTTAGGATTCTCTTCCATGGTCATCATAGACCGACGGAGGCCGACGAAGTAATGCTAAGTGTATTAATCATTCTTTTTCTTTACAGAGAATGCTTGTAAGGATGCTCGCATCGAACGTGCCGTAGGAGTCTGCAAGAAAGTCATCAGTGCCTTCTCCTTTAGTTGGAAGAAGCGGAGAGACATGGCAGTGGTGCAAGCAGAACTTGGCCTCCCTGAACATCAGCTCATCTCAGAATCACCTACAAGATGGGGGTCACGTCAGCAGATGATCGAGCGTATACTGGAGCAGGAGAAGGCAATTGGACAAATCTTGGGTGCAGATAAGAAAACAAGGCACTTAGTGCCAACCTGGCAGGACATTGATGTTTTAGAGTCAGTAAATAAAGCCATAAAGCCATTACATGACTTTACTGATGCATTGTCTGGTGAGACATATGTGAGCATCTCTTTCATAAAACCAACCCTTCATCTGTTTAACACCAGTTTGCTGAAGTCGGATGATGATGATACTGAGCTCACAAAACAAATCAAAACAGATGTACTGAAATATCTTAACCAAAAATACAGTGATCAAACCACACAAGACCTCATTGACCTTGCCTCACTACTAGATCCCAGGTTCCGCACAACTTACATTGAGCCAGACAAGATTGCAAAACTAAGAGAGAGAACCATTGCAGACTCCAGTTGAGGCTGAAACAAAGACCTATGAAGCTAAAGTTAAGGGTGAGCTGTCAGCATACTTGCTGGCACCTGAAACTGATGCAGATTCAGACCCACTTACATGGTGGAAACAGCACGAAACACATTTTCCCAGACTTAGTAAACTGGCAAAAAAGTACCTCTCAATACCCGCAACAAGTGCCCCATCTGAAAGGGTATTTAGTACAGGGGGAAACATTGTAACGTGCACTAGACCTTGTCTTAAGCCAGAGTCAGTTGACAGGCTTGTTTTTCTTGCAAGAAATCTAAGAGTTTAAAGCAATCAAAGCTGATACAGTGTTTATGCACAGTATAAATAGGTGATGCTTCAAAGGTAAAACATATCCAAAGTTTATGAAGTTGGTGCTGCTTAAGTTCCTTTTTTTGCACAAGAGGCAGTATTTCATATGTTTACAAGAACTAGTTTCATTGTAGTTTTAAGATATTAGTTTTTGACTTTGACAGTTGATTGTGACCTTCCAGCAAATTATGCACTTTTTTGCACATGGTTCATGTTATTAATGTTTAAGTTTGCATTTTTTCTTTTTATTCTAAAATATGTATAACATATTTATTTGCAGAATTGTAGCAAAAGTTGAGCCGTCATTTGTGTGACATATGAAGTGTTTGAGCTTTCGCCTATAATCCAAACAAGCTTTGTCAGCAACACTGACATGTTTGTAGAATATTTTTGTTTGCACAAGATTTATTTTTTAATAAATCAAGCTCCTTTTGAAATACATGTGTGTTGAGTTAATTGATTAAAATCGATTAATATCGTAATCGTCCAAGATGACAAAAAAAAAAAAATCGAGATTTTATTTTTTGGCCACATCGCCCAGCCCTAGATGTAGCTAATACCATCAGGCAATCTGAAAAACTGAGAATTCAAAGAGGAATGGACAGAAAAATATGGGTTCATTCTGCCAGAGTCCAGAATGAAACCATTGTGACTGATTTGCAGTGCCACGGTTGTTGAATACTGAGGTGAGGTCAGAAACTTGCTCAGCTGAAATCTTCACATTAAGCTACAGACGGTCAGATCTATGGCCCAGCAAGAAAGATCAGCTGAGGCCTCACTCAGAGTGGCCTGGGTCTGGCAAACCTGCTAACTGGTGATATTAAGAATGCACAGTGCACTTCATTAACTGTGGACCAATCAACAAACTGTACAGAAGATGCAGTTATAGATGTGTCTTTGCCAGATATTACAGTGAAGACATTTTAGGTATCAAACCTCTTCATAGTTACACAAGAGGTGAGGATATATATGAAGGCACCATGCAGATGCTGAAAGAAGACAAACTGACTTCAAAATGGTGGTGTCCACTGTAACTGATGGAGCTCCAGCCATGACTGGGAGAGAGAAGGGAGCTTTCCAGCACATGAAAAAGCACCATCCAGACCTGCTCTGAGCCAGTCTTGGAAAAGAATATTCAGACGTGATGGAAACTATTATGAAACTTGTGAACTGCCTGAGACCCTCTTCAGCTTAAGGGATGGTGGTCTGCCACACAAAATTGTTACCAGAGGAAACTCTGATTTAAGTATGCATGAGTAAATTACTATTATGAATGTTTTTCCCTTCCCTACTCTTTCTCAATGAGAAAAAAAGAAACTAGAATTAAAAATAAAAAATACACATATTTTTGTCATTTATGTAAACCATGACAAAAAAAAATCCTGCAGGATAAAACATGACACTTGATGTACAGTGGGGCAAAAAAGTATTTAGTCAGCCACCAATTGTGCAAGTTCTACCACTTAAAAGATGAGAGAGGTCTCCAATTTTCATCATAGGTATACCTCAACTATGAGAGACAAAATGAGAAAAAAAATCCAGAAAAATCACATTGTCTGATTTTTAAAGAATTTATTTGCAAATTATGGTGGAAAATAAGTATTTGGTCACCTACAAACAAGCAAGATTTCTGGCTCTCACAGACCTGTAACTTCTTTAAGAGGCTCCTCTGTCCTCCACTCGTTACCTGTATTAATGGCACCTGTTTGAACTCGTTATCAGTATAAAAGACACCTGTCCACAACCTCAAACAGTCAGACTCCAAACTCCACTATGGCCAAGACCAAAGAGCTGTCAAAGGACACCCGAAACCAAAATTGTAGACCTGCACCAAGCTGGGAAGACTGAATCTGCAATAGGTAAGCAGCTTGGTGTGAAGAAATCAACTGTGGGAGCAATTATTAGAAAATGGAAGACATGCAAGACCACTGATAATCTCCATCGATCTGGGGCTCTACGCAAGATCTCACCCCGTGGAGTCAAAATGATCACGAGAACGGTGAGCAAAAATCCCAGAACCACACGAGGGGACCTAGTGAATGACCTGCAGAGAGCTGGGACCAAAGTAACAAAGGCTACATCAGTAACACAGTACGCCGCCAGGGACTCAAATCCTGCAGTGCCAGACGTGTCCCCCTGCTTAAGCCAGTACATGTCAGGCCCGTCTGAAGTTTGCTAGAGAGCATTTGGATGATCCAGAAGAGGATTGGGAGAATGTCATATGGTCAGATGAAACCAAAATAGAACTTTTTGGTAAAAACTCAACTTGTCATGTTTGGAGGAGAAAGAACACTATACCTACTGTGAAGCATGGGGGTGGAAACATCATGCTTTGGGGCTGTTTTTCTGCAAAGGGACCAGGAAGACTGATCCGTGTAAAGGAAAGAATGAATGGGGCCATGTATCATGAGATTTTGAGTGAAAACCTCCTTCCATCAGCAAGAGCATTGAAGATGAAACGTGGCTGGGTCTTTCAGCATGACAATAATCCCAAACACACTGCCCGGGCAATGAAGGAGTGGCTTCGTAAGAAGCATTTCAAGGTCCTGGAGTGGCCTAGCCAGTTTCCAGATCTCAACCCCATAGAAAATCTTTGGAGGGAGTTGAAAGTCCGTGTTGCCCAGCGACAGCCCCAAAACATCACTGCTCTAGAGGAGATCTGCATGGAGGAATGGGCCAAAATACCAGCAACAGTGTGTGAAAACCTTGTGAAAACTTACAGAAAACGTTTGACCTCTGTCATTGCCAACAAAGGGTGTATAACAAAGTATTGAGATGAACTTTTGTTATTGACCAAATACTTATTTTCCACCATAATTTGCAAATAAATTCTTTAAAAATTCTTCAATGTGATTTTCTGGATTTTGTTTTTTCTGATTTTGTCTCTCATAGTTGAGGTATACCTATGATGAAAATTGGAGACCTCTCTCATCTTTTAAGCGGGGGAACTTGCACAATTGGTGGCTGACTAAATACTTTTTTGCCCCACTGTATTCTAACCTGTTTGTATACTACCATAGACAGAGAGAGAAGCTGAATTAGACAGAGCTCAGAGAGGAAAGATGAGACAGAAGAGAGGAGCCAAGGAGAGGAAAGTGTTCAGGCAGAGGGTCCAGGAGAGATGACAGCTGAGGGAGGACAGAAGGATGACACCAGAAAAAAGTCCAAACACAAGACGTCTGGGTGGGACCCCAACTGGCCCAATATTCAATCATTCAAGCCTCGGTTGTACAATACTTCAAATGCTAAGTTCCATATGCAATGTTACTGTGCAAAATTTAAAAAAAAAAGAAAGAAATGGTATAAAATTAACATATTCCGGTTACAATAGTGTCATGTGTTTTCTGCCCCCCCCTGGAAAAATATGTTGCCACTGTGCCAAGGTCTTTAAGCCAGAGGAAACACTGCATACATGTTGAAAAGCAACGCCCCAAGTACTGAACCCTGAGGCATAGGTGTAATTTATGAGGGGATGGGGAATGTAACCTCCCAAAAATCAAATCCAGCCAATATAAACCCCACCACCACCACCAATAATCATATAATGATGATGAATAAAAATATCTACAAGCTGGAATGAAGAACTTGTCATTTTTATTCATTTACTTCAATTAGCAACCAAGAAAAGTAACTTTTAATGTAAACCCCCACCACCACCACCACCGCTGCAGAAGACTTGGTATTGCCCAACCTTTTTTAGAGCCGCTGGCTCACCGCCTCATTCACACTCGTGAGCGCATTAGAGGTGTTTGTGATTGACTGACTAAGCTGTGTGTCAATTTGGCCTGCCATAGTTTCAAAATGAAATGATGTTTCTCACCTCATCATGAAAAAGTGCTATATAAATCTGATGTATTATCATTATTACAGACACTCAAAGACACTTTACAATGCATACATTACTCATTCACTCCACAGACAATGGCAGTGGTAAGTTACTACTGTAGCCACAGCTGTCCTGGGGCAGACTGATGGAAACGTGGCTGCCAATCCACACCAACAGCCTCTCCGACCACTTATAACAAAAACATGAATTTTGTCCCACTTCTTCACCAAAGCTACCTGTAGGATTGATATATATATATATATATATATATATATATATATATATATATAAAATACTAGTATGGTGGTGCCCTAGGCTAGGGAGGGGTGATGCACCGCCTTTGGGGGGGTGGCGTCACCTGGAGCATATAAGCCTGAAGCGGGAGACATATTGTCTCTTCGTTGGGACTCCTGTACTCGCGGTAGGGTCTCCCCGTGTGCACATAGTTCTTGATAATAAACATGATAAAACGTCACCTCGCCTCCTCGTTTATTCGGTCACAACACTCCTCAAACTCTTGTCAGTACGCTGCCCCACATACCTCCAGGTGAGTGCTGGAGTGCTCCCTGCATCCCTCGGGGAGGGGCGGTTGCGTACATGTGCTGCAGCTAACGCTTTCTTAGCTTGCAAGAGACAAGATAGTCTAACAGCATTTTAATTTGAGCCAAGCAGCGTTACTGTATCACTGCAAGATGGAAAATGTTAACACTTAATGAGGAAGTTGTTGCTGATGACATTAAAGTTGGTGTATCAACACTCTGGAGTTCTGCCAAATTTTGCCCTAAAATTTGATTAATACTGCTAAAGTTCCTGTTGGTGGAGAAAAAAAGTCAGAGCAAACTGACAGCTAACTGAATGCATAATTTCATTTTAGTAAAGTCTCAAATTTATGAACCCAGCCACAGGGGGCACACAAGCCAGTGTACTCCTAGTGCCGGACCCAAGCCCGGGTAAATGGGGAGGGCTGTGTCAGGACCGGCATCCAACGTAAAATCTTTGCTAAATCAAATATGTGGATCATGATGAATGAGACTTTCATACCACATGGGTCGAGGCCTGGGTTAACAACGACCGCTACTGGTGCTGTTAACGAGTGATGGTCTGGATGAATCCGAAGCTTTGGAGCATGTGTCAAAAAAAACGGCACAGGTGTTCAGAAACACTGCTTTGAAGCTTGATTGGTTTGGCCAGAGTCACGTGACCAATGACTTAATGGTTTTAAGAAAGTGACATATTCGCAGGATTTGTTGTGTTTTGGTGGCCATTTTGCGTGACATGGAGCCAGCAAGGAAGAGAGGACGTTCTGCCGTGTGGCAATATTTTGAATTGATTTGGGTCAGTCGTAGGCTTGGCAGCTCTGTGCCAGGAATGACTGAAGTGACGTGGCACAGGTGTGATGAAAAACTATGGGGAATGACCGGCATATTTAGGTCTTAACTTTATTGCCCGTGTCAAAGTCAGCGCAGATCAGTGGTGGAATACACCGATATCCAGAGTTCAGTGGCTGCTACTCTTTGTCTTCCGTTACAACGAACAGAACTGCAAAATGCACCTGACATTCTTTTACACAGTTTTTCAACCTTTTTTCTTTTACGTCAAACATTGTTGGCCCTACAGTATTTTATGCTTGATGATGAACTCTTCTAACCTGTCAGCGCTGAACAGCTTCCATATGTGCAAAAACAGACACCGTGTTTGTGTGTGCAGGCTGCACTTTTGAGTGTCGCATCTAGCGCCACAAAAAGCTGGATCTTTTATTTAGGAGGGGACTGTCACGGAAAAAAGAGCAGACGCGAGGTGACCCGGGATGCATAGATGGCCGACAGGGCAGACTGTTCTCTTCTCCACTGCTCCAGGCTCTGGCAGTGACTGAAAAACGCTCTGAAAAAAGAAACATTTTATTCACTTTCTTCCATTTTTGCTGAGCCCACAGCGGCTTCGTGATGCATGGGTCTCTGGAGGAGGAACGTGGCAGAGAAGCTCCATGACGGAGGCTGTTTTTTACGCTCTGGTCTAGTGGTGTCAAACATAAGAGCTCGGGGGCCAAAACTGGCCCATTAGTTTGTATGGTATGGTGAGTCTGTTTAGGTGGTTAGGACTGATGACTGATGTGGAAATGTATGTAAATTTAAAATAATTTCTCGATCTTAATAAAATCTTTTTAATTATAAAGTAAAATACTATATTCTTTTAATGATTAAACTGCACTACTTGCACGGTGGTTAGCACTGTTGCCTAACAGCTAGGAGGTTCCAGGTTTGAATCCCCAGGCTGGCAGATGTAGGAACCTTTCTGTGTGGAGTTTACATGTTCTCCCTGTGCTGTGTAGGTTTAGTCCAGACGTTCTGGTTTCTTCCCACAATCCAAAGACAAGCATGTTGGGTTAATTGGTGATTCTAAGTGGTCCCTAGGTATGGTGATGCCTTGTTGTGGTGGTGGTAAGAAGTCTGACAGTGACTAGATCTTTGTCTGTGCCCAGCTGATGGTGAGGCCCAGGGGGGGATGCTTCCTCTGCAAGCAGCTATAGTGCCTCAGCGATTATGTCTATATGCGTGGCAAAAACTACCATGTCGTCCACATAGCACAGGTCTGTGAAGTAGAAATGGAAGTCAACTCCAAAATTGGGGCAGCATTCCGTTGCGTTCTTGACCCAGTAGTCAAATGCAACAATGAAGAGGTTTGGCGCGGTGATGCAGCCCTGTGGAATTCCAGAAGTGGTGACAAACGAGTCTGACATATCACCCTCGGCACGTACCCTGCACGTGGTGTTGGAGTAGAGATCCCAGAGAATGCTGATGTATTTGGGCAGGGACTCCAATACCACGAAGGAGCTGCCAGAGGGCGTTCTTGTCTAGGGAGACGAAGGCAGTTTTGAGGTTGGCGTAGGCCACATATAGAGGTTGGTGGTACTCCCTCCGTTGCTGTGCCAGGACACTCAAGGCAAGGATGCAGTCTGCTGTGGACTGGCGAGGGGTGAAGCCGGCGTGCTGGCGATGGCACTTGGCAAAGTGCAGGGGGCGGATGCGGCTCAGGATGACAGCGGTGATTACCTTGCCAGGGATGGACAGCAGCGTGATGGGATATTAGCTGGCTGTGCCCCGACGGTCACCCTTGTTCTAATAGAAGGACAGAAAGACCCCATCCCTGCAGTCCCCAGACATGCGTTCTTCTGCCCAGATGAAGCGGCACATATGTTCCAGCCGAGGGATGACAGAGGTAAGAGTGGCTTTCATCATCTCTGCCATAACTCCATCAGTGCTGGGGGCTCGCTCAGAGGGGAGCTTCTTGACGGTATCTGACAACTCACCGATTGAGGGTGGGGCTAGGCTGTCTTCAACATCGGCATCAGCATACTGCTGCAGCTTATCTGAGGTGGGAGGAGGGGTTTGCAGAGGACACTCATGTAGTGCTCTCACCATCATTGGAGTTTGGTTGTTGGGTCCGTGACCAGGCTTATGCCATCGGCGGCTAGCAGTGGGGACGACGACTGCCGTTTATTGCCGGCTTGCCACAGCTCCTTGATGGACTGCAGGGTTTCCTCTGGTAACATTTCCGTGTGGCGGCCCACTGCCCTTGGAAGTTTGCCGCCACACATATGATATTAATTTAAGAAAAATTAAATATGAAAGAAACACTCCGCAAGCGCACACACGAACAACACACGTGGCCATCATTCGCACAGAAGCACCCCGCCCAGCCGGCACCCGTGTGACCGTCTCTGCAAGCAGAGAGTGTCTCTGTAGTGTTGCTGTCCGAGAGAAGCATGAGCTTATTAAAGAAGTTTAAATGCGGAAAAAGTACAAGAGATATATAAGCAGTGGAGGCATTTATGGTGGTTTTAACTCGCCGGTCACTGGAACAACACTGAGGGGTTGCTTAGCTAACAGGTCTGGTTAGGCTTTATTGCAGAGAAAGGCAAGAGTGACTGATGAATCGCTGAAGATTTACTTCACCAGCTACTACAATATTAACTAATAATTTATGTTCCCTATTATGTACCTCGCAAGTTAAGATGACCGATATTCACCAAGTCAATGACTTTAATCCGTCAGCAGCCTTCAGACAAACTAAATGTGCCAACTACATTTGGATTTCAAAATAAAGGAGGGTTTTCCTGCTGTCTGGGTGGTGAGGAGATTTCTAAAAAACTATAAATATATAAAAATATTATGCCAGAAATAACTGCATATTTGGTCATTTAAATTAATTTATTTCTTTAAATATAATTTGAATAATTATATTTCTTAGAATTCAGAGTTTAAGTTATTGTTCTGTTCTGGCTCTACAAAATTATGGTCAAAAGTTTAAATTGTATGAGGAAAAAGGAAAAAAAATTGCCACATTCTGTTTCAAATTTATTTTAAAAAACAGTAATTTTATAATAATCTGCCGTTGTCCATCAGACAGGCCTCTTCACTGTCCAGCTTTAAAACTCCTCTTAAAACCTGTTTTTATTCTCTGGCTTTTGACCCAGTTTGAGACGTTGATTTTATTTGTTCTAATTGTCTCTATTACAAGACTTTTGTTTTGTCTGTGCTGTTTTGTACTTTAGCTGTATTTTATTGATTTTATATTTTACTTATCCTTGATGTACAGCACTTTGTGCCAACTGCCGTTTTTAAAAACCTTTATAAATAAAGTTGGATTGGATTAAAAAAAGATAAAAATTAGCCATAAAATAATCCACAAATTTATAATAGTCTCAAATGTACCAGAAAAGTCATAATTTTACAGAAGAAAATTACAAATTTGAGGAAAATGGTTGCAAATTTAGATAAATTTACAGAGAAAAGTAGAAAACTACAAGAAAATTGTTATAAATTTTGGAGAAAAACCTCAAACCTTCAGGACTGAAGTCATTACTCAAGTTGTTAAGTGGCTGCTCTTTGTACCCTTAACTCAACTAGAAATTTTTGGTTGTCTACTTTTGATTATTAATTTCAAAGCACTGCTTTTACATGAGTAGAATTTCTGGCTACTGTACCCGCCTCTGATCATATAATTTAAGTATGCATGAGTAAATTACAGTTATGAATGTTTTTTTTTTTCCATTCCCTACTCTCTCACTGGAAGAAAAAAAAAGAAACACTAGAATAAAAATACAAAAAAAATACACATTTTGGTTATTTACGTAAATGATGAAAAAAAAATTCCTGCAGGACAAAACATGACACTTGATATTTTCTAACCTGTTTGTATTCCACCATAGTCAGAGAGAGAACCTGAATTAGACGGAGCTCAGAGAGGGAAAGATGAGACAGAAGAGAGGAGCCAAGGAGAGGAAAGTGTTCAGGCAGAGGGTCCAGGAGAGGTGAGAGCAGAGGGAGGAGAGAAGGACGACACCAGTAAAAAGTCCAAACACAGGACGTCTGGGTGGGACCCCAACTGGCCCAATATTCCAACAGTCAAGCCTCGGTTGTACAGTACTTCAAATGGTAAGTTCCATTATGCAATATTACTGTGTGAAATTTTAAAAAATAAAAAGAAATAGTGTAAAATTAATATATTCCGGTTACAATAGTGTCATGTGTTTTCTGCTCCCCACCGGAAAAATATGTTGCCACCGCGCCAAGGTCTTTAAGCCAGAGGTAACACTACTGGTCAGTAGACCAGAGGTTCCCTGCTTGGAAGCTGTTGTTGGCCTTGTCAGCGATACGGTGGAGCAAAGTGGCTTCATCGTGCCAGAGGCTGCGACGTCTCTCTATGTTCAGATTGTGGTAATCATCCTTCCCTGGAGTCTGGCTTTACAGCATCGATTGACCAGCTCCAGGGAGGTGTCAGAGATCCATGGCTGAATCCTATGGTGGCGATCACCATGGATGTTTGTGGCAGCTAGGGTGAGAGTGGTGGTAATCTGCTCCCAGACATCCTCAAGACTCTCTGGATGGTCAAGGGCAGCAAAGCAGTTTGTGGCCTGGACGGAGTAGCGGTGGCCAAACTGAGGGGTGTAAAGCTTGTCGTTGTCAGGGGGGCGACAGGCAGGGCCAGAAGGGGCACTGCAATGGAGGTGCAGGCGGACAGTGGCAGCAAGGAGTCGATCGTTGGTCCACTTCAGCTCAGCGCTACAGTCAGCACACATGGCAGTCAGTGGTGATTCTCCAGTGCCCACTGACAAAGATGTGGTCAATGGTATTTCTAAATGGTATTTCTAAACCAAAAAAAAAACATTTTCAAAGCACCATGACGATAGCCCGATATCAGAACTGTCACGTAATAATAAACAGAAGCTCTCAACTCTCGAGTGGGAAACCATAAAGCAGTTCACTTTTGGCCACCAGATGGCACCAAGGAGGACTGTGTTGAAAAGCTTCAAATAATGAACCCTTTTCAGATATAAGCTTCAGAAAGCTTCATTTGTCCATTACTACTGTTAACCGAAAGGGTGCTGGTGGAAATTGGGCTACTGTTGGTCGAAGATGGAGGAGGAGGAGAGGGAGAAGGAGAATTCCTGTTAGGAGGGAGAGAGAGAAAGGGAAAGGTAGAAGTGTGGAGGTGAGAGTAGGCACATTCAATGTAGGGACTATGACTGGTAAAGGCAGAGAGTTGGCTGATATGATGGACAGAAGAAAGGCAGCTATACTGTGTGTTCAAGAAAGCAGACGGAAGGAAAACAAGGCTAGGAGCATTGGATATGGATTTAAACTGTTCTACCATGGTGTAGATAGGAAGAGAAATGGAGTAGGAGTAATCTTGAAGGAGTGAGTGAGTGTTCTTGTTTAGTGCCATGTCAGCATCTATGGCTATTTCATGGCAAAATTAGAACCAATAAGAAAACTGAGTTAATTATATAGAGACAGTATGATAAATGAAAGAATCAATAAATACAGTGAGATACATATGTACATACAATAAAATAGAAAAATTAAATAAAATGCTTCAGATGCACATGTGCTAAAAACCCTAAAATTTTCTTTGGTGGTGCCATATTAAAAATATCCTTCAGTGACTTTTGAGTATAAAAACGTTGTCTTGCTGTCATGAGAGCAGGACAGTCAAGTAAAATGTGCTTTATTGATAAAAAACCTCTGCAAAACTGACAAGATGGTGGTGCTTCACCTTTTAATAAAAAGCTGTGCGTAAGCCTAGAGTGGCCAATACGGCATCTAGTGTTCACTACCTCATCATGTCGATTTTGAAAGTGATGCAAATGTCTGTGGCTTATGGTAGGTTTAATATCATGCAGTTTATTTGCAGTGCATGTGTCCCATTCAGTCTGCCACTTCTTTAAAACATAGGAGGTTATTAGAGGCCTGAGGTCTGAGGCTGGGATCTGGCATTGAGTGACTTCTTGGGTAAAGGCTCTCTTGGCAGCAACGTCTGCCTGCTCGTTACCCGACAGGCCAACATGGCTGGGGACCCAACAAAAGATATTAACATTATGTTTCTGTAAAAAACCTAGTTTCTCTAAAATCCGGACAATAACGGGGTGATCAGTCTTTAAAAACCCAAGTGCCTGAAGACAGGATCTGGAGTCAGTAAAAATTAAGGAGCTCTGTTGTTTGGTTCTCTCAATGTGTTCCAATGCTAGAAGCAAAGCACGAGCCTCTGCAGTAAAAATTGAACATTGTTTGGGAATCCGCGAACCATGCTGATTGTGCCCGGTGACAATTGCAGCAGAGACTGAGCCATCTACTTTAGATCCATCCGAGTATATGGAAATATGGTGAGGAAAATGGCATTTTATGTCCAAGATCTGCTGCTGGTACACATTTGGGTGAGTGTCTTTCTTTTTGTTCTGGCTCAGATCCAGAATTATATTGGGTTTCCTTAAACTCCATGGTGGAATGGGACAAAACTGTGTCTGTGCTACCTTGCTTATATCAGGGTTTAGTTTTACCAGGTGAGGTTCTATACGGAGTCAAAAAGGAGTGATACTCTTAGGTCTGACCTTATACATCTGCAAAAATCGAGGGTGAAAAACTGCAGAGTAGGCTGGATTTCTATGGTTTGCTTTAAGTTTAACCATATACTGGAGAGCCAATTTCAGGTGCCTGTTGTGAAGTGAAGGCTCATTTGCTTCAACATACAAACTTTTAACAGGAGAGGTTCTGAAAGCCCCCAAGGCAAGCCTTAGCCCCTGGTGATGGACAGTTTCTAGCATCCTGATGTACGTTTTCCTTGCTGATCCATAAACTATGCTCCCATACTCTAGCCGAGATCTTACAAGTGCTCTATAGAGACGCAGCAGCACAGTAGAGTCCGCACCCCATTTAGTTTTAATCCAAAGTTTTAATCCAAAGACATGCATGTTAGGTTAATTGGTTGTTCTAAATTGTCCCTAGATATCTGTTTCCTACAGGCCCTTAGAATAGAGGGTTAGTACTAGTGAAAGCGCTTTGAGTGGTCTTTGTGACTAGAAAAGCGCTATATAAGTGCAGGTTAGTTAGTTAGTTAGTTTTAGCCAAAACTTTAATAATATCAAGGGCTTTAAAACATCTGATTCGTAGAAATTTTATATGTGGAATAAAAGACAACTTATTATCAAAAATAAGTCCAAGGAATTTGGTTTCTTTTACCACCTTGACAGCTTCTCCATCTATGAAAAGCTCAGGGTCGAGGTGAAGGGACCGCAGCAGGCGAAAGTGCATGCAGACAGTTTTTGTTTTTGAAAATTTAAAACCATTATTGACTGACCACCTATTAATCTTGTTTATGCACAGCTGTAGTTGCTTTTCAATTGTGCTCATGTCTTTCCCCCTGTAGCAAATACAGAGGTCATCTACATAAAGACTACAAAGGGTATTTGGTCTAAGAGCACCAACTACGCTATTAATCTTAATGCTAAAAAGAGTAACCGAGAGGATGCTTCCCTGGGGGACTCCTTGTTCTTGCACATGGGGCTCTGAAAGAGTATCTCCTACTCGGACTCTGAAGTGTCTATTGGACAAAAAGTCTGAAATGAAAAAAGGCAAATGTCCCCTAAAACCCATGCCATGTAGGTCTCTTAAAATACCATATTTCCATGTTGCGTCATATGCTTTTTCTAAATCAAAAAACACAGCAACTACATGTTCTTTTCTAATAAAACCATCACGTATATAGGCCTCTAATCTGATAAGGTGGTCTAAAGTGCTTTTACCACGTCTGAAGCCACACTGGTAATCAGTTAAAAGGCCTTCAGACACAAGCACCCACACAAGGCGATTGTTTACCAATCTTTCCATGGTTTTACAGAGGCAACTTGTCAGAGCTATTGGACGGTAGTTGTTGGTATCAGTATGATCTTTCCCAGGTTTTGGAACGGGTATAACTACTGCTTCTTTCCAGTTTTCAGGGATACTGCCTGACCTCCAGATGTTGTTGAAAACCATCAAGAGAATGGATAGTGCACCGGGGGTTAAGAGTTTTAAAAACTGATACCGAATTTTATCTGGCCCCACAGCAGTGTCATGAGAGTTCCTTATTGAGAACAAAAGTTCTTCCATAGTGAAATCTTGGTTGTACGGTTCTGAGTTATCTGAAGAAAAGTTTATTTCTTTTTGTTCTTCTTGTGCTTGTATGATTTGGAACTCAGGACGATAGTTTCCAATAGATGAATTCTTCTCAAACGATTTTGCTAGTTGATTTTCATATTTTGTCGTCAGCAGATTACCCTGATGATTAATATGCTGTATTTGAAGTCCATTCTCCTTACCCTTCATCTTTCTAATTAAATCCCAGATCTTTTTGGTAGATGTGTTGTATGTGAGGCTTGATACAAATTCCCTCCAGCTCAGTCTCTGCTTCATTGATGATCCTGCGTGCTTTAGCTTGACAGATTTTAAATTTGGTCAGGTTTTCTGTTGTTGGATGTTTATTGAACACCCTCTCTGCTTTTTTCCTTGCCTCAATGGCCTTTTTGCAGTCATCGTTGAACCATGGGTTGGGCCTACGATGTGGCTTTGCTGATGTTTTTGGGACAGTCTTATCTGCAATTGTAATTAAGGTTTGGGCAAAGCTCTGAACAGAGTGACAGGGTGGTTGAGGTTTTAGGCTGAATTTCTCTTTGCACAGAGAGACAAAGGAAGGCCAGTTTGCTTTTTTGAGTTGCCATCGCAGAGTTCTTGATTGCACATCCACTTCTGTAGACGTCAATATTAGTGGAAAGTGGTCACTTCCACAAAGATCAGAATCAGAATAAGTTTATTGCCAAGCACATTTACAAGTAAATAACAGGTAAATATACGAGGAATTTAACTTGACACTGAAAACGTCATAAATGACATTCTCAATGACGCGGCGAGCCGTGGAGGCGCCTGTCAGCAGGAGGGGAACAGTAGGCAGTGGGGGAAGGGGAGGGTGGACACAGTAGGAGAGAGAAAAAAGCATTGTTGATCAGAATAAAGTTCATATATGACCGATATTATGATTACAAGAAAAAAACTCTCAATGCACAATTAGCAGACAACAGAATCCACACAATGACACAAAGAGAGCAGTGAGTGAATGTCTTCATCAGTCAGTATAAATGGATCAGTATGTGTGAGTTGGGTGCAATCAGTGGCAAATCAGTTAGGTGGACAACAATAGTCTCTTCCTCAGCAGAGGTTATGACTACAGTCTGAAGCAAAGGCACGCGTCCTTGAGCACGGCAGATGGAATAGTTAAGCCAGACAGCTGTCCTTGAGAGTCAGATGCTGCCCGCCAGTGTTATGAAAACATTATACTGTTGATTATCAGGAGGACTGAATGCTGAGGGGTGCCGAAAAAAACAGGTCGAATAGCACTGACTTCAGAGAAAAAACTTTCTATTCTCTTACGGATTCAGTGCTCTAATTCCATCATGGCCAGGCATTGAAATCGATTCGTGAACAGCTCTCAGCGTGATCGTGATGTAATCCATTTTCCTGTACAGTTCTCCATTGGCCGCTGTCAGAGTCCTGCCCAGTTGGTCAATTTGATGAGTGAGCTTCGCCGGGTCCGCTTTTTGATAAGCTCTGTCCATCTTCTTCAATTTGCGGTGCACCAGAACAATCCCAAAGCCAATCAGTAGAATTCCGATGACCATTGCTCCAAAAAGATATAAATCTTCAATATCTTCAATAGAAAGATCACACAGGCACAAGAGTTTCCAATTGCTTGTGTCCTTTAAATAACCCGCAGCAGCAGTTCCTGCAGGACAGATAGGCTTCCCCCGGGCCAGATTTCCTCGTTGAAAAAACAGTGTCAATTGCGTTCAAAGCCCAGCTTATTAAGTCCATAATTTCGTTAGATAAATCAGCAGTAAAGACACGCAGACACAGACGATAGCAAGCTGGAATCCAGTCAGTTAGGGAGGGAGAGAGAGATAGGGAGCCGGAGCGGGGAAGAAAAGCGTCTGCTCTCTTTGGAGGGCGGAAGTGAAGAAGATCATCCAAGACCCGCCACGAGAATTCCAGCACTAGCTCAGGATCACATATAGATAGGTCAATTGCAGTATAGGTTCCATGTCCTGGGTGGAGGTATGTGTGAGACCCATCGTTCCAAAAACATAGATCATTTTTAGCAATAAAATCTCCCAGTATCTTGCCTTTTGCATTTGAGCAAATTCCTCCCCACAGAGGATTATGTCCATTAAAATCACCCATAAGGATATATGGGGACGGCAAATGATTATGAAGGTCGTCGAGATTTTCCGGTGTCGCAATCATATCTGGTGGTATATAGACAGAGCATAAGGTTATTGCTTTATGCAAAGTTAGACGAACTGCCACTGCTTGTAAATTGGAGATTAAAGCCAAGTGGCTGTGAATTAGGTCATTCCTTACTAAAATTGTTGAACCACCAGATGGACGATGCACATTTGGACCATATGTATTATACATAGTATAATGTTTCAGAGACATGGGGTTGGTTGATAGCAGAAGAGTTTCTTGAAGGCAAAAAGCAAGGGGATTAAAACTAGCAGCTAGACGCTGCACTTCAGAGAAGTTCAATTCAATTCAATTCAACTTTATTTATATAGCGCCATTTCACAACAACAGTCATCTCATAGCACTATCAACTGTAGGGAGGACCCCCACAGTTGCAGAAAGACCCCAGCAATCAGGCGATCCCCTGTGAGCAAGCACTTGGCGACGGTGGAGAGGAAAAACTCCCTTTTAACAGGAAGAAACCTCCAGCAGAACCAGGCTCAGGGAGGGGCAGTCATCTGCTGCGACTGGCTGGGGGGTGAGGGGACAGAGAAGAAGAAAAGAACAGACATAGAAGAAAAGAACAGACATTGAAGTTGGCCTTAAAGCCACAACAGTTCCACTGGATTATGTGGCTACCCACCATCAGGTAGGTAAAACAAAAGCACGCTCCTTATGCTTGCTTTTGGGGGAGGGGCTGCGACTACGGCAAGTCGTGACTTCAGAAATTTCTGCATCTTCTGGATTTCCATTCTTTTGCAATTTATTTTCTTGGCTTGATTTTGCCTGAGTAGAGGAGCTGGATTTTTTCTTTTCTTTTGATAATTGGTTTTGTTCTGTGGACTTGCTTAGACTTTGACTTAAGGGTTGACTTACTGTAGTCAGGCTTTGAGTGCTCGTTTTACTTTTAACTGGGACTCCGGAATTTTTAATACTACTTAATAATGAGGGCTTATCTTTAGTTAACCAGGTCAGATCTGTCTGGCACTCAGCAGGCTGCATCTTAGGTTTCACAACAGAGGAGAAAGTCTGCTGGAATTTGTACTTTGGGAAACCTACCAGCTTACGTGCCTCAGGGTAGCTAATTTTCTTAGTACATTTGACAGTTTGAATTTCTTTTTCCTTGAGCCAACAAGGACATTCCTTCGATGATGATGCATGATTGCCTAAACAGTTACTACATTTGGGAGGTGTTGTGCAGGCCAACTCATGCCTTTCCTCTCCACATCTGCAGCAGACTGGTTTATTCCTACATCCTGCAGAGCCATGGCCAAACTTTTGGCAGTTAAAACATCTCAACGGGTTTGGAATAAAGGTATCGACAGTTACACTCAGATATCCTAGTTGGATTCTTTCTGGAAGCTGATGCCAGTTGAATGTCAGAATGTAAGTGCCAGTTTTTACTGTTCGGTCATCTTTTTTTAATGGTTATCCTCTTCACATGTGTTACTCCTTGTTGTTGCAGTTCTGAGGCAATTTCATCCTCTTCCATATCGTGGAGTTCTCGAGTACAAATTACTCCTTTGCAGCTGTTTAGAGAAGGGTGAGGAAAAGCCTTCACTGGAACACCAGCCAGCACATTACACCGCAACAGATTTTCAGAATGGGATTTCTTCAAACATTCCACCAAAATCTGGCCAGACCTCAGTTTTTTAACATCCTTAACTGACCCCGCAATACCTGAAATTCCTTTCTGTACAGCAAAAGGGGACAGCTTAGAAAGAGGCATATCTGATGAGAGCGACTCTAAAACAATAAGCCTCGACCAACTATCACCATTTGAAAGAGCCATCCTGCTAATTCCTGGGTCATCCACATCATCTTCCAACATTCGTTTTTTAGGGGTTTGTTTAGTAGCCATATTTGATAGAGTATGATTCATCATCCCTGCTCCCCACCCTCCTCAAGAGCCCTACATGGGGATGCACAGAGCCGCGGACTTCCTGCAGGTTATGCACCAGGAATACAGGGATGGTATACTCGAGCAATAAAGCACCAAAGTGCAAATTACTCAATTGACCCTCCGCCATAGGCTTCTGGGATTAGGAGATGTTATGCTGCCAAAAGACATCCCAGAGTAGACCTTGACAAGCCGATTGATTGGACCGGGCCCTTCCAACCTCCCGTCTAAGTGAAGTAGAAGCCAAAGCACTGTGTTGGACTTGTGAAAGCCGCAGCAAGACACATTCCTCAAGAACCAGGATCTCTTCCTCCACTGACACGGGTCGCAACTCACGGCAAACAAGTTTCCCCATTTGTGATCTCACAAGATCAGCAAGGGGGTGCTCGGAACCACTTTAACCCTTGGTCCCCTTAGGGAATTATAGCACACAAAGTTGTTGGGGAGTTATCGTAACCCTGGTAAGGGAGGCTAACAGGTACTAGTCCTTGCCCAAGGGACACCTGGGAGTATCAGCGAGGGTTAAGAGGCACTCCATCATCCTCTTAGTACAACAGACCCCCTCGCCCGGATGCAGTTTAACGTCATACCCAGGACGGGTAATCTTGAAGGAAGAGTATGTGAAGAGTGTTAGGAGGTAAAGAGGGAGTCAGACAGAATCATGTGTTTGAAGCTAGAAGTCAACGGTGTGATGTTGAATGTTGTCAGAGCATATACCCCACAAGTTGGATGGACATGTAGGTGAAGGGAACAGAGGTGATGAGGAGGTCCTGGGTAGGGATGGTCTTAAGGAGAGAAACATGGAAGGACAGATTGCTGGGGTCTTTCTCCAATTGTGGAGGTTTCCCCTACAGTTGAAAGTGCTATGAGAAGACTGTGGTTGTGAAATGGTGCTATATAAACAAAGCTGAATTGAAAATTGAATTAGATGGTTGTGGATTTTGCTAAAAGGATGGAAATGGCTGTGGTGAATGCCAAATTGTGCCAAATGGCACAGTTTGGAAAAACGTCTAACTTTTGAATGATTCAATATAGAAGCTTCATCTTGGGCTCTAATGAAAAGTGACACTCAGGGCTGTGTGTGTGTGTGTGTGTGGGGGGGGGGGGGGTTGTCCCCCCACCCCACTACAGAGGACGGACATCGCCCGTTGCGCCACGGTCTGTCATGCAGCGATGACGCACAGCTGTAATTTACCGATCGGTCAAAAGTCATTTTGATTACAATTTTCAAGGATAAAGAATAATTTAGCTTAGAACACTTACCTCTTCACAGCAGAAGCGGAGCTGGCAAACTTCTTCCTCATTGTCAGACGAACGCGACGCTGGTCTCGCGACCCAATCAAAACATAATTCCATCATTTCGGTTTTGCGCTTCCATGATTGCGGTTTTGGCGAACAATTTTTCAAAACAAATAACAGTAGTAATTAAAAAAAGACTGGCGAACGCGTGTGTGTCACTCAGCCTTCGTCGTCACCTCCGTCGGTCTATGATGACCATGGAAGAGAATCCTAAACGTCTACTCTGCTGGAATAAAAACCAAAAAAAGCACCGCCTGTGGCTGAACATGCCGATGCGCGAATGGCAGTCCCTGTCACACAGGTCACATTTGTGGATGGTCTCCGTGCTGCTGGGTCTGTGGGGTTCTTCCTGCGGGTCCTTTTTTTCATCTGCTGCAGCAGTCAGTCTGTCTTCACCCAGCCTTACACAAAACAGCTCGCAAACTTCTGTGCTTCAATTGGCTTGATGCATTCACAGCGTTGGTAGGTGGGTCCTTCTTGCTAGGTTTTCAGTCATTGGTTCTTCAAGGTTTCAGAAACCCAATTCAAGGCTCTTATTAGTCGAATGAGAGGTCAATCATATCTAATCTGTTCGAGGCTGTGTCTGTAGTGGGAGAACGGAAATGCAGCTTTTTTTTCCAGTACGCTCTTAGGACGCAGCGCCCTCGTGCGTCCTAGAGTGCACGAGCGCTGCTCTGAGGAGTGCTGCTCCTAGAGCGCCCTCTGTGCGCTGTAGGACGCAGAGACCTGCCCGTCCGCGGTACACCGGAGTGCAAGAGGTTAAATCCCAATCGTCGTCGGCCTCCGTCGGTCTATGATGACCATGGAAGAGAATCCTAAACGTCTACTCTGCTGGAACAGCACCGCCTGCGGCTGAACAGGCCGATGTGCACCGGTGTTCTACCTTCCAGTGTTGGGCGTTGGTAGGATTCAAGCCTGGGCAGGAAGATATGGAGGACAAGATGTTACCCATGCAGCATGTCCCCCCTCTCCACGTCACTGATGAATCCAAAGGAACAGCAGGGCTGCTATAGTTTGGCACCAGCGCCGTCGCAGGAGCTGCCAGAACGATGTTGAGCACAACAGAGAACTGCCTTGGGGGCTCCGACTCCGGATTTTTCCTCAGGGTTGACTCCCGAAGCCTTTCCTGTGACCGGGTGTGCCGCAAGGCAGCGGAGGTTTGAAATCAGGGTTTACCTTCCCCTAGATGGGCTACCTTCCCAGGTTGACGAGCCACCATCTACCCGAAGCATCTGGTTTTAAGGCGCCAGAGATCCGCCCTCGCCCCTTCTCCTATTAGTAAAAGCAGTTCCGCCGGGCTTAGAGACTAAACCACACGGGCAGGCTAGGAGTTGGACTTAGTTGTCAGAGGCTTTTCGAGACGCACGCCATAAGGAGCATTTTATGAGCACTGGGAGCTTAACCCCAGTGCCGCTCCTGGCTATGACAACCTTGGAACAAAAAATCCCAATATAGTTTTATATAAAACTGTAGACTTTTTTTATTTTATTTTTTTTTTTTTTTAAATCGCATCACCGATATATGTATATCATCATGTCACACAGCCCTAGACAGGAGTATATGGAATCCAGGCACATGGCAAAGAGAAAGATGGCAAACGACAAGGAAAAGGCATGTAGTGAGTTGTGTGAGAGGCTGGACACTAAGGAAGGAGAAAAGGACTTGTATCGACTGGCTAGACAGAGAGATGGAGCTGGAAAGGATGTACAGCAGGTTAGGTTGATTAAGGACAGAAATGGTAATGGACTAACAAATGATGAGAGTGTGTTGAGAAGGTGCAAGGAGAACTTTGAAGAGCTGAGGAGTAAAGAAAATGAGAGAGAGGAGGATTGATGAAGGAAAGATGGTGAACAAGGAAGTCCTGAGGATTATCAAGGCAGAAGTGAGGGCAGCTTTGAAGAGGATGAAGACTGGAAAGGCGGTTGATCCAGATGACATACCTGTGGAGGTACGGAGATGTTTAGGAGAAATGGCAGTGGACTTTTTAACCAGATTGTTTAACACAATCTTGGAGAGTGAGAGGATGCCTGAGGAATGGAGAAGTGTTTTGGTACCAATTTTCAAGAACAAAGGTGATGCTCAGAGCTGTAGTAACTACAGAGGCATAAAGTTGATCAGCCACACTATGAAGATATGGGAAAGAGTTGTTGAAGCCAGGTTAAGAGGAGAGGTGACAATCAGTGAGCAGCAGTACGGCTTCATGCCAAGAAAGAGTACAACAGATTAGGGATGAGCCGATAGCACTTTTTCAAGACTGATACCGATACCGTTACTGTGACGTTGAGTATCGGCTGATACCGATCCAAACCCGATACTGTCTGTTATTTAAAAGAACAAAAGTACAGAACTTTGGTAATGACTGGTTACATTTTGCACACAAAAAAATACAGAAATCTAAAAGTCAAAGAATAAACTATAAATGTGACTCAGTTCAGCAACGCTGCTGCTTTTTTATTTTAAACTCTAACACTGGCAGCATTTCACTGGTCAGCACCATGTAAACATGCATTCTGACGTTTTAAGTACAAGTTTATACAAAACTGTGAAGCTGAGTATTTAAGGACACATTGAGATGAAATTCAAAGTGCCACTTTAGGCATGAGGTAAAAAAAAAATGCTGTAGACCTGAAAATAAAGGAACTAACCCTTGAAGTTGGATTTTTGACATTTATTATCATATCATTTTTATTTTTCTTATCTTCTTAATTACTGAGTGTTGCTATCCCTGTGCTGTTGCAATCCAGGAATTTCCCCATTGTGGGACTAATAAAGGCTTATCTTATCTTATCAGCAGCATTCTCCTGGTCCACGGTTTATTTAATGTTTCTGAGATTAATGTTTGTGAGAAACCGGGACTGTGTGTCCGACACGATCATCGGTAGCACAGGGGCCCCCCAGGGAACGGTTTTGGCTCCCTTCCTGTTCACCCTTTATACTGCGGACTTCTCACACAACACAACACACTGTCATCTACAGAAGTTCTCTGATGACTCTGCGATCGTCGGCCTCATCTCTAACGGAGATGAAGCTGAGTACAGAGGACTTATCCAGGACTTTGTGGACTTGTGCCATTGGAACTGCCTCCAGATCAACGCGAGGAAAACTAAGGAGCTGGTGGTGGACTGCCGCAGGCAAGAACAACCCCTCACAGCACCAGTAAACATCCAGGGAACAGACACTGAGATGGTGACATCCTACAAGTACCTGGGTGTTCATCTGAACAATAAACTAGACTGGTCACACAATACTGACACACTCTACAAGAAGGGACAGCGCAGGCTTTTCCTACTGAGGAGACTCAGGTCTTTTGGTGTACAAGGGGCGCTGCTGAAGACATTCTATGACACAGTGGTGGCATCAGCCATCACTTTTGGAGTGGTCTGCTGGGGCAACGGCATTACAGCAGCCGATAGGAAGAGACTGAACAAACTGATCAAGAAAGCTAGCTCTGTCCTGAGGCAGCGCCTTGACCCAGTGGAGGAGATAGGAGAGAGAAGGACGGTGGCTAAACTGTCATCTCTGCTGGAGTCCGAGTCCCACCCTATGCAGGACATACTGAACGCACTGAGGAGCTCATTTAGCAGCAGACTACATCATCCTAGGTGCACAACCGAGAGGTTTCACAGGTCCTTCCTACCTACAGCTGTCAGACTGTACAACCTAGGCAGGGCTGCTCGCAGAGATAGCAAAAAAAACGTGACGACCTAATAGTATTGAGTGCAAAAGGCGCAATAGACTTACACAATGGTCCCCTCCAGTATACAACTAGGACAATATCAAGTCGCTACAGAGGGTGACAATATGTATGGGTACATATTCATACTATGTAGGATAACTAAGTAGATGGTTATGCTGTTTATTCCATCTTGCTACAATGCTCCGCACTGTGTATATATACTTATACATTTATATGTATGTATGTATATCCACTGCTCTTATTTATATCTTCCGTATCTTCTTAATTGTTGCTCTGAGTGTTGCTATCCCTGTGCTGTTGCAATCCTGGAATTTCCCCATTGTGGGACTAATAAAGGCTTATCTTATCTTATCTTATTATTCTCTGTCCATTCTTAGTTTTTAGGTTTGCCATTACTTTGAAATCATTCCCGTTCCATTTATGTTCATGTACCCTTGCACCCTCTGGGATTAATAAAATAAACAAAATACAAAAAAAAATAATTTGCCATTTATGTTTCTGTCACCTACCTCTCATCAACTGTAAGACTCTCCCCCTAAAGGTACGCTCTAGTCTGGTTTTTACTTTCAGTTTCTTTTCTTTTTTAGGTTTAATTTTTAGCATCCAGCCTCCTGAGCTGGAAAAGCAGCGGCTGCTGCTGTGCCACATACGTCCTTCTGCTCAGTTCTTGACAGAATTCAGCATACTCCTTTGCCATGATACTTTTGCAATTGTTTTATCAAGTTGGTGGTGTAAAATTGTAAATGCTGGTACCACACAGAAACATACTGAGGCGAGTCCCACAGACAGCCTACAGTGAGGTGACACTAGTTGCCTCTGTTTACAGAAGCTGTGTGCAGCGCAGCTGAGAACACAATTGTGCCTTCATTTTATTATTATTAATGTATCGGATTGGTAAATTACTTGGTGTGATGGAGAAGTATAGAGAAGGGCAGAAGGAGCTGCACTGTGCAGGGTTTCCTCTGGTAACATTTATCAGTGGCAGCCTGCCGCGCCAGAAATTTTACCGCCACCCCAAGGCCATATGAATTTCCATCCATCCATCCATCTTCTACCGCTTTTCCGGAGGTCCGGGTCACGGAGGCAGCAGTACAAGCAGAGAAGCCCAGACCTCCCTCTCCCCAGCCACCTGCTCCAGTTCTTCAGAGAGGATACCAAGGCGTTCCCAGACCAGCTGGGAGACATAGTCTCTCCACCGAGTCCTGGGTCTGCCCCGGGGTCTCCTCCCAGTGGGACGTGCCCGAAATACCTCAAGTGGGAGGCGTCCTGGAGGCATCCTAATCAGATGCCCATATTTCAATTCAACTTTATTTATATAGCGCCATTTCACAACAACAGTCATCTCATAGCACTATCAACTGTAGGGGGGAACCCCCACAGTTGCAGAAAGACCCCAGCAATCAGGCGATCCCCTGTGAGCAAGCACTTGGCGACGGTGGAGAGGAAAAACTCCCTTTTAACAGGAAGAAACCTCAAGCAGAACCAGGCTCAGGGAGGGGCAGTCATCTGCTGCGACTGGCTGGGGGGTGAGGGGATAGAGAAGAAGAAAAGAACAGACATGTAGAGAGCAAACAGCACGATGGGGACTCAATCTATGGGAGAGAACAAACAGATGTTAATGGCCAGCAAAAAAAAATATTTCATTGAGAGTGAAGAAAGGAGTGAGGCCCAGTGCATTATTGGAGGTCCCCCGGCTGACTAAACCTATTAGCAGCATAACTAAGGGAGGGTTCAGAAACACATGATCCCTCCCTAATTGTAGGCTATATCAAAAAGGTAGGTTTTAGCCCTATTCTTAAAAACAGAGATTGAGTCTGACTCCCAAGTCCAGATTGGCAGCTGGTTCCACAGGAGAGGAGCTTGATAACTGAAGGCTCTGCCTCCCATTGTACTTTTGGAGATTCTAGGTATTACAAGTAATCCTGCATTTTGGGAGCGTAGTGCTCTGTTAGGATAATACGGTAGTATCAGATCTTTTAAATAAAAAGGAGCCTGATTGTTTAGAGCTTTGTAAGTAAGAAGAAGGATTTTAAACTTAATTCTAAACTCTATGGGAAGCCAATGAAGGGAGGCCAGAACCGGAGAGATATGATCTCTCTTTCTAGTACCTGTTTAAACTCTTGCTGCAGCATTTTGGATCAGCTGAAGACTTTTTAAAGATGTTTTAGAACAACCTGATAATAAAGAATTACAATAATCTAATCTTGAGCTAACAAAAGCGTGGATCAGCTTCTCAGCATCACTCTGAGACAAGATGCTCCTAATCTTGGCAATATTACGCAAATGATAGAAGGCAGTCTTAGAAACAAATTTAATATGTGAATTGAAGGACAAATCTTGATCAAAAATAATTCCAAGGTTCCTCACAGAGCTATTAAGAGAAAGAGTAACCGCATTCAAACTGAAAGTTTGATTTGGAAAGGTATTTCTAAAGTTTTTTGGACCAACAAGAATGACTTCAGTCTTATCTGAATTTAATAGCAGGAAATTACAAGTAATCCAAGCTTTGATTTCCTTAAGACAGGCTTTTAATTTGGCTAATTGATTACTATCATTTGGCTTCATTGACAGGTATAATTGTGTGTCATCTGCATAACAATGAAAATGTATACAGTGCTTTCTAATAATGTTGCCTAACGGAAGCATATATAAACTAAAAAGAGTAGGGCCTAGCACAGATCCCTGTGGAACTCCATGACTAAGCTTTGAGTTGAAAGAAAACTCATTATTTACATGAACAAACTGGAACCTATCAGATAAATAAGATCTAAACCACTGCAACGAAGTTCCATTAAGTCCAACATAGTGTTCTAATCTATCAAGTAGAATATTATGATCGATAGTATCAAAAGCTGCACTAAGGTCTAAAAGGACAAGTACAGAAACCAGTCCATTATCAGATGCGATAAGGAGGTCGTTAGTGACCTTCGCTAAGGCTGTTTCAGTACTATGATGGATTCTAAACCCAGATTGAAACTCTTCAAGTAAACCATTTCCCTGCAGGTGGTCAAATAATTGCGTAGCAACAACTCTTTCTAAGATTTTTGAAATGAAAGGGAGATTAGAGATTGGTCTATAGTTAGCTAAAGCTCCTGGATCTAGCATTGGCTTTTTGAGTAAGGGTTTAATTATAGCCGTTTTAAAAGCCTGCGGTACATGGCCTAAAGTTAATGAAGAATTGATTATATGAAGAATAAAGCTACCAATAAGTGGGAAGACTTCTTTAAATAACCTGGTAGGCACAGGGTCTAAAAGACAAGTTGAAGGTTTGGATGAAGAAACTATTTTGTCTAACTCACAAAGGTCGATTGGAGTAAACTCATCAAGACAGACATCAGTTGAAGGAGTTGTAGTAGTTACAGTATTTAAGTTAACTGTGGGAAGAATCTGATTGATTTTATCTCTGATGGATGAAATTTTATTATTGAAAAAGTTCATAAAGTCCTGACTAGTAAGCTCTAAGGGAATGCTAGGATTGACAGAGTCCTGACTCTTTGTCAACCTGGCTACAGTGCTGAAAAGAAACCTGGGATTATTCTTGTTCTCTTCTATTAATGCAGAATAATAACTCGTTGTAGCTTTTCTAAGAGATTTTTTATAAATTAAAAGATGATTTCTCCAAGCTACAGTGGGGTAAAAAAGTATTTAGTCAGCCACCAATTGTGCAAGTTCTCCCGCTTAAAAGATGAGAGAGGTCTCCAATTTTCATCATAGGTATACCTCAACTATGAGAGACAAAATGAGAAAAAAAAAAAATCCAGAAAATCACATTGTCTGATTTTTAAAGAATTTATTTGCAAATTATGGCGGAAAATAAGTATTTGGTCACCTACAAACAAGCAAGATTTCTGGCTCTCACAGACCTGTAACTTCTTCTTTAAGAGGCTCCTCTGTCCTCCACTTGTTACCTGTATTAATGGCACCTGTTTAGTAGTAGATTAGTTTATTTGACAGGGACAGTGCAATAAACATAGACAATTAATCAAAGACAATTAATCTGATGTGTTGCACATAGAGTGTATAGCTATTAGCTAATTTGCAACTCTTGTCCCTGGATGGGCTTTAGAAAAAAGAATCAAGATAAAAAATATACACAATAATCACATACATCAATGCAGAAAAATTATAAATACACAATTATAAATATTATATTATAAATACACAAATATAACAGCCTGACTCACATTTAACATAAATATTATAAATATTATAAATACACAAATATAACAGCCTGACTCACATTTAACACATATAACATAACTCACATTTGCCTATTTCAGGCCTTCCTCCCTCCGTCACTCACTATAAACAAACACATTTATTCCTTCCCTTCATTCACTCTCACTTTGCAGACAGTTAATTCATACATGAGTACATTCTTGTTTATTTTTCAGCCAGTTTTTAACATTTTTAGTGAATGTTTTAAAGTCCGTTATTATTTTAATTTCATTTGGCATTGTGTTCCAGATGTGACTGCCCTTTATAGAGAAAGCTGTTTGTCCAAATGTGGTTCTGCGGTGGAATATTTTACAGTTATTGTTAACAGAACTCCTGGTGGCTCTGCTGCTGTCCTGTCTTTGGACGAAACCAGCAAGTGGCTCGGGTGCTGATTTATGGAAACATTTGAACGTTAATTTCAGAAGACAGAGGTCAATGAAGCTCTCAAAACTCAATAGGTTGTATTTTTTTAAAACATTACAGTGATGCCACCTAATGGGCTTTTTGTCCAAGATTTTTAGGGTTTGATTATATAATGAACCTATATGTCTTATTGTGGAAGGGGCTGCTTGAGCCCAGACTGTCAAACAGTATGATATATGAGAAAAAAACCATAGAATGCATATACAGTGCAGCTGCTTCGTAAGGTATGTGTCACGCCGCGCCATTCATCAGCGGCGCCACCTGCTCATGCACCTGCTACTCGTCAGCGGCGAAGGATAAAAGCCGCCTCGCCCTGAGCGTCGGCCTGAAGCCGTAGACTTCATTCCTCTTTCATGGGCTTCTACCACATTCTCTTCAGCATCCTTATCTCCGGTAAGAAAATCGCTTACCTCATCTCTCCAGTCTGCTCCCCTGTGCACAGGTGGATTCCTCGGCGGCGGACTATCCCGTCCCTCGTCTCTCCTCGCTGCTGCACCGAGCCCTGCAGGTGGCTGTCTCCCGGGCTTCCATCCTTGAAGCGCCAGTCATCTGTCCCAACAAGTAAGCCTCTCTCCCTCGCCTATTCTCCTCCTGTGTTGGTGTGTGCTCATCACCCTGTGTCTGATTTCTCCCATAGGGTTGCCGGCTGAACGGTCTCCTGCCTCTGGGTCCGAAGCAGACGCCACCACCAACACATTAACATTCCGCAGACACGCACCCAAACATCCCTGTTGTTAATAAACGGTTTGAACTACTCTGAGCCTGTGTGTGTGCGTCTCCTGAGCCGAACGTTATGTCAGTACGGCTTCAGCAGAGCGGCTCGGCAGACGGCGGGCTCGCACACCGGTTTACCATCCTCGAGGCTCGGGTGGATCAGATTGTTTATCAGCAACAGGTGGTTCTTAATCAATTATTAGAACTAACTAACCGATTGAACCGCTTGGACCCCCAACAGCCGTTCCTCCCGACTCGCCAGGGTGGCGCGGCTCCTGCTGTTCCAGCGGCCGTCCAGCCGGCTCCAGTGGCACCGGTTCGGCTCACGCCGATTCCGACCCCCGCCCGCTTTAGCGGTAAGCTCGGCGGAGCGCGGGGGTTCATTATGCAGTGTGAGTCCATGTTCCACCGTGTGCCCGGAGATTTTCCCTCGGATCACAGCCGAATTGGTTACATAGGGAATCTTCTGGAGGGGCGTGCGTTAACTTGGACCTACGCCGTAATGGCGAGGCCCAGTTATGCCACCCTCACCTATGACCAATTCGTGAGGCGCTTTCTGGAGGTCTTTGACCATTCTCAAACCGAAACGGTCCAGGTCGATCGGCTTCTCGCTCTCCAGCAGGGAAGCTGGTCGGCAGCGGACCACTCGGTCGACTTCCGGGTAGCGGCGGAGGAATTGGGCTGGGAGGAACGCTCCCTCTGTGGCCTGTTCCTCCGCAGCCTCAATAGTGATCTGAGGGATGAACTGGCTGGTCGGGATATCCCTGGGACGCTAGCGGAGCTGACGTCCTTAGCGATAAGTTTGGATAACAGGCTGCGCGAGCGCTCCTCGGGGCGGAGGTCATCTTCTTCTCGCCTTCGTGGAGCCTCGCCGCACCTGTTCCAAGCTCGCCCCCTGGCGGCGCCGCCAGCATCGCGCCCCGAGGAGTCGGAGCCGATGGTGACGGGCTGGACTAAACTTTCCCCTGTGGAGAAACAACGCCGCCGTGAGTTGGGCCTCTGCATGTATTGCGGAGGCGACCAACACACCGTGGAGCGTTGTCCACGGAAAGCCAGTCGGTGGGGTCCGCAAGTCACTGTTGGAAGCCTCGCGGATGTCAATCGGTTAGGATCACTCACTCAATTGAAGCTGCCCATCCGTTTCTGCCATAACCCCACTGGGCACCTCACCCACGCACTGGTGGATTCGGGCGCAGAAGGCAGCTTCATTTCACAAAGCCTGGCAACCCGATTGGGCATCCGCTGCCAGGCACTCAACACTCCCATCTCCCTAATCCACCTCTCCCGTGCCACCCTCGGGAGAGTGACACATCAAACTGTCCCCCTACCGGTCATCATCTCGGGAAACCACCGGGAGGAGATGACCTTTTACGTCCTTCCCAACTCTGTGTCGCCCGTCATCCTGGGGTATCCCTGGCTCCGCCTTCACAATCCGGTCCTGGATTGGAAATCAGCTGGGATATCGGCATGGAGTACGTTCTGTATGGGCACCTGCCTTCAGTCCACTGCCTGCTCTCCGTCCGCTCCTCCCCCTGCGACGGACGCTGCACCCCCGGACCTGTCTCTGGTGCCCCCAGAATTTCACGACCTGGGTATGGTGTTCAGCAAAGCGAAAGCTATGTCTCTCCCCCCTCATCGGCCCTATGACTGCGCCGTCAACCTCCGCCAGGGGGCTCCCTTACCTTCTGGTCGCCTTTACAGCCTGTCTGCGCCGGAGAAGGAGACGATGAACGCCTACCTGAAGGAGTCATTAAGTGCTGGGATTATCCGCCCATCATCGTCACCCGTGGGGGCAGGGTTCTTCTTCGTGGGAAAGAAGGATGGGTCCCTCCGCCCTTGTATCGACTACCGGGCCCTCAATAATATCACGGAGAAGGACCGTTACACCCTGCCTCTCATGGACACTGCTTTCCACTCCCTCCAGGGGGCGACCTGGTTCACCAAGCTGGACCTACGCAGCGCTTACCACCTCGTCCGGATCCGGGAGGGAGATGAGTGGAAAACGGCCTTCCGTACCCCGAACGGCCACTTTGAATACCTGGTGATGCCGTTCGGGTTGACCAACGCTCCTGCAGTCTTCCAGCGCCTCATTAATGACGTCCTCCGGGACTTCATTGGCCTTTTCGTGTTCGTCTACCTGGACGATATTCTCATCTTCTCCAAGTCCAGGGATGAGCACCAGGTCCACGTGAGGCGGGTCCTCCAAAGGCTGCTGGAGAATCGTCTGTACGTTAAGGCAGAAAAGTGTGAATTTTACGCCAGGAGTACGTCCTTCCTGGGGTTCATCATCGCCCACGATAAGGTGCTCCCCGACCCAGAGAAGGTAAAGGCGGTGGTGGAATGGCCCACACCTGCATCCCGGAAACAGGTGCAGCAATTTGTTGGCTTCGCCAATTTCTACCGCCGCTTTGTCCCCAACTTCAGTGCCATCGTTGGACCACTGACCCGCCTCACGTCCCCGAAGGTCCCGTTCCGGTGGACCGAAGAGGTTGCTGCCGCCTTTGAGGCGCTGAAGGCGGAATTCTCCTCCTCCCGGGTCCTTCGCCAGGTCGACCCCGCGCTGCAGTGCATTGTAGAGGTAGACGCTTCGGACACGGGAGTGGGAGCAGTGCTGTCCCAGCGGTCGCCGGACGATGGCGCCAAGCGACCGTGCGCCTTCTTCTCCCGGCGCTTGTCCCCGGCGGAGAGAAACTACGATGTGGGGGACAGAGAGCTCTTGGCCATCAAGCTCGCCCTGCAGGAGTGGCGCCACTGGTTAGAGGGGGCGAACCTGCCGTTTGTGGCCCTCACGGACCACAAGAACTTGGAATACTTACGATCTGCCAAGCGCCTGAACGCCCGCCAGGCGCGCTGGTCCCTGTTCTTCGCCAGGTTCCAATTTTCCATCACCTTCAGGCCTGGCTCTAAGAACGTCCTGCCTGACGCCCTCTCCAGGCAGTTCGCCCCCGTGGAGTCGGAGGAGGCGCCCCACTCCATCCTGCCCAGGTCGTGCGTCGTGGGAGCCATCTCGTGGGACATCGAGAGCAAGATCCGGAAGGCACAGGAGGTGGAACCTGACCCTGGCGGCGGACCGGAGGGGAGGCTGTTCGTGCCATCCGCGGTCCGAGGAGAGGTCATCCACTGGCTCCACACCTCCAAGCTCACCTGTCACCCTGGCACCTCCCGGATGATAGATCTCCTCCAACGGTCCTTTTGGTGGCCAGGCCTGCGGAGGGATGCAGCCCGCTATGCCCGGGCTTGCCCAATCTGTGCCACCTGCAAGTCGGGAAATGCCCCTCCAGCGGGTCTGCTCCAGCCCCTGCCCGTCCCTGGCAGGCCCTGGTCGCACATCGCGCTGGATTTCGTCGCCGGACTCCCCGTCTCCAGCTCCTGTGGCACCGTCCTGACCATCGTGGGCCGCTTCTCCAGGGCCGTGCGCTTCGTCCCCCTGCGGGGCCTCCCTGCTGCCCTGGAGACGGCGGACCTCCTCGTCCAACACGTGGTCAGGCTGCATGGGATTCCGGTGGACGTGGTCTCGGACCGGGGCCCCCAGTTTTCATCTGAGGTTTGGAGGTCTTTCTGCAACGCCATCGGAGCCAAGGTGAGCCTCTCCTCCGGCCATCACCCCCAATCCAACGGGCAGTGTGAGAGGACCAACCAGGAGCTGGAGGCTGCGCTCCGCTGTGTGTCCAGATCCAAACCCACGTCCTGGAGCAACCATCTTGCCTGGGTTGAATATGCCCACAACACCGCTCGCTCTTCTGCTACAGGGATGTCCCCCTTCAAAGCGTCCCTGGGTTACGACCCCCCGCTGTTTCCGGAGCAGGAGAGTGAAGTAACTGTCCCGTCAGTTAGGGCCCATCTCAGGCAGTTCCGCTCCACCTGGACTGCCGCGCGCAATGCGCTATTACGCACAGCGGAGCGCAACAGGACTGTGGCGGACCGGCGTAGGAGACCTGCCCCGGCGTACAGAGTTGGGCAGCTTGTTTACATTTCCACCCAGGACGTCACTCTAAAAGGCGAGAGGAGAAAGCTGGCACAGCGCTTCATGGGTCCCTACCCCATCACCCGGATCATCAACCCGGTGGCTGTGCGTGTGGCTATTCCCCCCTCCCTCCGCATTCATCCTACTTTCCACGTATCGAAGGTGAAACTGGCGGTTACTGACCCCCTTTGCCCTCCTCCTGCAGCGCAACCCGCGCCCCGGATGATTGGTGGCCATCCGGCCTGGTCCGCCTCCTCCATCCTGGACTCCCGGCGCCGGGGTCGTGGGTTGCAATACTTGGTGGACTGGGAGGGCTATGGGCCCGAGCATCGACAGTGGGTGCCCCCGTCGTTTGTGTTGGACCCATCGCTCATCGCGGACTTCCACCGAGCGCACCCGGATAAGCCATCGCCAGGAGGCGCTGCTAGAGGGGGGAGTACTGTCACGCCGCGGCATTCATCAGCGGCGCCACCTGCTCATGCACCTGCTACTCGTCAGCGGCGAAGGATAAAAGCCGCCTCGCCCTGAGCGTCGGCCTGAAGCCGTAGACTTCATTCCTCTTTCATGGGCTTCTACCACATTCTCTTCAGCATCCTTATCTCCGGTAAGAAAATCGCTTACCTCATCTCTCCAGTCTGCTCCCCTGTGCACAGGTGGATTCCTCGGCGGCGGACTATCCCGTCCCTCGTCTCTCCTCGCTGCTGCACCGAGCCCTGCAGGTGGCTGTCTCCCGGGCTTCCATCCTTGAAGCGCCAGTCATCTGTCCCAACAAGTAAGCCTCTCTCCCTCGCCTATTCTCCTCCTGTGTTGGTGTGTGCTCATCACCCTGTGTCTGATTTCTCCCATAGGGTTGCCGGCTGAACGGTCTCCTGCCTCTGGGTCCGAAGCAGACGCCACCACCAACACATTAACATTCCGCAGACACGCACCCAAACATCCCTGTTGTTAATAAACGGTTTGAACTACTCTGAGCCTGTGTGTGTGCGTCTCCTGAGCCGAACGTTATGTCAGTATGTAATATCTAATTAATTTAAAGCAGTTCAGATTTTTTTTTACTGTTTTTGAAATTTTCTTTATATGAAGATTAAATTTGAGTTGAGGATCTAGTACAATGCCAAGGTATTTGAATTCTGTAGCTAAACTGATGTCATGATCATGTATATTAACTTTAAAATGTTGCAGGTTACATTTTTTGATTGAAAAGCACATTGAGACTGTTTTCTGAAGGTTCAGCAATAGATGGTTCTTGAGGAGCCACTCTTGGACATCAACCATACTTGTAGACAGTACATCTGCAGCCTGTGCTGGAGTCTTGGCAGCTGTGTAAATAACTGCATCATCTGCATAAAGTTGGCATGTTGCAGCTGAGCAGTGTAACGGCAAGTCATTAATAAAAATGCTGAAAAGTAAAGGACCAAGAATGGACCCTTGTGGGATACCCATGCGGTTGTTTAAAAATGAGGATTTATCCTGGTGAACTTTTACACACTGTTCTCTATTCTGGAGATAAGATGCAAACCATTCTAATGTATTTGGGGAGAAGTTAAAAGATACCATTTTGGATAAAAGCAAACTGTGGTTTACAGTATCGAAAGCCTTTTTGAGATCTAGAAAAACAGCTCCTACCACATTACCCCTGTCCAAGGACTGTTTGACGTTTTCAATAAGGCAACAATTTGCTGTTTCTGTTGAGTATCCTGGTCTAAAACCAAATTGATGTGGATGAAGAAGTTGACTGTCTTGTAAGTAGTCTATCAGCTGTGTAGCTACAACTTTTTCAAGAACCTTAGATAGGACTGGTAAGATAGAGATTGGGCGGTAATTGCATATATCGTCTTTACTGCCTGATTTATGAACTGGTATGACGACAGCTTTTTTCCAGCCAGATGGAAATGTACTAGACCTAATGGAGAGATTAATGAGATGAGTCAGTGGTTTGATTAATATTTTGCTGTGCATTTTGAGAAAGGAGGTGCTCATATTGTAGATATCATTAGTTTTTGAGTTTGACAGTGTTTTAACAATGCCAGCAATTAACTTCTCATTTACCTCATCGATGTGAAAAGTATCTGTTGGAAGTATGGAATTTGTGTTGTTGAGCACATTTGGCAGCACAAAAATTTTTGTTAAGTCTTCCACAGAGCCCACAAAGTGTGAATTAAATTCATTTGCCAAAGTAGCCTTGTCACTGACGGTCTTGCCATTGATTCTAAGTTCCCTTACCCCCTTCTGATCGTTTTTTTTATTAGTTAAGTTATTTAAATGCCTCCATAGGGAACTGTTGTTACCCTTTGCATGATCTATCAGTTTATTGTAATAAGATATTTTTGATTTTCGCAGCTCATGTACCACTTTATTTCTTAAACTTTTGTACACAAGGTGATCATTTTGTAGTTTGGAGGTTAGTGATGTTTTCAGTGCATAGTCTCGCCTCTTCATAAGTTTTCTTATTTCATTATTTAACCATGGTAGGCTAATCTTCTGTTGTCTACTTTTAATTTGCTTTGAAAATTTTTCTATAGACTTTGTGATTGTTGCAGTTATAAAATTACAACAATCATCTACTTCACATGTTGACATGAGCTGCTCCCAATTTTGATTCTCTAAGTAATGTTCAAACTCCTCATTTTTTGATTTGGGGATAATAAAATTTGATTTGTCAATATCGACTCCCCCAAAATACTGTAGTCGCTTTTTAGTAAGTTTCCTGACAGCAAGAACCATGTTATGATCTGAGAGACCAGTTACAAGATTATAGGTTCTGGTTATTCGTTCTGGTTTATTAGTAAATACCATGTCAATAAGTGTTCTGGATTGTTTGGTTATCCTGGTGGGTCCTTTGATGATTTGCTGGTAATTAAATTTAGTCATGAGGCTTTTCAGTTTTTGTTTGTCTTTTTTATCAGACCAGTTGATATTAAAGTCACCATGAATTATTGTTTCTCTGTTCTTCTCAAGTTGTTTAACCAGATCACTTAATTCATTATAAAAGGAAGAGTTGTGTGACGGTGGGTTGTACACTACTGCAATGTTGAAATTCATTACCGGAGAGAGACATACATTAACAGCTAAACATTCAAGTGAAGTATTCAAATCAACCAGTTGACATTTATATTTCTCTTTGATGTAAATTAAAACACCTCCTCCCCTCCCTACCTGCCTGTCTTTTCTAAAACACTGGTAGCCCACAATATCGATCATATTAGTGTCTATGTTCCTGTGTAGCCAGCTTTCTGAGAGACAAAGGTAGTCCAGATTTGAGTCCAACAGCAACACCGAAATCTCATCTCTTTTGGGGATTATGCTCCGTATGTTTAAATGACCGCCGAGGATCCCCTTTGGTTTAGCCTTGGTGTCCCAAAGAACTCGTGCATGATTAACAGTTTGGAAAAATAAATGTTGTTTTTGCTTTTGTACAGCTCGGTTTTGTGCTAACCCAGTGGTCTGCTGTTTAATAGTGGCAGGTCCAGGGTTAAGGTGAATATCTCCTGCCAGAAGTAGCAGAACTAACAGAACTTTAATTGTATATCCTCTGCCATATTGTGATTTTTGCTTAACAGCCATGTTTGCCTTAATTTGGAAGTTTTTGCTCAGGCCTTTTAAAGACCACATAGAGTGTAGGGTGAGATGTCCAAGCCCAAATCCATACAGATAAGACTTTTTAACTTCACCTTTGGTTGAGTTTGTCGGAAAATCCTTCTTGTTGCAGGTCCAGACACACAAAGACAAAACGAAGAGGAAGTAGAGAAGTTTGAACTCGTTATCAGTATAAAAGACACCTGTCCACAACCTCAAACAGTCGGACTCCAAACTCCACTATGGCCAAGACCAAAGAGCTGTCAAAGGACACCAGAAACAAAATTGTAGACCCGCACCAGGCTGGGAAGACTGAATCTGCTATAGGTAAGCAGCTTGGTGTGAAGAAATCAACTGTGGGAGCAATTATTAGAAAATGGAAGACATACAAGACCACTGATAATCTTCCTCGATCTGGGGCTCCACGCAAGAGCTCACCCCGTGGGGTCAAAATGATCACGAGAACGGTGAGCAAAAATCCTAGAACCACATGGGGGGACCTAGTGAATGACCTGCAAAGAGCTGGGACCAAAGTAACAAAGGCTACCATCAGTAACACACTATGCCGCCAGGGACTCAAATCCTGCAGTGCCAGACGTGTCCCCCTGCTTAAGCCAGTACATGTCAGGCCCGTCTGAAGTTTGCTAGAGAGCATTTGGATGATCCAGAAGAGGATTGGGAGAATGTCATATGGTCAGATAAAACCAAAACAGAACTTTTTGGTAAAAACTCAACTTGTCGTGTTTGGAGGAGAAAGAACACCATACCTACTGTGAAGCATGGGGGTGGAAACATCATGCTTTGGGGCTGTTTTTCTGCAAAGGGACCAGGACGACTGATCCGTGTAAAGGAAAGAATCAATGGGGCCATGTATCGTGAGATTTTGAGTGAAAACCTCCTTCCATAAGCAAGGGCATTGAAGATGAAACGTGGCTGGGTCTTTCAGCATGACAATGATCCCAAACACACCGCCCGGGCAACGAAGGAGTGGCTTGGTAAGAGGAATTTCAAGGTCCTGGAGTGACCTAGCCAGTCTCCAGATCTCAACCCCATAGAAAATCTTTGGAGGGAGTTGAAAGTCTGTGTTGCCCAACGACAGCCCCAAAACATCACTGCTCTAGAGGAGATCTGCATGGAGGAATGGGCCAAAATACCAGCAACAGTGTGTGAAAACCTTGTGAAAACTTACAGAAAACGTTTGACCTCTGTCATTGCCAACAAAGGGTATATAACAAAGTATTGAGATGAACTTTTGTTATTGACCAAATACTTATTTTTCACCATAATTTGCAAATAAATTCTTTAAAAATCAGACAATGTGATTTTCTGGATTTTTTTTTTCCTCATTTTGTCTCTCATAGTTGAGGTATACCTATGATGAAAATTTGGAGACCTCTCTCATCTTTTAAGTGGGAGAACTTGCACAATTGGTGGCTGACTAAATACTTTTTTGCCCCACTGTAAATAGATTTCATCTAAATTAGTAGAGCGCCATTTTCTTTCTAATTGACGAGTCTTCTGTTTTAAGCTAAGAGTTTCTGTGTTGAACCAAGGCGTTAGAAATCTCTGATTAGACTTTTTCTTTTTTAAGGGGGCCACCAAGTCTAGAGTCTGATGCAGAGAAGCTGAAACACTATCCACCATGTTATCAATTACAGAAGGAGCAAGCTGTCTATAGCTTATTTCCGTTGTGTTGACACATGGCATAGAGGAAACAATCTGCATAAATTTGGTAACAGCATCATCTGAGAGGCATCTACTGTAATAATATTTTTCTTTAGGAGCCAAATAGTCAGAAATAGTAAAATCAAAGGTTAACAGACAATGGTCTGACAGTACAGGGTTATGAGGAGACACTACAAGATTTTCTATTTCTATGCCATATGTCAGAACAAGGTCCAATGTCGTCGTTGGCCTCCGTCGGTCTATGATGACCATGGAAGAGAATCCTAAATGTCTACTCTGCTGGAACAGCACCGCCTGTGGCTGAACAGGCCGATGCGCGAATGGCAGTCCCTGTCACACAGGTCGCACTTGTGGGTGGTCTCCGTGCTGCTGGGTCTGTGGCGGTTCTTCCTGCGGGTTCTGTTTTCATCTGCTGCAGCAGTCAGTCTCTCTTCACCCGCCTTGAGCTGTCTGGTCAGGGTGCCTCTCCATTTGGAGCGGTCCATTGCAAGGTCCTCCCAGCGCTCTGTGTTGATCTCCAGGCCCTTCATGTCTCCCTTGCAGACGTCTCTAAAGCGCAGCTGTGGGCGGCCAACGTCTCTCCTGCCAGTTGCCAGTTCTCCGTAGAGGACGTCTTTGGGGATTCTGCCATCCTCCATACGGTGAACATGGCCTAGCCAGCGGAGCCTGCGCTGCCTGAGTAGAGTGAACATGGAGGGAAGGCTGGCGCGGGACAGAACTTCTGTGTTGGGCACTTTGTCCTGCCAGGATATGTCCAGGATGTGGCGAATGCAGCGCAGGTGGAAGGAGTTCAGTCTCTTTTCCTGCCGGGCGTATCTTGTCCACGTCTCACTCCCATAGAGCAGTGTGCTGATGACGCAGGCGTTGTACACTGCCATCTTCGTCTTGACAGAGAGTTTGGGATTCTCCCACACTCGTGTGGTGAGGCGAGCGAGTGTGAAGGCTGATTTTCCAATCCTCTTGTTGATCTCTGTATCAAGGGAGAGGTTGTTGCTGATTGTGGACCCCAGGTACGTGAACTGATTCATGACCTCCAGCTTGTAGTCGTCAATGGTGATGGCTGGTGGTGCTTCCGTGCCTTGCGCCAAGACGTTAGTCTTCTTCAGGCTGATGGTAAGCCCGAAGTCCTTGCATGTCTGGGAGAAGCGGTCCATCAGGGTCTGAAGCTCCTGCTGTGTGTGGGTTGCGACTGCAGCGTTGTCTGCGAACAACATGTCTCTGATTAGAGCCTCGCGTACTTTGGTTCTGGCTTTCAGGCGGGCGAGGTTGAAAAGCCTGCCGTCAGATCTTGTGTGCAGGTAGATTCCCTCTGTTGCTGTGCTGAAGGCTGTATGGTGTACACCATACAATGTATGGTGGAGGTAATGAGTAGAATTTCCTACTTTCAGAGAAAACCCAATCGAGTCTAATATTGAATTAAATGCCACATTAAGGCAGTCACTATCTACATCCACATGTATATTAAAGTCCCCTACTATAATTATTCTATCAGATTTCAGCACTAAATCAGCTAAGAAATCAGCAAATTCGGATAAAAATTCTGAGTAGGTTGATGGGGGATGATAAACTATGCAAATAAAATTGGGTTTAACCTAAAATTGCTAAAGTGCCCAATACTGAGGACCAGGCCCTCAAAGAAATTATAACATGTTTTTTGCTTTACATTAACTAGTAATTTGGAATGGTAAATTGTTGCTACTCCTCCTCCACGACCAGAACTTCTGGGATTTTGACAGTTTAAATAACCAGAGGGAGTTGATTCATTGAAACCAACATAATCCTCTTGCCCTAACCAAGTCTCTGTAAGGGAAATTAAATCAATCTGATGATCAATTAACAGATCATGGACTAACAGAGACTTGGGAGTTAGAGACCTAATATTTAATAAACCACATTTAATTTTTAAATTATGAGGAGGAACAGAGGCCAAATCATTCAATTTAGAGCAGGGGTTACCAACGCGGTGCTTGCGGGCACCATGTCGCCCGCAAGGACCACATGAGTCGCCCGCAGGCCTGTTCTAAAAATAGCACAACTCGCAAGTGAGCTGTGTCTAAGATGTAATTTTTTTCTGCTGCTATTTTTTAAAATCACACTTGCATTTATATAGATTTTAAAATGACAATGTCTTAAAAATAAAAAAAAATGAAAATATGTTTATTATACGTAAAGTTAAGGTGAACTCTGACCTAGTTCAAAGGTCAGTATTGTGCGCATGACAAAACCTTCGCGCTTGTGGAGAGTAAGCTAGTGGGCAGTGAAGATGGTGAGCGGAGTGCAGTTTCCTAGCCCCAAAACATGGCAAAAAAAAAAGACAGAAAATTTATCATTTTCAAAGTGAGTGGGAGGAAGAGTTCTTTTTTACTACCGTGAAAGGAAGCTGCGTGTGTTTCATTTGCGCGGCGACGGCGAAGCGGCTCTATGTGGAGCAACACTTCACTACCCACTCTTTTTTTTTTTTTTTTTTGGACTTATCTTGTACCCGTAGGTAGATTTGTTCTGCATTCCGGTGACAAGCCACCAGCCGCTGCGTGCGCAAGTGCCTCTTAACTCCCTAACCTGCATGTTTTTGCATGAAAAACCAGAACATGCAAACTCCACGCAGATCACTGTTGGCCGGGGGCAGGGATCGAACCCACGTTCCCCCGGCCGAGGGTAAACTGCTGCCGCGGTGCTAACCACTGCGCCACCGTGCACATAAGCACTCTCAGTGCTGTTTGGCTTCTTCTCATGAAAGAACAGCGCTGGTTGCTCCAGCATGATTCTTGGCAAGAGCTGTATGGATATAATTCCAGTGAAGAAGAACACACAAAAGTGTGTTTATTAAATGTAACAGATTTTGAGCAGAATTGCAGCAGATTTGTTCAGTTAAAAATGTGATAAGATTTATTTAATATGAAAGTTGATTTTTCTTAAATGTTGCATAACTTTTTCACACATGGTTCAACATAGTTCATGAATTAAAAGGGTTTAGTTTTTTATGGTTAAAAGGGACTGGTGAAAACTGGACATTTTTTTATGAAATGTAGAAGTGATCATCTGAACAACTGCTGAGATTAATAAAAATAAAGTGTTGAATATTGATCTTGTCTGTTACCCACTCTAAGTTATTGATAATTATTTATATATATATATACACACACACACACACACACACACACACACACACACAATTTGTTATTTTAGAGGAGTGTGTCAAGCTGGTGCCCTTCACATGACTCGATACCCATGAAGTAGCTCTTGGTTTCAAAAAGGTTGGTGACCCCTGATTTAGAGGCTTTATGTTTAATTTGAGTTTTACCAATATTTTGCTTTATCACTTTGGGATGCTTATATATTATATTTTTATTAACTTTGGAGGGAGCAGACAGTGATTCTCTGATGGGGAAGACAGGGGCTAAGCTGAGGGGTGGCGGATGAAGAGGAGCTGCAGAGAGGCGTGTAAGACTGCGACTCTGCTTCCTGGTCCCAACTCTGAGTAGTCATGGTTTTGGAAATTTGGATAAAAAAAGATGCCAGATTGTTAGATAAATGAGAAGCACCATCCAAAGTGGGATGGACGCTGTCTCGTCTCATAAGACCAGGTTTTCCCCAAAAAGAGCTCCAATTGTCAATGTAGCCCACATCATTTGCAGGACACCACACAGACAGTGGTGACAGTGACAGTGGCGCAGTGGTTTAGCACTGTGGCAGCACAGTTCTACCCTCGGCCGGGGGATCACGGGGATCATGAGATCGTGGGTTCGATCCCAGCCCCTGACCAACAGTGAGCTGTGTGGAGTTTGCATGTTCTCCCCATGTTGTGTGGGTTTACTCCGGGATTTCTCCGGTTTCCTCCCGCATACCAAAAACATGTAGGTTTAGGGCGCTCGCACACGCAGCGACCGGCAGCCGGTGGCTTGTCACCAGACTGCAAACCAAATCTACCTACGGGTACAAATAAGTAACAAAAAAAAAAAGAAAAAAGACAGCCAGCGGTTCAAGGATGATGAGCGGCTAAACATGTCATCAGTGGTCAGATTGGGGAGGGGCCCAGAGAATATTACAGTGGCAGACATTGTTTTTGCAAAGTCACACACTGATTCTACATTAATTTTTGTGACATATCACCTCAACTGACTCCTTTCAATGTGGAGGAGCAGTGGTTCTACTGAGCCTCTCCCGGATGACTGAGCTCCTCACCCCATCTCTGAGGGTGAGTCCAGCAATCCTACAAAGAAAGTTCATTTCAGCTGCTTGTACCCGTGATCTCGTTCTTTCGGTCATTACCCAAAGCTTGTGACCATAGGCAAGTGTAGGAACGTAGATTGACTGGTAAATCAACAGCTTTGCCTTAGAACTAAGCTCCCTCTTCACCACAACAGACCGGTACAACATCCACATCACTGCATCCGTCTGTCAATCTCTCGCTCCATTCTCCCCTCACTCGTGAATAAGACCCCAAGATACTTAAACTCCTCCACTTGGGGTAGGAGCCTGTCCCCAACCCAGAGAGGACAATCCACCTTTTTCCGGCTGAAGACCATGGACTCGGACTTGGAGATGCTGACTCGTCCCAGTCGCTTCACACTCAGCGGCAAACGGTCCCAGCAAGAGCTGTGAGTTTGGTTCGTATTGTCAACACTCGGTCGGACTCATTCCCAGTGACAGTCTGACTCCGCCAGGGCTGCCCTTTGTCACCGATCCTGTTCATAATTTTTATGGACAGGACTTCTAGGCACAGCCAGGGAATGGAGGGTGTCATGCTTGGTGACCACAGGATCTCATCTCTGTTGTTTGCAGATGATGTTGTCCTGCTGGCTTCATCCAGCAATGACCTACAGCCATATGAATTTATTAAGAAAAACATATGAAGTACTGTCTTTCCGCAAGCACGCACACAAACAACGCGCGTGGCCGTCATCCACGTGGAGTCTAGAAGCGACCCACTCACACGAGTTTTCCAGTCAGTCAGCAGGCAGTGTCTCGCTAAGCGTGACTGTCCAACGGAAACACGAGTTTATTAAAGTATTTTAAACACAGAAAAAAAATCATAACAGGTATGTAAGCACTGGTGTTTATCATGGTTTTAACCCGCTGTTAACGGGAGCAATAATGGAAGAGTCGCTTAGCAAAGAGATGTGGTTAGAATTCATATGCAGCCGCTTCATATGAAGGGAAAGGCGGGGCGGACTGATGAATTGCTGAGGACATATTTCACCAGCCACTACAATATTAAGTTATGTTCTGTAGGAACTGCAGGAATTAAGAGACTGGCAAGTTCTCTCTTTTCTCGCACGAGCAGGCGTGCCGTTTTTATTCTCCAGCGGCAGTGACAAAAAGCAACAGCTAAAAACGCTAGCTCTCTTTTCACTCTAAACTGAGGTCCTTCAGCGGCTGCCTAGAGAGGTGCCTGATGAGAAAGCCTGAGAGCACAACTATAACTGCCTAAACAGGTCATTCTGTACATGAACACATATTGTGGTGAATTATGTCTTTAGAGTCGCTACAGTTCCCTGTTATGAACCTGGCAGGTTAAGATGACCGAAATTCACCAAGTCAGTGACTTTAATCCGTCAGCAGCCTTCAGACAAACTAAACGTGCCAACATTTGATTTCAAAATAAGGGAGGTTTTTCCTGCTGTCTGGGTGGTGAGGAGATTTCTGAAAAACTATAAATATATAGAAATATTATAACAGAAATAACGGCATTTTTGATCATTTAAGTTAATTTATTTAACTGAATACAGTTTTATTAATATTTTTTCTTTGAAATCAGAGTTAAATTATTGTTCTGTTCTGACTGCAAAATCATGGTCTAAAATGTAAATTGCTATAAGGAAAAAGTAAAAAAAAATTACCACAGTCTGATTCAAATTTATCTAAAAAAAATAATTTTATTTTAAAAAACAGACAAAAATTAGTCATAAAATAATCCACAAATTTATAATAAAGTTTCAAATGTACAAGAAAAGTCAATTTTACAAGAGGAAATTACAAATTAGAGGAACACGGTTTCAACTTTAGATTTACAGAAAAAAGTAGAAAGCTATAAGAAAATTGTTATAAATTTTGGAGAAAAACCTCAAACCTTCAGGACTGAAGTCATTTCTCAAGTTGTTAAGTGGCTGCTCTTTGTACCCTTAACTCAACTAGAAATTTTTGGTTGTCTGCTTTTGATTATTAATTTCAAAGCACTACTTTTACATGAGTAGAATTTCTGGTTACTGTACCCACCTGATCATATAATTTAAGTATGAATGAGTACATTATTGTTTCTTTCCCTTCCCTACTCTCTCAATGGAAAAAAAAGAAACACTGGAATAAAAATACAAAAAATACACATATTTTTGTCATTTATGTAAACCATGACAAAAAAATCCTGCAGGACAAAACATGAAACTTGATACAGTGGGGCAAAAAAGTATTTAGTCAGCCACCAATTGTGCAAGTTCTCCCACTTAAAAGATGAGAGAGGTCTCCAATTTTCATCATAGGTATACCTCAATTATGAGAGACAAAATGAGAAAAAAAATGCAGAAAATCTCTGATTTTTAAAGAATTTATTTGCAAATTATGGTGGAAAATAAGTATTTGGTCACCTACAAACAAGCAAGATTTCTGGCTCTCACAAACCTGTAACTTCTTCTTTAAGAGGCTCCTCTGTCCTCCACTCATTACCTGTATTAATGGCACCTGTTTGAACTCGTTATCAGTATAAAAGACACCTGTCCACAACCTCAAACAGTCAGACTCCAAACTCCACTATGGCCAAGACCAAAGAGCTGTCAAAGGACACCAGAAACAAAATTGTAGACCTGCACCAGGCTGGGAAGACTGAATCTGCAATAGGTAAGCAGCTTGGTATGAAGAAATCAACTGTGGGAGCAATTATTAGAAAATGGAAGACATACAAGACCACTGATAATCTCCCTCGATCTGGGGCTCTACGCAAGATCTCACCCCGTGGGGTCAAAATGATCACGAGAACGGTGAGCAAAAATCCCAGAACCACACGGGGGGACCTAGTGAATGACCTGCAGAGAGCTGGGACCAAAGTAACAAAGGCTACCATCAGTAACACACTACGCCGCCAGGGACTCAAATCCTGCAGTGCCAGACGTGTCCCCCTGCTTAAGCCAGTACATGTCCAGGCCCGTTTGAAGTTTGCTAGAGAGCATTTGGATGATCCAGAAGAGGATTGGGAGAATGTCATATGGTCAGATGAAACCAAAATAGAACTTTTTGGTAAAAACTCAACTTGTCGTGTTTGGAGGAGAAAGAACACTTTACCTACTGTGAAGCATGAGGGTGGAAACATCACGCTTTGGGGCTGTTTTTCTGCAAAGGGACCAGGACGACTGATCCATGTAAAGGAAAGAATGAACGGGGCCATGTATCGTGAGATTTTGAATGAAAACCTCCTTCCATCAGCAAGGGCATTGAAGATGAAACGTGGCTGGGTCTTTCAGCATGACAATAATCCCAAACACACCACCCGGGCAACAAAGGAGTGGCTTCGTAAGAAGCATTTCAAGGTCCTGGAGTGGCCTAGCCAGTCTCCAGATCTCAACCCCATAGAAAATCTTTGGAGGGAGTTGAAAGTCCATGTTGCCCAGCGACGGCCCCAAAACATCACTTATATATATATCATAGAGGAGATCTGCATGGAGGAATGGGCCAAAATACCAGCAACAGTGTGTGAAAACCTTGCGAAGACTTACAGAAAACGTTTGACCTCTGTCATTGCCAACAAAGGGTATATAACAAAGTATTGAGATGAACTTTTGTTATTGACCAAATACTTATTTTACCGAGGAATTTACCAATTAATTCATTAAAAATCCTTCAATGTGATTTTCTGGATTTTTTTTTTCTTATTTTGTCTCTCATAGTTGAGAGACCTATGATGAAAATTGGAGACCTCTCTCATCTTTTAAGTGGGAGAACTTGCACAATTGGTGGCTGACTAAATACTTTTTTACCCCACTGTATTTTCTAACCTGTTTGTATTCCACCATAGACAGAGAGAGAAGCTGAATTAGACAGAGCTCAGAGAGGAAAGATGAGACAGAAGAGAGGAGCCAAGGAGAGGAAAGTGTTCAGGCAGAGGAAGGAGAGAAGGATGACACCACTAAAAAGTCTAAACACAGGATGTCTGGGTGGGACCCCAACTGGCCCAATATTCAAGCCTCGGTTGTACAATACTTCAAATGGTAAGTTCCATATGCAACGTTACGGTGTAAAATTTTAAAAAGAAATAAATAGTATAGTATAAAATTAAAATATTCCGGTATGTTTACCCCCCCCACACACACACACACACCCAGGAAAAATATGTTGCCACTGCGCCAAGGTCTTTAAGCCAGAAGAAAAACTGCTGTGTCTTTGTGGGTCTTGAGAAAGCAGAGAATAGGGTGTCAAGAGAGGAAGTGTGGTACTGTATGACAAAGTCAGGAGTGGCAGAGAAATATGTGAGGGTGGTGCAGGACATGTATAAGGACAGTGAGACAATAGTGAGGTGTGCTGTAGGAGTGACAGATGGGTTCAAGGTTGGGGTGGGGATACATCAGGGATCAGCTCTGAGCCTCTTCTTGTTTCCATGGTGATGGACAGGCTGACAGACGAGGTCAGGCAGGAGTCTCCATGGACCATGACGTTTGCAGATGACATTGAGATCTGTAGTGAAAGTAGGGAGCAGGTGGACGAGAACCTGGAGAGGTGGAGGTATGCTCTGGAGAGAAGAAGAATGCAAGTCAGTAGAAGCAAGACAGAATACATGAGTGTGAATAACAGGGAGGCAGGTGTAATAGTGAAGATGGAAGGAGTAGAGGCAATGAAAGTAGATGAGTTTAAATACCTAGGGCCAACCATCCAAAGCAATGGAAAATGCTGAAGAGAGGTGAAGAAGAGAGTGCAGGCAAGGTGGAGTGGATGGAGAAGAGTTTCAGGGGTGATTTGTGACAGAAGGGTACCAGCAAGAGTGAAAGGGAAGATTTACAAGACGGTAGTGAGACCTGCTGTGATGTCTGGTTTGGAGATGGTGGCGCTGACAAAAAGACAGGAGCATGGATCTGGAGGTGGTAGAGTTGAAGATGCTAAGATTTTCATTGGGAGTTACTCGGAGGTACAGGATTAGAAATGAGTATATCAGAGGGACAGCTCAGGTTGAGCAGTTTGGAGACAAAGTAAAGTGATACAAGGCTGAGATGGTTTGGACATGTGCAGAGGAGGGATAGTGGAGATATTGAACAAAGGGTGTTGAAGATAGAGCTGCAAGGCAGGAGGAGAAGAGGAAAACCACAGAGAAGATCCATGGATGTAGTGAAGGAGGACATGGAGAGGGTTGATGTTACAGAGGAAGACGGAGGGACAGGGTGAGATGGAGGCAGATGATCCACTGTGGAGACCCCTGAAGGAAGCAGCTGGAAGAAGAAGGAGAAGATGGCGTTTGCACCTCTTTTTTTTTTTTGTACCCAAATTTTGCAGGTCCATACCCATGTAGCAAAAAAAAAATAAAATAATAACCTCCCTTAATTGTCTCAACTGCCCGGCACTATTGGCCTTTTTTTTTGTTAAATGTTCCTAAAATGATAACGTTCATAATAAAAGCTGTACAGTTTAACAGCATGATCACCATCATCTCACCGTGGTTTAAACATGTCCCTTTAAAAAAAACATGTTCCCATATTCAACCTGTTACATCAACTTCCTGTAATGGGTTCAGATTTTTCTCTTTTTTAACGTTTAGGATGTAGCTCAACCCTCGCTGTCAAAGACCTCCACGGAAACTCTGAGTTGCGCTGTGATTGGACAAAAATCCTGACGCAGCTATTCTCCAGATCTGATTGGATGAGGGGGCTGCCACTCACAGCGCTGTTAGCCCACTAAGCTAAGCTGCTATCTCCATCAGAGCTTGTTCTGCGTGTTGGTTAGTCAAAGTGTGAATCAATAAAAGCGAAATAAACCGCCACAGTCAGGAGGAAACTGTCAGTAATCGCCGGTTAAAGGTGTTTGGAACCGTTAAATCAGTAAACGTTCCTCGCGTTTAACAGACGCTTACGGCTAACACTAGCAAATACGGTTAAACTGCTGCCCGTTAACGATAACTGGACTCCGGCTAAGAAAGCTGGTTTACCGGCGGCAGGCTCACCTCACAGAGACGCAGAGGAGCAGAACTGTCTCCGGTCACAACAGACTGAACGGAGTCATCAATGCACCGGCTAAGAAATGCAGTCCTCCATTAGCACGGTTGCGCATGCGCGCTGTCTGTTTGTTTACAGTGACACTGACAGCTGAGTCGCTTCAGTGAAGAATTAGCCAATCACAGCGGGGCTTTTATCTCAGGCAACGCCCCCTTAGTTTTCACATAGGCTGTGTTCGGAAAGTTCCCTCCCTACTGGCTGTACAGTGAATTATACAGTAAACTCGATATAATAATAAAATTACCAGCGTTCGGACTCCACTGGGCTTGTTTACGCTGCACGGTTAATGACGTCATCATGGTGCGACAGTAAAACGAAACGGACTAACGGTGGGAAAAAAATGAATACCTGCATGTAATTTGTAGTAAATATGTATTAAATCAAATCGATTTTTTCGGAATTAATAAATATAAATACATTAAGGTAGTTTATGTTGTGATGTGAAGCTCTCCTCTCTGCGGATTGCATTGCAGGATATATTGAATGAATGAATCTTTATTTATTTCGGATAGATTAACAGTACAGGTTAAAAGAAACAGAATAATATAACAAAGGGGGAAAGAAAATCCAACAAGGTCAAATTAGACAATAACTCCTCTGATTATACAGTTCAGCATAAGTTATCCGAAATGGGTGATGGCTGAAGCCGCAGCTTATATTGCCCACTGTAGGAAACTCGAAATGAAGAGACTGATTTTTCAGTATTGGTTTATTCCATATCAAGTCCTACAGCTCCTCTCTCAGTCAGGGAATGAAGAGGGTGAGCTGAGATAAACCACATACCTTTATACAGTTACAACAGACACCAATCACATTCACATCAAACACAGAATTCCATTCATAACTAATCCCCCCATTGTCCTCTCGGCTTCTCTGTCTGACCCTATGCGCCAGGCAGTCTCTTCAGGTTCACTCTCAGATCTTCTCACTTCTCCTCTAGTCCGCACGGGGTCCAGACTCAATGTCCATCTGGGGCGTGATGTCAATACACACTGTGAGCTCAAAGTTCCCTCATGTCTGGGCCTCTGCCAAGGAATATGTGAGCTACATAATGTTACGCCACATCACTCCCCCTGAAACGCCCAAGAACGGACATACACCAACCTTAAGTCAATAATGGACAGTCATACACACTATGTCAAGAAGGGACACACACACACTGCCCTCATGTCCATAATGGACAGTCATACACATTACACCCTTAAATCACCCCCCCCCCCCTTTGCAGGATCTACAGCACAATTTACACGGGTTGATCAAAATACACATCACTCTGCCCGTTGCTTAGGCTTCAATCTCCTCCCGAATCTGCTGAACGCAGGCTTCGCAGCCTATGTTGTGCCGTCCTGCGGCGTGCCTGTGGAATGAGGGGGAGAAGGGTGATTTGCCCCCTGCTGGGGAACTAGGGGCTGTCCCTTGGGAGGCCTGCTGCGTCGAGGCGCCCCTGCCGGCCGTACAGGTTCGTCACGTAACACAAAAGCAGGCTTTAATCTGTCAACACTGATTGTCTCTTTCCTGCCCCCCAAGTCCAGTACAAAATATTTCTCCCTGGTTTCCAGCACTCGGAACGGACCATCGTAAGGTGGGCGGAGATTGTGACGCTGGGCGTCGTGCCTGACAAAAACAAACTCTGCGTTTTGCAAAGCCTTGGGAACAAAAACCCGCGGAAACGTGTGATGAGCGGGGCCCGGGAGCATTTCTGCCCCCGTGCCACTTAGAGGTCCCCACACCGGGGGGCGCTCGGGTGCTGCATGGACTGGCAGGAATTCTCCTGGCAGCCTGAGAGGTTGAGTAAACACTAATTCAGCAGGTGAGGCATCTAAATCCTCCTTGGGTGCCGAACGCAACCCCAATAAAACCCATGGTAGTTTGTTTACCCAATTTGTATCTGTGAGCGACACTCTGAGGGCTGCCTTCAACGACCTGTGAAAGCGCTCGCATAAACCATTGGCCTGTGGGTGATAAGCGGTGGTGCGATGGGCTGTTGCCCCTAAGCCGCTGGCCATGGCTGACCATAGCTCTGAAACGAACTGCGGACCCCTATCGGACGTAATGTCCGACGAGACTCCGAACTGCGCTACCCAGGCTGTTAAAAAAACGCGAGTCACCTCTGCTGCTGTGGTAGACTGCAATGGGACCACTTCCAGCCAACGCGTGGTCCAGTCCACCATTGTCAGGAGATGTGTGAACCCCTGCGAGGGCGGCAGGGGTCCCACTAGATCTACGTGCACATGATCAAACCTCTTAGCCGGGACGTGGAAAGGCTCTAAAGGGGCTTTTGTGTGTCTGTGAACTTTGGCCCGCTGGCAGGACATGCAGGCTCTCGCCCACTCCTTCACATGCTTGCGCAGGCTCGGCCAAACAAACTTCTCTGCTACCATTTTCACCGAAGCGCGTACTCCCGGGTGTGCCAGGGAGTGCACCGCGTCAAAAACACGACGGCACCACGTGGCCGGCACCACTGGGCGAGGTCGCCCGGTGGATACATCGCAAATAAGTGGGGGTGAACCGGTTTGTAAACTTATGTTCTCCAGCCTTAACCCTGTTGGTCCAGACAGGAGCGCGCGCACGTCTGTGTCCTTGCCCTGCTCTGCTGCCATAACCGCGTAATCTATCCCTACGTGCACCGGAGCCGCGTGCGCGTCCGCACTGTTACCGCACTCCACGTCTGCGGCGCTACAGCCCCCATCCGTGCGGACAGGTGCTGTTACCGCTCGCGAGAGGCAGTCCGCCACCACATTAAATTTACCGGCTATGTGTTGTATATCGGTGGTGAATTCCGAAATTGTGGCCAGCTGCCTCTGCTGTCGGCCTGACCATGGTTCAGAGACTTTGGACATTGCAAAAGTTAACGGTTTGTGGTTGACAAAAGCGGTGAAACGCCGCCCTTCCAACCAGAACTGGAAATGGCGAATGGCCAGGTGGAGCGCTAGCAGTTCCCTGTCAAACGCGTTATATTTTCGCTCAGCATCGTGTAGGGTTCTGCTAAAAAAAGCGAGTGGTTGCCAAGCTCCGGCGACTTGCTGTTCTACCACGGCTCCTATGGCCACATCTGACGCGTCTGTGGTTAGCGCTATTCGGGCTGCTGGGTCTGGGTGAGCCAGCAGTGCTGCGTTCGCTAGTGCTTCCTTAACCTCAATGAAACCACACTTCCTTGTGGTAACCTCAAGGAAGTGTGGTAACCTCAATGAAATCACACTGTGATTAACCACACTTCCTTGTGGTAACGTATCGTCACTTCCTGTTTTGCTGTCTGCCTGTGTGGTTTGCTCTCCAGCTCTCCAGCCACTAGCTATGGCTACTACCTCTCTTTCCTCTCCTCCTCTGGTGTGCTCTCTCTGTCAGATGTTTAGCTACACCTCTGCCTCTTTTAGTGATAACGGTAAATGTAATAAATGTTGTCTTTTTGAGGCGCTCGAGGCGAGGTTGTCTGATTTGGAATCCCGGCTCCGCTGCATTGAAACACCGTCTGCGCCAGTTAATCTCGACGGACGCCCATTAGCTGCAGTGGAGCTAGCTAGCTTAGGTCCTACTGTCAGCGGTCCCTCGGCTCTCCTCAGCAGCGAGGAGACTGGGTGGGTGACGGTGAGAAGGAAGCCTAGTCGCAAAGCCCCAGTTCACCACCAACCTGTTCACGTTTCTAATCGTTTTTCCCCGCTCAGCGACACACCCGCTGAGGAAAAAACTCTGATCATTGGCGACTCTGTAGTCAGAAACGTGAACCTAGAGACTCCATCGGCCATAGTCAAATGCATTCCTGGGGCCAGAGCAGGCGACATCGAGTCAAATTTGAAAATGCTGGCTAAAAGTAACTGTAAATATTCCATAATTGTTATTCACGCCGGCATTAATGACATCCGTCACCGGCAGTCGGAAGTCACGAAACTTAATATAGAATCGGTGTGTGACTTTGCAAAAACGATGTCTGCCACTGTAGTATTCTCTGGGCCCCTCCCCAATCTGACCAGTGATGACATGTTTAGTCGCTCGTCATCCTTGAACCGCTGGCTGTCTGTGTGGTGTCCTAAAAATGACGTGGGCTACATTGACAATTGGAGCTCTTTTTGGGGAAAACCTGGTCTTATGAGACGAGACAGCATTCATCCCACTTTGGATGGTGCTTCTCATTTATCTAACAATCTGGCATCTTTTTTATCCAAATTTCCAAAACCCTGACTACTCAGAGCTGGGACCAGGAAGCAGAGTCGCAGTCTTACACGCCTCTCTGCAGCTCCTCTTCATCCGCCACCCCTCAGCTTAGCCCCTGTCTTCCCCATCAGAGAATCGTTGTCTGCTCCCTCCAAAGTGAATAAAAATATAATGTATAAGCATCCCAAAGTGATAAAGCAAAATATTGGTAAAACTCAAATTAAACATAAAGCCTCTAAATTGAATGATTTGGCCTCTGTTCCTCCTCATAATTTAAAAATTAAATGTGGTTTATTAAATATTAGGTCTCTAACTCCCAAGTCTCTGTTAGTCCATGATCTGTTAATTGATCATCAGATTGATTTAATTTCCCTTACAGAGACTTGGTTAGGGCAAGAGGATTATGTTGGTTTAAATGAATCAACTCCCTCTGGTTATTTAAACTGTCAAAATCCCAGAAGTTCTGGTCGTGGAGGAGGAGTAGCAACAATTTACCATTCCAAATTACTAGTTAATGTAAAGCAAAAAACATGTTATAATTCCTTTGAGGGCCTGGTCCTCAGTGTTGGGCACTTTAGCAATTTCAGGTTAAACCCAATTTTATTTGCCATAGTTTATCGTCCCCCATCAACCTATTCAGAATTTTTATCCGAATTTGCTGATTTCTTAGCTGATTTAGTGCTGAAATCTGATAGAATAATTATAGTAGGGGACTTTAATATACATGTGGATGTAGATAGTGACTGCCTTAATGTGGCTTTTAATTCAATATTAGACTCGATTGGGTTTTCTCTGAAAGTAGGAAATTCTACTCATTACCTCCACCATACATTGGACCTTGTTCTGACATATGGCATAGAAATAGAAAATCTTGTAGTGTCTCCTCATAACCCTGTACTGTCAGACCATTGTCTGTTAACCTTTGATTTTACTATTTCTGACTATTTGGCTCCTAAAGAAAAATATTATTACAGTAGATGCCTCTCAGATGATGCTGTTTCCAAATTTATGCAGATTGTTTCCTCTATGCCATGTGTCAACACAACGGAAATAAGCTATAGACAGCTTGCTCCTTCTGTAATTGATAACATGGTGGATAGTGTTTCAGCTTCTCTGCATCAGGCTCTAGACTTGGTGGCCCCCTTAAAAAAGAAAAAGTCTAATCAGAGATTTTTAACTCCTTGGTTCAACACAGAAACTCGTAGCTTAAAACAGAAGACTCGTCAATTAGAAAGAAAATGGCGCTCTACTAATTTAGATGAAATCTATTTAGCTTGGAGAAATCATCTTTTAATTTATAAAAAATCTCTTAGAAAAGCTAGAACGAGTTATTACTCTGCATTAATAGAAGAGAAGGAAACTCAAGTTTACCTAAATGAACACCTGACAAAAAAAAAACGCTGAATTAGCACGGCAGGCACGGATGCTAAAGAAACATAATAAGATACAGTCAACCTGGACAAGAAATTGTAGAATTTGGATTAAACTAAATGGAACACCTGAGCAAGCAAAAAGTATAATGATCAGAGATGCTACTGACTTAGATAAATACAGATGAACACTGACTATGAAACACAGAGTGAGGAAACTCAAACTCTAAAAATATGCCACTATGCTGAACATAAACCACAAGAGATGGAGAATGATATTGATCCTGATAACCACTTTTTCAATAATATTCATAACCACTGTGAATATTACACTGAAAAGCAATTCAAAAGTCAAGTGCAATTAGATGGTAAACTGTCAATAATACACTTCAATAGCAGAAGTCTTAACAAAAACTTCTCACAGATTCAGGACTATTTAAAACAGCTAAACAGAAAATTCACAGCTATAGCAGTCTCTGAAACCTGGCTTAATGCAGACCAGGCTCCCCTGATGGCAATAGAGGGATATCAGATGTTTAACATTAACAGATCTCAAAAAAAGGGTGGTGGTGTTGCACTGTATGTTGATGACCTATATAGATGTAAGCTTGTAAATGAAATGTCCTCAGCACTACCAGGGATTCTGGAATGTGTTACTGTTGAGATTGACCTAGACAAAACAAAAAATCTAATCATAAGCTGCATATACAGAACGCCGGGAACTTGCAGTGAGACATTCAGAGATAAATTAGTCGAGCTGTACAATAATATTACTAGTAAGAAAATGGTAGCAATTTGTGGAGATTTCAATATTGACCTACTTAATCCACATCAACAAAATGTAGTTACAGAGTTCATGAACTCTATGTACAGCATGAGTCTATATCCCACAATAACACATCCTAGTAGAATCACAGCTCACTCTGCTACACTTATTGACAACCTGTTTGTCAATGTTCTCGACAAGAAAATAGAAAGTGGATTATTGATAAATGATATAAGCGACCACTTGCCAATCTTTGCACTTATCCATGGCCACACGGGGCCCAACCCAGAAAAAATCTCAAAATCGTTCAGACACAAATCACCAAACGCAATCAGTTCTTTTAAAGAGGACTTGCTGAAGCAAGACTGGACAGAAGTCTATGTATCAGATGTAAATGAAGCCTATGACACATTTACAAACATTGTAACCACTCTTTATGAAAAAAACTGCCCATTAGTTAAAAAAAAGCTTAAACACAAATTTACTGACAAACCATGGCTAACCAAAGGACTACAAAAGGCGTGTAAAAAGAAAAATTTATTATATAAAGCTTTCATAAAGAAAAGGACAAAAGAAGCAGAGCAGCGGTATAAAACATACAAAAATAAGTTAACATATATAATAAGATGTAGTAAAAGAGACTATTACAGTAAAGAACTGGAAAAAAACAAAGACAATATTAAAAATACATGGACAATAATCAACAGTATCCTTGGAAATAAAAGCAGAAATACCAGCTACCCAACTAACACTCCAAAAAATAATAAATCGACTCCGAATGTGAATATAGCTTCACCTGCAGATGAATTTAATAATTTTTTTGTTAACATTGGACCTAAACTGGCCCGAGAAATACCCACTACGGTGCCAACAGGTGATTCAATATGCAATAACACTGCTGTAAAAGACACCATCTTCATAAAGAACACAGACGAAAGAGAGGTCATTGAAATTGTTAAATCGTTCAAAAGTAAAACATCTACTGACTGCGATGGTATTGATATGCTACTAGTCAAAACTGTTATCGAATGCATAGTGAAACCACTGACGTATATCTGTAACCTGTCTCTCCAATCAGGTATATTTCCCAATGCAATGAAAATAGCTAAAGTAATTCCGATTTACAAGACAGGCGACAGAGGGGAACTCTCCAACTACAGACCAATTTCACTATTACCGCAATTTTCCAAGATACTTGAAAAAATATTCTATGAGAGAATTGACAACTTCATACTGAAGAATGATTTATTGTGTGAGCAGCAATATGGGTTCAGACACAAAAGGACAACAGCATATGCCTTAATGGAATTTACAGAAAAAATATCAACAGCCATTGAAAATAAAGAGTATTCAGTTGGAGTATTCCTGGATCTTAAAAAAGCATTTGATACAGTAGATCACAATCTATTATTAAAGAAACTACAAAATTGTGGTATCAGAGGGGTAGCACTGTCCTGGTTAAGAAGTTACTTAAAGAATAGATATCAGTTTGTATGTGTTAACAACAAAAACTCAGAGCTACTGAAGGTCACCTGTGGAGTCCCACAGGGTTCAGTTTTGGGACCATTATTATTCAATATGTATATAAATGATATATGTAAAGTTTCAGAAAAAATGGACTTAATATTGTTTGCTGATGACACTAACCTGCTATGCAGTGGAAACAACTTGGAACAACTTCTGGATACACTCGGAAAGGAATTAGGAAAGCTGAAACTGTGGTTTGATTCAAACAAATTAACGCTCAATTTAAGCAAGACAAAATTTATAGTCTTTAACAACCATCACAACTACCCAGTACCCAAACTCAGTGTAAATGGTGTAGAGATTGAAAGGGTATCTGAAACTAAATTCCTTGGAGTAATAATTGATAACAAACTGTGTTGGAAGCCACATATTAATTATATAAAAGGTAAAGTATCCAAATCAATTGCAATATTACACAGAGTGAAAAATTTGCTGAATCAACCCACACTATACACCTTGTATCATTCATTAATACTCCCATACATGACATATTGTAATGAAGTATGGGGAAATACATATAAAACAAACATATATCCACTCTTTATGCTTCAAAAGAGAGCTATTAGAATAATCAACAAAGCAGCTTACAGGGAACCAACAAACCCACTTTTTCTTAAACAAAAAACTCTCAAGTTGAAAGATCTGATCGACTTTAAAACCGCAATAATAATGTTCAAAGTGAAGAATCTATCACTGCCCGCAAATATCCAAAAGTTGTTCCAAACAAGGGAGAAACGATATCACTTCAGAGGAACATGTATATTTCAAAAGCCTACAGTGAGAACAACTACCAAGCAACACTGTATTTCAGTGCAAGGTGTCAGATTATGGAACGATTTTGGACCTGAATTAAAATCATGTACAAAGCTTGGACAATTTAAACAAAAACTAAAGGAAGAAATACTCCAAACATATTTACAAGACGACATGTAAACTCACATAAGGATTGACATTTCCAGCCTGTGTTGTGTTATAGCTTAGTTTTTCTTTTTTCTCTGTGACACTATGTCTTAGATTTGTTTTTGAATAGTAACCGCTTAACTTAGACTAGCTCAGTTTTCTTTTTCTCTCAGTCATATTTTGTCTTAGCCTTGTTTTAAATTGTAATCGCTCTTGTCTTGTTTTCTCTTTTTTCTCCTTTGAATTCTTGGATGGAATATGGGTGGGCAATATAAGCTGCGGCTTCAGCCATCACCCATTTCGGATAACTCACGTGGAATTGTATAGTAGAAGGAGTCTTTGTCTAATTTGACCTTGTTGTTATATTATACAGTTTCTTTTAACCTGTAATGTACTATCCGAAATAAATAAATTCATTCATTCATTCATTCATTCATTCATTCATTCATTCATTCAGAACAAGAATAATCCCAGGTTTCTTTTCAGTACTGTAGCCAGGTTGACAAAGAGTCAGGACTCTGTCAATCCTAGCATTCCCTTAGAGCTTACTAGTCAGGACTTTATGAACTTTTTCAATAATAAAATTTCATCCATCAGAGATAAAATCAATCAGATTCTTCCCACAGTTAACTTAAATACTGTAACTATTACAACTCCTTCTATTGATGTCTGTCTTGATGAGTTTACTCCAATCGACCTTTGCGAGTTAGACAAAATAGTTTCCTCATCCAAACCTTCAACTTGTCTTTTAGACCCTATTCCTACCAGGTTATTTAAAGAAGTCTTCCCACTTATTGGTAGCTTTATTCTTCATATAATCAATTCTTCATTAACTTTAGGCCATGTACCGCAGGCTTTTAAAACGGCTGTAATTAAACCCTTACTCAAAAAGCCAACGCTAGATCCGGGAGCTTTAGCTAACTATAGACCAATCTCTAATCTCCCCTTTATTTCAAAAATCTTAGAAAGAGTTGTTGCTACGCAATTATTTGACCACCTGCAGGGAAATGGTTTACTTGAAGAGTTTCAATCTGGGTTTAGAATCCATCATAGTACTGAAACAGCCTTAGCGAAGGTCACTAACGACCTCCTCATTGCATCTGATAATGGACTAGTTTCTGTACTTGTCCTTTTAGATCTTAGTGCAGCTTTTGATACTATTGATCATAATATTCTACTTGATAGATTAGAACACTATGTTGGACTTAATGGAACTTCATTGCAGTGGTTTAGATCTTATTTATCTGATAGGTTCCAGTTTGTTCATGTAAATGATGAGTTTTCTTTTAGCTCAAAGCTTAGTCATGGAGTTCCACAGGGATCTGTGCTAGGCCCTACTCTTTTTAGTTTATATATGCTTCCGTTAGGCAACATTATTAGAAAGCACTGTATACATTTTCATTGTTATGCAGATGACACACAATTATACCTGTCAATGAAGCCAGATGATACTAATCAATTAGCCAAGTTAGAAGCCTGTCTTAAGGAAATTAAAGCTTGGATGACTTGCAATTTCCTGCTATTAAATTCAGATAAGACTGAAGTCATTCTTGTTGGTCCAAAAAACCTTAGAAATTCCTTTTCAAATCAAACTTTCAGTTTGGATGCAGTTACTCTTTCTCTTAATAGCTCTGTGAGGAACCTTGGAGTTATTTTTGATCAGGATTTGTCCTTCAATTCACATATTAAATTTGTTTCTAAGACTGCCTTCTATCATTTGCGTAATATTGCCAAGATTAGGAGCATCTTGTCTCAGAGTGATGCTGAGAAGCTGATCCACGCTTTTGTTAGCTCGAGATTAGATTATTGTAATTCTTTATTATCAGGCTGTCCTAAAACATCTTTAAAAAGTCTTCAGCTGATCCAAAATGCTGCAGCAAGAGTTTTAACAGGTACTAGAAAGAGAGATCATATCTCTCCGGTTCTGGCCTCCCTTCATTGGCTTCCCATAGAGTTTAGAATTAAGTTTAAAATCCTTCTTCTTACTTACAAAGCTTTAAACAATCAGGCTCCTTTTTATTTAAAAGATCTGATACTACCGTATCATCCTAACAGAGCACTACGCTCCCAAAATGCAGGATTACTTGTAATACCTAGAATCTCCAAAAGTACAATGGGAGGCAGAGCCTTCAGTTATCAAGCTCCTCTCCTGTGGAATCAGCTGCCAATCTGGATTCGGGAGTCAGACTCGATCTCTGTTTTTAAGAATAGGGCTAAAACCTACCTTTTTGATATAGCCTACAATTAGGGAGGGATCATGTGTTTCTGAACCCTCCCTTAGTTATGCTGCTAATAGGTTTAGTCAGCCGGGGGACCTCCAGTAATGCACTGGGCCTCACTCCTTTCCTCACTCTCTATGAAATATTTTTTTTTTTGCTGGTCATTAACATTTGTTTGTTCTCTCCCATAGATTGAGTCCCCATCGTGCTGTTTGCTCTCTACATGTCTGTTCTTTTCTTCTTCTCTATCCCCTCACCCCCCAGCCAGTCGCAGCAGATGACTGCCCCTCCCTGAGCCTGGTTCTGCTGGAGGTTTCTTCCTGTTAAAAGGGAGTTTTTCCTCTCCACCGTCGCCAAGTGCTTGCTCACAGGGGATCGCCTGATTGCTGGGGTCTTTCTGCAACTGTGGGGGTTCCCCCCTACAGTTGATAGTGCTATGAGATGACTGTTGTTGTGAAATGGCGCTATATAAATAAAGTTGAATTGAATTGAATTGAATTGAATTGAATGAATGCGCGCTCCCGCTCAGGAGACCACTCAATCGCATTTGAGGGCTTCTGTTTTTTAGCGCAACATACAACGGTTGCATGAGCTGCGCCGCGTGAGGTATGAAACGGTTGTAAAAGTTTACCATACCTAAAAATTCCTGTAATGCTTTTACCGTTCGTGGCTGGGGAAACTCAGCCACCGCACGTACTTTGGAGGGCAGCGGAACTGCACCCTCTGGGGAGACGCGGTGCCCTAAAAAATCGATCTGTGCTGCGCCGAAATGGCACTTGGCTGGGTTGATTATCAACCTGTGCACTCCCAACCTCTGAAAAACAGTTCTGAGGTGACTTTCGTGTTCCTCCTCAGAGGCGCTGGCAACTAAAATATAATCTAAGTAGACAAAAACGAAAGGGAGGTCGCGCAAAACGGCATCCATCATGCGTTGGAAGGTTTGCGCAGTGCCTTTAAGGCCAAAAGGCATGCGTAAAAATTCAAAAAGCCCGAAAGGGGTTATTACCGCTGTCTTGGGAATGTCCTCTGATCGGACCGGAACCTGATGATAACCGCGGACCAGGTCTATTTTAGAAAAAATTCGCGCCTTGGCCAAATGCACCGAAAAATCTTGGATATGCGGAATTGGGTAGCGGTCTTGCGCTGTGGCATTGTTTAACCTGCGATAATTGCCGCACGGTCTCCACGAGCCGTCCGCCTTCGGGACCATGTGGAGGGGGGAAGCCCATGTGGACTTCAAGCGGTGAATTATGCCCAACCTCTCCAGGTTGGCGAACTCCTCACGCGCAATGGAGAGCTTAGCTGCATCCAAGCGCCGAGCCTTCGCAAAAACCGGTGGGCTACTTGTGGTTATAAAGTGCTCCACCCCGTGCTTCGCCACCTTAGCTGAAAACGTGGGAACTGTGAGTGCTGGGAACTGGTTTAGGAGAGTGTGGAACTTACCTCCTGCTGCGGCGGCGTTGGCCTGTACTGACGGCGGGGACACTCGTGCTGCACAGGGAATAGAACAAAAAGAGAGTGCATTAACCAAGCGTCTATTAACCAGATCCACCAACAAGCCATGTGAACACAAAAAGTCGGCGCCCAACATGTTGAAACTCACCGCCGCTACTATGAAGGTCCATTCATAGGCCGTGCAAGGACAGGCGCAGAGTTCTTTCGCCAAACATCTTGATCGACGAGCTGTTTGCGGCTGTTGCTCCATCTCCGCGGGGACCGGCTGCCCAATCCGCGTAGGTCGCGGTTATGAAACTCCTCTGTGCTCCGGTGTCGACGAGGAATTGCCGTCCGGAGCTCGCATCAGGTAGAGCAGCTTGTTCCGTTCGCCGAGGTCGAAGCTGCTAACGACCCCCGGCTCTTGCGTTTCCCTGCTTCCTGAAGTTGCATGGCGGGACGCATCTGTCAGCCTTGTGCGTGAATCGTCGATGGTAGAAACACATCTCGTCCTCTCCTCTGCTCCGGGACCGCGCTGCCGCTGTTGTCGCTGGGGTCGGCTCTGCTGCCACCGGTTCTCCGTCGCCCTGGGCCGCCGCGCTGAGGTTTGCTGCTGCCGCTGTCGCCTCCTGCTCGCCGCATGCATCCAGGAGCCGCTCCGCTTCCAAAGCCAGCGCGCGGAAGTCCTGCTGGTCCACACACCTCATGCTGGACAGGGAGCCTCTCATGTGCACTGGAAGGGTCCTCAAAAAGATGTGCTTAAATAAAAACGCATCATTGTCTGCCCCGATCATCTGCAGCATGTCCTCCATGAGGATGGTCGGCCTGCGTCCTCCTCGGTCGTGCAGGTCCAGGAGTGTTCTGGCCCTCACCTCGGCCGATGGTACAAAGCTCCGAATGAGGGCGGCTTTCAGGGCGTCGTATTTGCCAGCAGCAGGCGGCTGCTGCACCAGGCTCCGCACACACCGGGCTGTGCGGTTGTCGAGTCTTGTGATGACATTGTGGAACTTAATGTCATCCTCTGATACCCCGTAAAGCACGAACCATGATTCCACGTGTTGGAACCATGAGTGCGGGTCCTCTTGCCAGAACTCGGGAGTCTAATGGAGCTTACGCCGGTGCGGGTGGTCTCCGGTGAGTCAGGTTCGGAGTCGGAGAGACGACCTCCAAGTCTTTCCATTTTTCTCACGTGTGGGTTGTGGGGAGACTTGAATAACGAAACCGAATTGTCTTTCATTCCAGTTTATTCAAGAAATCATTCCACTGTCTGCTCTCATTCTTGAGCAGCGAACAAAGAGAGTGAACACACCAAAGTTCTCTCATTTAAACATTCTGACATCAAACCATTTCCCTCGCGGGGGAAATCACACATCTCTCTCAAAATCTCTTTATTCACATTCATTAGCCTTTTATTTACATAACTCCCCCTTCTCTCTTCCCGAGCCTCAGTGGTCAGGAAGTCTTCTGTCCCCTGTCCTCCGCAGGGGGTCCAGGCTCTGTGGCTCCGCACCGCAGGGGGCTGGCTCTCCTTCATCGTGGTTAAATCACATATGCAGTGTCCAACATATACATGTCTCACAACACAGCCATATAACCCCCCCCCCCCCCAAACGATGAAGAACAGACTAATTCCTAAAATTAAATAGCACCTTACTCACTACTGAATAATCAACACCAACATTCAGTCTGTGCGCCGCTTGGGCTTCAGCCGTCTGCCGAATCTGCTGTGCATTGGCCCCGCCTTGCCTGCGGTGCGTTTCTGCTTCGGCGCTGTTGACTGAGGGAGAGAGTGATTAATTGCCCTCTGCGGGGGCCTGCCTCGTCGAGGCGCCACCGCGACCGGTACAGACACGTCCTTCATGACAAAAGCAGGTTTTAGTCTGTCAATACTGACTGTCTCTTTTCTGTCTCCAAAATCCAGCACAAATTGCTTATCACCTGCCTCCAGCACTCGAAATGGCCCTTCGTAAGGCGGTTTGAGCGTTGCTTTTAGGGCTTCGCGCCTGACAAAAACGAAATCAGCATTTTTCAAAGCCTTGGGGACGAAAACTCGTGGAAAAGCGTGATGAACCAGACCCGGGAGCGTGTCTGCCCCCGTGCCGACTAACGGTCCCAGAGCCGAGAGAGGTGGGGGCTCTGGGTGCTCTGGTAAAAACTCGCCCGGCAGCCTCAGAGTTTGTGCGAATACCAGCTCCGCTGGGGAGGCGTCTAAGTCCTCTTTAGGCGCAGAACGCAACCCTAATAAAACCCATGGAAGTTTATTCACCCAATCTGCATCCGTGAGCGACGCTCTGAGTGCTGCCTTCAAAGACCTATGAAAACGCTCGCATAAACCATTGGCCTGAGGGTGGTAAGCCGTAGTGCGGTGAATTTTGGCTCCTAAGCCGTTGGCCATCGCTGACCACAGCTCAGAGATGAATTGCGGTCCTCTATCGGACGTAATGTCCGACGGAACCCCGAAACGCGCCACCCAAGCCGTTAAAAAAACGCGAGCCACCTCCGCGGCCGTGGTCGTCGCAAGTGGGACCACTTCCGGCCAACGTGTGGTGCGGTCCACCATTGTCAAAAGATGCGTGAACCCCTGTGATGCCAGTAGGGGGCCCACAAGGTCGACGTGCACATGGTCGAACCTTCTGGCCGGAATGCGGAACGGTTCTAACGGGGCTCTTGTGTGCCTGTGAATTTTGGCCCGTTGACAGGAAATGCAGGTTTTTGCCCATTCCTTCACGTGCTTGCGCAGGCACGGCCAAACAAACTTTTCCGCCACTAGTTTCACCGACGCGCGCACCCCCGGGTGCGCCAGTGAGTGGACCGAGTCAAAAACACTGCGGCGCCACGTGGCCGGAACCACCGGACGCGGGCGTCCCGTCGACACGTCGCAGATCAGGGGGGGCATACCGGTTTGTAAACACTTGCTCTCCAGCCTCAACCCTGTTGGTCCAGACTGGAGCGCGCGCACGTCTGCGTCCGCCCCCTGGTCCGCTGCCATGGCTGCGTAATCTATACCCACGTGCACCGGGGCTGCGCGCGCCACCGTGCCGCTCTCCTGCGGCGCGGTCACGGTGGCCCGTTCTGCCTCTGCGCGTGTTGGGGTCGTGAACGCGCGTGAGAGACAATACGCTACTACATTGAATTTGCCCGCAACGTGCCTAATGTCAGTGGTAAATTCCGAGATTGCGGCCAGCTGCCTCTGCTGCCTGCCGGACCACGGGTCTGAAATTTTGGCCATGGCGTATGTGAGCGGCTTGTGGTCCACATAAGCGGTGAAGCACCGTCCTTCCAGCCAGAACTGGAAATGACGAATAGCCAAATGCAGCGCCAACAGTTCTCTGTCAAACGCGCTGTATTTTCGTTCAGCCGCGCTTAAAGATTTGCTAAAGAAAGCCAAAGGCTGCCAAACTCCGGCTACCTGTTGCTCAATAACGGCCCCTATGGCTAAATCTGAAGCGTCTGTCGTCAGCACGATACGTGCTGCAGGGTCTGGGTGGGCCAGGAGAGCAGCGTCAGCAAAGGCTTTTTTAACCTCTGTGAACGCGCGCTCCCGCTCCGGGGACCATTCGACCGCCTGGGTCGGTTTTTGTTTTTTGAGCGCGGCATATAACGGTTGCATGATTTGAGCTGCGTGGGGCAGGAATCGGTTATAAAAATTCACCATCCCCAAGAATTCCTGTAGTGATTTGACCGTTTGTGGACGGGGAAAATCCGCTACCGCGCGTACTTTCTCTGGTAATGGAACCGCTCCCTCCGGGGAGACGCGGTGACCCAAAAAATCGATCCGCTCGACGCCGAACTGGCACTTGGCTGGGTTAACTATTAAGCCGTGCTCTCCCAGCCTCCTAAAAACTGCTGTGAGGTGCGTTTCGTGTTCGTCCTCTGAAGTACTCGCGACCAAAATGTCGTCGAGGTACACAAACACGAAAGGGAGATCGCGTAACACGGCATCCGTCATCCGCTGAAATGTTTGCGCCGCCCCTTTGAGACCAAACGGCATGCGTAAAAATTCGAAAAGTCCGAACGGGGTTATTACCGCTGTTTTAGGAATGTCCTCCGGTTGGACCGGGACTTGGTGATAGCCGCGAACTAGATCAATCTTTGAAAAAATGCGCGCCCCCGCCAGGTGCACCGAAAAATCCTGAATGTGCGGGATGGGATAACGATCGTGCGCCGTAGCGTTGTTTAGCCTGCGGTAATCCCCGCACGGTCTCCAGGAGCCATCGGCTTTCGGTACCATGTGCAGCGGCGAAGCCCACGGGCTCTTCGACCTACGAACGATGCCCAGCCTCTCCAGGCTGGCGAACTCCTCGCGCGCAATGGCGAGCTTAACTGCATCCAAGCGCCGAGCTTTTGCAAACACGGGAGGACCAGAAGTGGGGATAAAGTGTTTCACCCCGTGCTTCGCGACCGTCGCTGAAAAAGTGGGCACAGTGAGCGCTGGAAATTGGGTGAGGAGTGTGTGAAACTTACCACCTGCTGTAGCGACGTGGGTCTGTACTGGTGGCGGGGACACTCGAGCTGAACAGGGGAGAGAGTAAAAAGAGAGTGCATTTACCAGCCGTCTATTAGCAAGATCAACTAACAGATTGTGTGAACACAAAAAATCCGCGCCCAACATGTTGAAACTCACCGCCGCTATCACAAAAGTCCATTCATATGTGCGGCCATGTAAGCATAAAGGCAAGGTCCTTCTCCCGTAGGTGTTGATGTTCGAGCCATTTGCCGCTGTAGCTCCGCTACCGTGGGGTCCAGCCACCCGGTCCGCGTATGTTGGGGTGATGAAGCTCACTTGTGCTCCGGTGTCGATGAGGAACTCTCGTCCGGAGCGCGCATCCGTGATGTAGAGCAGCTTGTTGCGTTCTCCGAGGGTCGAAGCTGCTAGCGACCCCCAGTCTTGCCGTTTCCCGAACTCCTGAAGATGCAGGGCGGCACACACCTGCGTGCCTTCTCTGCGAACCTCCGATGGTAAAAGCAGAGATCTTCTCCTCCGCTATGTCGTGCCCGCGCTTCTGCCGCCGGGCTATTGGCTCCCCCTCGTCGCGGCCGTGTTGCCGCCGTCGTCGGCCAGTCTGGTTCTGCCGCCTCTGGCTCCCCGCTGTCTCGGGTCGCTGCTGTGGTTGCTTGCCCGCCGCAGGTGTCCAGGATCCCATCTGCCTCCTGGGCCAGCTCCCGGAACTCCTCCAGGGTGTGACACTTTTTGCCGGCCAGCGTGCTTCTCGCATGCGCCGGGAGGTTGGAGAGGAAGATGAACTGAAAAATGAAATCATCGTTGTCCAACCCTCTCAGCTGTATCATCTCCTCCATCAGGGCGCTCGGCCTGTGTCCACCTTGGTCTAGCAAAGACAGGATCCTCCTCGCCCTCACTTCAGCCGAGGGGGTGAAAAACTTGATGAGGGTGGATTTCAGCTTGCCGTACCTGTCGGTCGCGGGTGGCTGCTCCACCAAGCTTTGCACGCACCGAGCTGTGCTGTTGTCCAGTTTAGCGATGACATGGTGGAACTTAGTGTCATCCACCGTTACTCCTGCGAGCGCGAACTGCGACTCTGCTTGCAGAAACCACGACCGTGGGTTATCCTGCCAGAAATCAGGCAGCTTAATGGCCACTGCGCTCGCCAGCTCTGAGCGCTGTGAGTCCGGGACCCTGAGAATTTCTTCGTTCATTCTCAACGTCGTCAGTCACCAATGTGGGGAGACTTGAATAACGAAACCGAATTGTCTTTCATTCCAGTTTATTCAAGAAATCATTCCACTGTCTGCTCTCATTCTTGAGCAGCGAACAAAGAGAGTGAACACACCAAAGTTCTCTCATTTAAACATTCTGACATCAAACCATTTCCCTCGCGGGGGAAATCACACATCTCTCTCAAAATCTCTTTATTCACATTCATTAGCCTTTTATTTACATAACTCCCCCTTCTCTCTTCCCGAGCCTCAGTGGTCAGGAAGTCTTCTGTCCCCTGTCCTCCGCAGGGGGTCCAGGCTCTGTGGCTCCGCACCGCAGGGGGCTGGCTCTCCTTCATCGTGGTTAAATCACATATGCAGTGTCCAACATATACTGTACATGTCTCACAACACAGCCATATGGGTCACCAATGTAGGAAACTCGAAATGAAGAGACTGAATGATTTTTCAGTATTGGTTTATTTCATCTCAAGTCCTACAGCTCCTCTCTCAGTCAGGGAATGAAGAGGGCGAGCTGAGATAAACCACATACCTTTATACTGTTACAACAGACACAAATCACATTCACATCAAACACAGAATTCCATTCATAACTAATCCTCCCATTGTCCTCTCGGCTTCTCTGTCTGACCCTATGAGTCAGACAGTCTCTTCAGGTTCACTCTCAGATCTTCTCACTTCTCCTCTAGTCCGCAGGGGGTCCAGACTCAATGTCCATCTGGGGCGTGATGTCAATACACACTGTGAGCTCAAAGTTCCCTCATGTCTGGGTCTCTGCCAAGGAATATGTGAGCTACATAATGTTACACCACACCACCCATATTCCATCCAAGAATTCAAAAGAAAAACAAAACAAGAGCGATTACAATTCAGAACAAAGCTAAGACAAAATGTGACAAAAAAACTAAGCTACAACACAACGCAGACTGGATATGACAATCCTTGTGTGATTTTACATGTCATCTTGTATATATGTTTGGAGTATTTCTTCATTTAGTTTTTGTTTAAATTGTCCAAGCGTTGTACATGATTTTAATTCAGGTCCAAAATCGTTCCATTGTGGAGCGTGTAAATGAAGAGGCGGATTTGACTCAGACGATTTATTACACATCTCACACAACAAGCACAGACAGAATGACATCTCAGCAGAGACTCTTCTCTTAAATAACATGGCATTCCTCTAGAAGCTTCTAACACACAAAAGGTCACATTGCATTCACTTCATTCATCCTTCACACCTCCCTGTTATCTCACCAGGGAACCTCTGCTCTTTGTTCTTGTCTAAGATGGTACACAATTATGCTCTCCCCATGTGCCGCCATACCACCCCCCCCCGAGCATCTTGGATAGAACAATAGAATAACAGTCCGTATGCTGTGATAGAACCATTAAACATCAATCCACATGCTGCTTGGGCTTCAGTCTTCTCCCGTATCTGCTGTAACCAGGATTCACCGCCTCCTCGGCGCTGTCATGCTGGGGGGTTAATGTTTGGGGGGGAAAACTTTTTGTCTGTCCGTGTGGGTGCTCTGGGGAATCTTTTCTCTGGGAAGCTCCCCGTGGGGGTCTTCCACGCCGAGGGGCCCTCGCCAACAGCGCCTGCTCGTCCACCACCACGAAAGTGGGTTTGAGTCTGTCTATGCCAATCTTTTCCCTCCTACCCCCCAAATCTAGCAAAAAATGCTTGTCCCCTGTTTCCAGCACTCTGAACGGTCCATCATAGGGTGGGTGCAGTGGAGGGCGGTGGGCATCGTGTCTGACAAACACGAACTCCGCGTTTTTCAAAGTTTTAGGCACAAAAACGCGCGGAAAACTGTGGTGGGCAGGGCCCGGCAGCATGCTTGTGTCTATGCTACGCTGCAACAGCTGAGACGAGCAGCTGCCCGGCACGGGATTATCTGGCAGAAACTCCCTGGGCAGCCGGAGTGGTTGCGCAAAAACGAGTTCTGCCGGGGAAGCTTCCAGATCCTCTTTAGGCGCAGAACGTAACCCCAATAAAATCCATGGTAGCCTGTCTACCCAATTTGCATCCGTCAGTGAAGCCCTGAGAGCCGCTTTCAATGATCTATGACAGGGGTGTCCAACCATGTGCCATGGAGAGCCAAGACCCTGCAGGTTTTACCTCCAACCAGTGTCTTCAACAGCAGATTTCAGTGAACTTCTTCCCACTGATTGCTGATAAGTGAAAACACCTGCTGAAGAGACTGGGTAGAAGAGAAAACCTGCAGGGTCTTGGCTCTCCATGGCACATGGTTGGACACCCCTGATCTATGAAAACGTTCGCATAACCCATTAGCCTGTGGATTGTACGCGGTTGTACGGTGAATTGTGACACCCAGGCTGCGGGCCATTGTTGACCAGAGTTTGGAAACAAACTGAGGGCCTCTGTCGGACGTAATATCCGACGGGACTCCAAAACGCGCCACCCATGCTGTTAAAAACGCGCGCGCCACCTCCTCGGCCGTGGTTTCCGCCAGCGGAACTGCTTCTGGCCAGCGCGTGGTGCGGTCCACCATTGTCAGGAGGTGCGTGTACTCCTGTAATGGCGGGAGGGGGCCCACGAGGTCCACGTGGACATGGTCGAACCTCTTAGCCGGAATGCGAAACGGCTCCAAGGGAGCCTTTCGTGTGTCTGTGTACTTTGGCTCGTTGGCACGCCACGCAGGCTGCCGCCCACTCTTTCACTTGTTTGTGAAGGCTCGGCCACACAAATTTTTCTCCTACCATTTTGACCGACGCACGCACTCCCAGGTGCACCAGAGAGTGAATCGACTGAAACACGCGGCGGCGCCACGCGGCCAGGACCACGGGACGCGGACGACCCATGGAGACATCGCAGATTAGGGGGGGCATGCCATCCTGCAGCACCCTGCTCTCCAGCCTTAACCCTGTTGGTCCAGACTGGAGCACGCGCACATCCGCATCACTACCCTGCTCCGTGGCCATGGCTGCGTAATCTATCCCCACGCAGACCGGGGCCACCACGGCGTGCGAGAGGTAGTCCGCCACTACATTCAGTTTGCCCGACACATGCTGAATATCGGTAGTAAACTCTGAGATCACGGCCAGCTGTCTCTGCTGCCGGCCCGACCACGGTTCTGAAACCTTGGCCATCGCGAATGTTAGCAGCTTGTGGTCAATGAAAGCGGTGAAACAGCGCCCTTCCAGCCAGAACTGGAAATGGCGAATGGCCAGGTGGAGAGCCAGCAACTCTCTGTCGAACGCGCTGTATTTACGTTCACTGTTGCGCGAAGTCCTGCTGAAAAAGGCGAGCAGCTGCCAAGCCCCGGCGACGCGCTGCTCCACGACAGCCCCTATGGCCACATCTGAAGCGTCAGTGGTGAGTGCTATGCGGGCCGCTGGGTCTGGATGTGCCAGCAATGCGGCGTTTGCCAGGGCTGCTTTGACTTCCGAGAATGCCTGCTCTCGCGCCGGGGTCCATTCGACCCTATCCGCGGGTTTCTGTTTTTTGAGCGCAGCGTACAGTGGTTGCATGAGCTGCGCTGCGCAGGGAAGGAAACGGTTATAAAAGTTCACCATTTCCAAAAATTCTTGTAGCGCCCTGACCGTTTGCGGCCGGGGAAAATCTGCCACTGCGCGCACTTTGTCAGGCAGCGGGATCACTCCTTCGGGAGAGACGTGGTGCCCCAAAAAATCAATCCCCGTCACCCCGAACTGACATTTCGCTGGGTTGATTATTAACCCGTGCTCTTCCAACCTCCGGAAAACCATCGTGAGGTGGGTTTCGTGTTCGTCCTCGGACGCGCTGGCTACTAAGATATCATCCAGGTAGACGAACACGAAAGGGAGATCGCGCAGCACTGCATCCATCATGCGTTGGAACGTCTGTGCAGCCCCTTTAAGCCCAAATAGCATGCGCAAAAACTCGAATAAACCAAACAGAGTTATTACCGCTGTTTTGGGTATGTCCTCAGCGCGCACTGGGACTTGCTAGGGTTAGGGTTAGGGTTAGGGTTAGGGTTAGGGTTTGGGTTAGGGTTAGGGTTAGGGTTAGGGTTAGGGTTAGGGTTAGGGTTAGGGTTAGGGTTTGGCAGTCATGAGAGTTGAAAATACTGAAAATACCTTTGTTGCATAAATAAAAGATTCTTCATACTTGAGATGGGAACAGGTGCTTTTTTACCATTTTTTTTTTGCCATAGATGCCTGTTTTCGCTAATTTGAATCATACCTAAAATTATATCTATTTTATGTGCTATAGTCAAATTAACTTTCTCAACTTAATTTAGCATCTACTTGAAAGCAAAAACACAAGTGAATTTTTTTTTTTCATAATTGGAAATAAATTCAGGCGTTAAGGGGTTAAAACGGCAGTAATAACCCCGTTTGTTCTGTTTGAGTTTTTACGCATGCCTTTCGGATTAAAAGGCACGGCACAGACACTCCAACGCATGATGGATGCGGTGTTGCGCTATCTGCCGTTTGGTTTCATCTACCTGGATGACATCCTGGTGGCCAGCGCGTCCGAGGACGAACACATAACCCACCTCAGGACGGTTTTCCGGAGGTTAGAGGAGCACGGGTTAATAATCAACCCGGTGAAATGCCAGTTCGACGTGACGGGGATCGATTTTTTGGGACACCGCATCTCACCGGAGGGAGCGATACCCTTGCTAGACAAGGTGCGCGCAGTGGCGAATTTTCCCCGGCCTCTGACGGTCAGGGCACTGCAAGAGTTTTTGGGGATAGTTAACTTTTATAACCGTTTCCTCCCCTGCGCAGCCCAGCTCATGCAGCCATTGTACGCCGCACTCAAGAAACGGAAACCGGTGGACAGAGTTGACTGGACTCCTGAGCAGGAACAGGGGTTCTCTGAGGTTAAAACAGCCCTGGCAAATGCTGCACTACTGGCGCACCCGGGCCCGATGGCTTGGATAGCGCTCACTACCGATGCCTTGGACTTGGCCATAGGGGCCGTCGTGGAGCAATGCGTCGCCGGTTCTTGGAAGCCGCTCGCCTTTATTAGCAGGTCTTTGCGCGACAGTGAGCGTAAATACAGTGCGTTCGACAGAGAGTTACTGGCTCTCCACCTGGCCATACGCCACTCCCAGTTCTGGCTGGAAGGGTGCAACTTCACTGCGTTCGTGGACCACAAGCCACTAACGTACGCGATGGCCAAGGTTTCGGAGCCATGGTTGGGCCAGCAGCAGAGACAGCTGGCCGCGATCTTGGAGTTTACAACCGATATTCAGCATGTGACCGGTAAACTTAACGTGGTGGCGGACTGCCTCTCGCGTGCAGTAGTGGCCCCAGTCTACACAGGGATAGATTACACGGCCATGGCCACAGAGCAGATTGGCGATGCGGATGTGTGCGCACTCCAGTCTGGACCAACAGGGTTAAGGCTGGAGAGCAAGACGGGGGGCCGTCCTAATCTGTGACATCTCCAAAGGACGCCCGCGCCCGGTGGTCCCACGCACTTGGCACCACCGCGTTTTTGAGTCCATTCACTCCCTGGCGCACCCAGGAGTGTGCGCGTCATTCAAAATGGTGGGAGCGAAGTTCGTCTGGCCGAGCCTGCGCAAACAAGTGAAAGAGTGGGCTGCAGCCTGCGTAGCATGCCAACGAGCCAAAGTGCACAGGCACACAAAGGCCCCTTTGGAGCCGTTCCATATCCCGGCTAAGAGGTTCGACCACGTTCACGTGGACCTCGTGGGCCCCCTCCCGCCATCGCAGGGGTTCACGCACCTCCTGACAGTGGTGGACCGCACCACACGATGGCCAGAAGCAGTCCCGCTAGCTTCCACCGCATCCACAGACGTGGCACACGCCTTTTTGACAACACGGGTGGCATGTTTTGGCACCCCTTCGGACATCACGTCCAATCAGGGCCCTCAGTTTGTTTCCGACCCCTGGTCCGCGATGGCCTGGAGCCTGGGCGTCGCAATTCATCGCACAACCGCGTACAACCCACAGGCCAATTGGTTATGAAAACGTTTCCATAGGTCACTGAAAGCAGCGCTCAGGGCTTCGATTATGGATGCAAATTGGGTGGACCTGTTGCCGTGGGTTCTATTAGGGCTGTGTTCCACACCAAAAGAGGATTTGGAGGCTTCCCCAGCAGAGCTGTTTTTTTTCTCAGCCGCTGCGGCTCTCCGGGGAATTTTTACCAGATAACCCCGTGCCGAACACCCATCCATCCCCGCATTCACGGCATAGCACAGATGCAGACACGCTACCTGGCCCGGCCCACCACTGTTTTCCACGCGCTTTTGTGTCAAAAACTTTGAAGAACGCAGCGTTCGTGTTTGTCAGGCACGATGCCCACCAGCCCCCATTGTGCCCACCCTACGATGGCCCGTTTAGAGTGCTGGAACCAGGGGACAAACATTTTGTGTTAGACTTGGGGGGTCACTGGGAGAAAATATGCATAGACAGACTTAAGCCTGCATTTGTGGTGGCAGACAAGCAGGTGATGTTGGCTCGAGCTCCTCGGCGTGGAAGACCCCCACTGAGAACTCCCCAGGTAAACGATTCATCAGAGCAGTCACACGAGCATGCTGAATGTCCCCCCCCCCATTGTCCACCCACAGACGGACACACCCCCAGGAACCCCCCACCAGCACAGCAGCGCCGCGGAGCTGAAGACCCCTCGTTACAGCAGATATGGGAGGAGGCTGAAGCCGAGAGGATGTGAGAGTTAACGCTCAGTCTGAGACTCTGGGGGGGGGGGCGGTATGGGGGACCCATGCTGTGGTATTCATCTCAGACTGGAAGGAAGGAAGAGGCAGTAATTTCCTCTGCTGGAAGAGCATGGGGCTTAAGCGGCTGGGGGACAATAGGAATTGTGATGCGAGAATGAATTGTGATGCAAGACCTCAGGGGGTGTGAGGTTGTAATATAAAGGAGAGGCCCTGCAACATGAGGTTAATGTTTTCTGATTCTGAGACATGTGAGAGAGTGAATAAAGTTTGTCTGCTTTGGATGCTTGGCCTGATTATTCCTCTCTCCACAATATCAACTGATAGTAATAAAAATATATTTGAATTAATATTTTATTTAAGAAATATATAAATTATCCACCACAGTATTAGTATAGCTACGTTCTGATCCACAGTGTTCTTCAACCTGTATTCCCTATTCCCTGCTCCATTTTCAGGGAATATCAGTAAGTTAACTGCCCTTCAAAAAATTTCTCCATTTGAAACACCCTGTAACTGTCAGCTCCTCCTCCATGAGTTACCACGGTAACCATGGACACGTACTGATACTGTGGTGGATAATTTATATTTCTCAAAATATTAATACAAATACATTTTTATTACTATCAATTGATATAAGCAATAGCCAACATCAGTTTAGCTTGTTAATAACGTTAGCACCAATAGTTTGTTTTACTCATATTTGAGGCGCAATGGCTTATGGGTAATCTTCTTGTCAACTTCCGGTGAAGTGATGTCCGGTTGTTCACTATGTTCACTTCTTTCCTGCACAGTTCTCAGTTCCCTTTGAACTGAAGACCGTTCGCTCCCTTCAGTTTGGAATCTCAGTTAATATGGTGGATACCCTGTGCAGTTTACTTCGGAGTACACTACTGGGTGATCGGAACGCAGCTTATGTGTCCATGGTTACCGTGGTAACTCACGGAGGAGGAGCCAGCAGTTACAGGGTGTTTCAAATAGAGAAATTTTGTGAAGGGCACATAACTTACTGATATTCCCTGAGAACGGAGCAGGGAGCAGGAAATACAGTTTGAAGTACACTGTGGATCGGAATGTAGCTAGAGTCTACCTCTGACTGGAACAAAAGTGGCTGAGGCTGCAACAGCTGTGCCTTACAATAAAGATTATAAAGTTTTACATACATACTGTAACTCTGAATATTATGTAGCATCAATGAATTCCTACTACAATAGTGGAAACAACTGTCAAGCTTTATATAGAGCTTCATTCATGAAATAAAAGTGTTAGAAATATATTATAAATTGTTTTGTGCTGAAAAATACATTTCTGAATATCTGACCATAGTTTTTTATATATCCATCCATCCATCTTGTACTGCTTTTCCGGAGGTCCGGGTCGCAGAAGGAGCAGTTCAAGCAGAGAAGCCCAGACTTCCCTCTCCCCTACCACCTGCTCCAGCTCTTCAGAGAGGATACCAAGGTGTTCCCAGACCAGCTGGGAGACTTAGTCTCTCCATCAAGTCCTGGGTCTGCCTCGAGGTCTCCTCCCAGAGGGGCGTGCCCGAAACACCTCAAGTGGGAGGCGCCCAGGAGACATCCTGATCAGATGCCCATACCACCTCAACTGGCTCCTTTCAATGTGAAGGTGCAGCAATTCTACTCTGAGCCTCTCCCGGATGAACTCTTCACCCTATCTCTGAGGGTGAGTCCAGCAATCCTATGAAGAAAGCTCATTTCAGCTGCTTGTATCCGCGATCTTGTTCTTTCGGTCATTACCCAAAGCTCATGACCATAGCTGAGGGTAGGAACGTAGATTGACTGGTAAATCGACAGCTCTGCCTTAGAGCTTAGCTCCCTCTTCACCACAACAGACCGGTACAATGTCTGCATCACTGCAGATGCTGCTCCAATCCGTCTGTCAATCTCTTGCTCCATTCTCCCCTCACTCGTGAATAAGACCCAAAGCTCCTCCACTTGGGGCAGTAGCTTGTCCCCAACACGGAGAGGACAATCCTCAAGACTCCTTCTATTGATGTCTGTCTTGATGAGTTTACTCCAATCGACCTTTGTGAGTTAGACAAAATAGTTTCCTCATCCAAACCTTCAACTTGTCTTTTAGACCCTATTCCTACCAGGTTATTTAAAGAAGTCTTCCCACTTATTGGTAGCTTTATTCTTCATATAATCAATTCTTCATTAACTTTAGGCCATGTACCGCAGGCTTTTAAAACGGCTGTAATTAAACCTTTACTCAAAAAGCCAACGCTAGATCCAGGAGCTTTAGCTAACTATAGACCAATCTCTAATCTCCCTTTCATTTCAAAAATCTTAGAAAGAGTTGTTGCTACGCAATTATTTGACCACCTGCAGGGAAATGGTTTATTTGAGGAGTTTCAATCTGGGTTTAGAATCCATCATAGCACTGAAACAGCCTTAGCGAAGGTCACTAACGACCTCCTCATTGCATCTGATAATGGACTAGTTTCTGTACTTGTCCTTTTAGATCTTAGTGCAGCTTTTGATACTATTGATCATAATATTCTACTTGATAGATTAGAACACTATGTTGGACTTAATGGAACTTCGTTGCAGTGGTTTAGATCTTATTTATCTGATAGGTTCCAGTTTGTTCATGTAAATGATGAGTTTTCTCTCAGCTCAAAGCTTAGTCATGGAGTTCCACAGGGATCTGTGCTTGGCCCTACTCTTTTTAGTTTATATATGCTTCCGTTAGGCAACATTATTAGAAAGCACTGTATACATTTTCACTGTTATGCAGATGACACACAATTATACCTGTCAATGAAGCCAGATGATACTAATCAATTAGCCAAGTTAGAAGCCTGTCTTAAGGAAATCAAAGTTTGGATGACTTGTAATTTCCTGCTATTAAATTCAGATAAGACTGAAGTCATTCTTGTTGGTCCAGAAAACCTTAGAAATTCCTTTCCAAATCAAACTTTCAGTTTGGATGCAGTTACTCTTTCTCTTGTGGGACTAATAAAGGCTTATCTTATCTTATCTTATCTTATCTTAATAGCTCTGTGAGGAACCTTGGAGTTATTTTTGATCAGGATTTGTCCTTCAATTCACATATTAAATTTGTTTCTAAGACTGCCTTCTATCATTTGCGTAATATTGCCAAGATTAGGAGCATCTTGTCTCAGAGTGATGCTGAGAAGCTGATCCACGCTTTTGTTAGCTCGAGATTAGATTATTGTAATTCTTTATTATCAGGCTGTCCTAAAACATCTTTAAAAAGTCTTCAGCTGATCCAAAATGCTGCAGCAAGAGTTTTAACAGGTACTAGAAAGAGAGATCATATCTCTCCAGTTCTGGCCTCCCTTCATTGGCTTCCCATAGAGTTTAGAATTAAGTTTAAAATCCTTCTTCTTACTTACAAAGCTCTAAACAATCAGTCTCCTTTTTATTTAAAACATCTGATACTACCGTATCATCCTAACAGAGCACTACGCACCCAAAATGCAGGTTTACTTGTAATACCTAGAATCTCCAAAAGTACAATGGGAGGCAGAGCCTTCAGTTATCAAGCTCCTCTCCTGTGGAATCAGCTGCCAATCTGGATTCGGGAGTCAGACTCGATCTCTGTTTTTAAGAATAGGGCTAAAACCTACCTTTTTGATATAGCCTACAATTAGGGAGGGATCATGTGTTTCTGAACCCTCCCTTAGTTATGCTGCTAATAGGTTTAGTCAGCCGGGGGACCTCCAGTAATGCACTGGGCCTCACTCCTTTCCTCACTCTCTATGAAATATTTTTTTTTTGCTGGTCATTAACATTTGTTTGTTCTCTCCCATAGATTGAGTCCCCATCGTGCTGTTTGCTCTCTACATGTCTGTTCTTTTCTTCTTCTCTGTCCCCTCACCCCCCAGCCAGTCGCAGCAGATGACTGCCCCTCCCTGAGCCTGGTTCTGCTGGAGGTTTCTTCCTGTTAAAAGGGAGTTTTTCCTCTCCACCGTCGCCAAGTGCTTGCTCACAGGGGATCGCCTGATTGCTGGGGTCTTTCTGCAACTGTGGGGGTCCTCCCTACAGTTGATAGTGCAATGAGATGACTGTTGTTGTGAAATGGCGCTATATAAATAAAGTTGAATTGAATTGAATTGAATCCACCTTTTTTCCGGCTGAGGACCATGGAGTTGGACTCGGAGGTACTGATTCTTACACCAGCCGCTTCACACTCAGCGGAAAGCCATCTCAGTAAGACCTGTAGGTCATTGCTGAATGAAGCCAGGAGGACAACATCATGTGCAAACAATAGAGATGAGATCCTGTGATCAGCAAACATGACATCCTCTGTTCCCTGGCTGCGCCTAGAAATCCTGTCCATAAAAATTATGAACAGAATCAGTGACAAAGGGCAGCCCTGGCGGAGTCCAACTCTCACTGGGAATGAGTCCGACCGAGTGTTGGCAATACGAACCAAACTCTCACAACGGTCGTACAGAGACCAAATAGCTCGTAACAACAAGCCCGATACCCCATACTCCCGAAGCACCCCCCCCCCACACACACACAAAAAAACCCCACGAGGGACGCGGTCGAATGCCTTCTCCAAGTCCACAAAACACATGTAAACTTGTTGGGCAAACTCCCACAAACCCTTGAGGATTCTCGAGAGGATAAAGAGCTGGTCAGATGTCCATCCATCCATCCATCTTCTACCGCTTTTCCGGAGGTCTGGGTCGCGGAGGCAGCAGTTCAAGCAGAGAAGCCCAGACTTCCCTCTCCCCAGCCACCTGCTCCAGCTCTTCAGAGGGGATACCAAGGCGTTCCCAGACCAGCTGGGAGACGTAGTCTCTCCACCGAGTCCTTGGTCTGCCCCGGGGTCTCCTCCCACTGGGACGTGCCTGAAACACCTCAAGTGGGAGGCGTCCAGGAGGCATCCTAATCAGATGCCCATACCACCTCAACTGACCCCTTTCAATGTGGAGGAGCAGCGGTTCTACTCTGAGCCTCTCCCGGATGACTGAGCTCCTCACCCTATCTTCGAGGGTGAGTCCAGCAATCCTACGGAGAAAGCTCATTTCAGCCGCTTGTATCCGCGATCTCGTTCTTTGGGTCATTACCCAAAGCTCGTGACCATAGGTGAGAGTAGGAACGTAGATTGACTGGTAAATCGACAGCTTTGCCTTAGAACTAAGCTCCCTCTTCACCACAACAGACCGGTACAACGTCCGCATCACTGCAGATGCTGCTCCAATCCGTCTGTCGATCTCTCACTCCATTTTCCCCTCACTCGTGAACAAGACCCCAAGATACTTAAACTCCTCCACTTGGGGCAGGAGCCTGTCCCCAACCCGGAGAGGACAATCCACCTTTTTCCAGCTGAGGACCATGGACTCGGACTTGGAGGTGCTGATTCTCATCCCAGCCGCTTCACACTCAGCGGCAAACCGTCCCAGCAAGAGCTGTAGGTCATTGCTGGATGAAGCCAACAGGACAACATCATCTGCAAACAACAGAGATGAGATCCTGTGGTCACCAAGCATGACACCCTCCATTCCCTGGCTGCGCCTAGAAATCCTGTCCATAAAAATTATGAACAGGATCGGTGACAAAGGGCAACCCTGGCGGAGTCCAACTCTCACTGGGAATGACTCCGACCAAGTGTTGGCAATACGAAGGCGGCTGGTCAGATGTGTCCTGGCCAAAATGAAAACCACATTGCTCCTCCAGAATCCGAGGTTCGACCAACGGCAGGACTCTCCTCTCCAGTACCTTGGCGTAGACCTTCCCAGGGAGGTTGAGGAGTGTGATCCCTCTAAAGTTGGAGCACACCTTCCGGTCCCCTTTTTGAAGAGAGGAGCTAACACCCTGGTTTGCCATGCCAAAGGCACTGCCCCCGACCTCCATGCATTGTTACACAGGCGTGTCAGCAATGACAGCCCTACAACATCCAGGGCCTTGAGGTACTCAGGGCGAATCTCGTCCACCAGGAACCACCAAAGAGATTTTTAACCACCTTGGCAACCTCAGCCCCTGTGATAAGCGAGTCATCCCCCTCGTCCACAAGCCCTGCTTCCTCTGTGGAAGGCATGTCAGTGGGATTGAAGAGATGTTAGAAGTATTCCTTTCACTGCCCGACGATATCCCCAATCGAAGTCAGCAGTGCCCCATCCGCACCATACACAGTGTGGACAGGGAGCTGCTTCCGCCTCCTGAGGCACCGGACAGTTTGCCAGAATCTCTTTGGGGTTGACCGAATGTCTATTACCATGGCCTCACCAAACTCCTCCCATACCCGAGTTTTTGCTTCAGCAACCACCTGAGCTGCACTCCACTTGGCCTGCCGGTACACCTCATCTGCTTCGGGAGTCCCACAAGCCAACTAAGCTTGATAGGACTTCTTCTTCAGCTTAATGGCCCCCCTCACCACTGGTGTCCACCATTTGGTTCAGGGGTTGCCACCATGAGATGTCCTGATGACCTTGTGGCCGCAGCTCTGGACAGCTGCTTCAACAATGGAGGTGGAGAACATGGCCCATTCAGACTCCATGTCTCCAGACTCCCTCAGAATGTGGTTGAAGTTCTTCCAGAGGTGGGAGTTGAAGACCTCCCAGACAGGGGCCTCAGCCAGACGTTCCCAGCATACCCTCACTATACGTTTGGGTCTACCAGGTCTGAATGGCATCCTCCCCTGCCATCGGATCCACCTCACCACCAGGTGGTGATCAGTTGACAGCTCTGCACCTCTCTTTACCCGAGTCTCCAAGATATACGGTCACAGGTCTGATGACACAATAACAAAATCAATCATCGACCTGTGACCTAAGGTGTCCTGGTGCCAGGTACACATATGGACACCCTTATGTTTGAACATGGTGTTTGTTATGAACAAACTGTGGTTAGCATAGAAGTCCAATAACTGAGCACCACTCGGGTTCAGATCGGGCAGGCTGTTCCTCCCAATCACCCTCCTCCAGGTTTCACTGTCGTTGCCCATGTGTGCATTGAAGTCCCCCAGTAGGACAATGGAGTCTCCAAGAGGAGCACTCTCCAGCACCCCAGTCAGAGACTCCAAAATGGGTGGGTACTCTGAACCATCACCTGGTGTATAGGCACAAATGATGGCCAGGACCCATTTCCCAACCCAAAGGATCAGGGAAACAACCTTCGTCCATCGGGGAAAACTCCAATATAGAGTCAGCAAGGCGGGGGGATACAAGAATATACACCCCTGCTCATCGCCTCTTGCCCGGGGCAACTCCAGAGTAGGCCAAGCTCCAGCCCCTCTCCAGGAGACTGGTTCTGGAACCGGAGCTGTGTGTTGAGGTGGGGCCAACTATATCTAGCCGGTATCTCTCAACCTCATGCACCAGCTCAGGCTCCTTCCCCACCAGAGAGGTGACATTTCATGTCCCAAAAGCCAGTTTAGGAAGCCTGGGATCAGACCGCCAAGGTCTCCGCCTTTGACCGCCACCTGATCCAGATAGCACCGCACCACCATGGTCCCTCCTGCAGGTGGTGAGCCCACTGGAGTGCAGACCCATGCAACTCCTTCAGGCTGAGCCTGGCCGGGTCCCATGGGCAGAAACCCGGACACCAGGTGCTATTCATTGAGCCCCTCCCCCAGGCCTGGCTCCAGGGTGGGGCCCCGGTAACCCCATACCAGGCAGGGTACACTTAATCCTTGTTCTGGCATTCATCATGAGAGTCTGTTGAATTGTTCTTAATCTGGCCCTTCAGCCAGGACTAGTTTGTTTTGGGTGACCCTACCAGAGGTAAATTGCCCCGGACAACATAGCTCCTGGGATCACTAGGGCACACAAACCCCCCACCACGATAAGGTGACGATCCATGAGGATCATCCATGGGTTTTTTATATAGTTTTTAATTATCAGCACATTCATAACTTTTTTAAATGTGAAAAATATCATCCATCTCCTACTTTCAACAGTGATCACAGCTTTTGTTCCTGATAATTTAATAAGTTAGAGATGAAAGTTTTATTTAGAAGAAGCTACTTTTCATCCTTTTCATGTTTCCTCATAATGCTCCTGATTCACATGTATTAATATAATATAAATCTGGATCCTTCAGCTGTTCTCCAGACTCTCAGTTTGACAACTGGTGGATTGGTTGTCTAATGTTTTTTTTTTACTAGAGCATGTCTGGGGAACCAAGTATTCCTGTCTGAAACAGGGATCCAGTCATGCTTTCCAGGTCCAAATGTAGGCTGTGTTTGAAAGTGGAATACAGAGGTGTAGCCTATATGTAGGCAATCACGTTAGACTTTGACAAATATAAAAGGGAGTAAATGGCAATATTTATTTGATTGTGTGAATATTATTTACAGAATAGCTAAATATTTAAAATCAATGGGACATCCAATATTAGTGACTGTTTCAGATCCCTTGTTTATTTGTTTGTTAGATCACTGATTTGTCTGATCTTTTATAACTTAAGGTGTTTCAGACTAAATGCGAAGGGGCGGCGCAACTCCATACAAAGTCAATGGAAAAAAGCAACCACATGCGAAATCGTGCATTCGTGCGTTCACGTCCTCGGGATAGCACTAGTTTTGAGATTCTGCCGTCACCGGAGTAAAAGTATTAATATTGGAGGGTAGACTAGTTTGAAAATGAGACTCACTCACCTGGAGACAGGAGGACTGGGAACTCTTCAGCTGAATCGGGATTTCAGAGTTATTTACCTACGGTTTCCTGCCATGGACATGATAGCAAGCTAGCAATGGAAACACCCATCATCTTATAAAGTTTTGGAGAGGCACAGCTTTTTCAGGTGAGTCCTCTGTCGGATAATATAAACCTAAAGCATGATGTTATTTTGGGGATTTCCACAGTATTCGTCATCATCATAGCAGTCTGTCGTGGGCGACAATGACTGTTTCATTTAGGTCTAATCAGATTCCTCCATGCAGCTCTGTCCTTAGCCTTCCACTGCCAGGAACTCCTGTCTATATCCAGCTTCTTCAAGTTTCTTTTTACAGTGTCTTTAAATCTGAGCCTTGGTCTAACCTGATTGCGTTTGCCCTCACATAACTGTGAGCAGAGTAACTGCCGAGGGAGACGCTGGTGGTCCATCCTCTCAACATGTCCAAGGCATCTCAGGTTCATCTGTATTAGCATGTCCTCCATTGATGGTAGACCAGCTTGTTTCATCACTTCTATGTTGGTTATCTTGTCTTTCCATGAGATGTTCATTATGGCTTGAAGGTGTCTCATCATGTACACATGGAATTTCTTTACCTGCACTCTGTAGACAGTCCAAGTTTCACCACCATACAATAGAGTAGCCAGTACTGTCGCTCTGTACACTTTGCATTTCACACGGATAGACACATGTCTATTGTTCCACAGTCTCTCCCTCAAGTTTCCAAAACACAGCGCTTGCTCTTCCCATTGTGAGAAATAGTTCATCCTCCAGCCTAGCATTCTCTGAAACAGTACTTCCGAGATATTTGAAAGTCTTACACTTGACTAGTGGCTCTGTACCAATGCTGATCTCTTCTGGTAGTGATGTTGATAACTGGAACTTTGGTGGTTGATAAAGGCACTCTGTCTTCTTGAAGTTGATTTGGAGGCTGAATTGGCTAGCTGCTCTTGCAAATTTCTCCACTAAAGATTGTATATCTTCCGCACTGTGTGCAACTAGAGCAGTGTCGTCGGCAAAGAGCATTTCTCTTACTACCTTTATTGATGTCTTACTCTTGGCTTTAAACTGTGCCACATTGAACAAGTCTGCTTCTTTCCTTGTTTGAATGTATACTCCTTTTGAAGTGTCTTTGAAGGCCACCTCAAGCATGGCTGCCAGATATAGCGAGAAGAGTGTAGGAGCCAGCACACACCCTTGTTTCACCCCGTTGCTTACTGAAAAGTCTTTAGAAACTGAACCATTCATTGCCACATTTGCTTGCATACCTGTATGGAGTGCCTCGATCCGGCTGACAAACTTCTCTGTACAGCCATATTTCTTGAATACCTGCCAAAGTCCTTGTCGCAAAACAGTATCAAAGGCTTTACTGAAGTCTATGAAGACTACATAAAGCGGCATGTTCTGTACGATACACTTTTCTTGAACCTGTTTCAAGCAGAAAATCATGCCCATTGTGCTTCTTCCACTTCTAAAGCCACACTGGGTTTCCAGTAGTACATTCTGCGAGATGTGTTCATTGAGTCTGTTCAGTAGTACACGTGAGAGAATCTTACCAACAGTGGCTAGCAGTGCTATAACTCGGTAATTTCCACAATCTTTCCTGTCACCTTTCTTGAACAAAGGCACAATACTTGCATCCTTCCAGTCTTGAGGTACTTTTTGGGCATCTCACATCTCTTGGATGAGCTTGTGCAGGCAGTTGGTCAGCTGAACACCACCAAATTTCCACACTTCTGCTGGAATTCCATCCCTTCCTGGAGCTTTACCATCCTATGTTGTCCTGATAGCTGCCATTAGTTCATCAAGATTTGGTGGTTCATCCAGACTGGATGTTGCTGGTCGCTGCACTAGAGCTTCTTTAGCCTCTTCAGTGAGATCTCCAGGGTTGTTTAGTAGTTGGTAAAAGTGGTCTGCAAATCTGTCCAGGATCTTGTCTTTCTCCTGCAAAACTGTTTCACCATCCATAGCCTTTAGTTGGATCAATCCTCTTGGTTTAGGGCCGTAGATTTCTCGCAAACTTGTGAAGAATGTTTTCATGTCCTTCCTGTCTGCTGCAGTTTTAAGTTCCTCCGCTTTTTCATCCCACCAGTTGGACTTCATCTCTTTGGTGTACTTCTGTCGCTCACTCTGAGCCTTTGAGTATTTCTTCTTCGACCTTGTGTTACACTGTAGGTTTTCCTGCCTAGCTGTATTTCTCACTTCTAGTAGTTTCTTCAGATGTTCATTATGCTCATCAAACCAATTTTGATGTTTCCTCTCAGGGTGGCCTAAAACATCACTCGCAGTCTGATACACTGTATCCTTCAGTGTTGCCCATTTCTCTTCTATGTCATTCTCTGAGTTGTTGCTGTCCTTCTCTTTCAAGTTTTCATCCATTTCCTGTGTAAGTTCTTCCTGCTTCTTTTGGCCTTTCAGTGCACTAGTGTTTAGCTTCCATGGTGGCTTCACACCCGTCCTGCAGTGCTGTTTTCCTCTGCAAATCCTTAATCTAGATTTCAGCATAACATGATCAGTACCACAGTCCACACCTCTCATTGCTCTGGTGTCCAATACATCCCTTATGTCTCTCTTCCTTACTATGATGTAGTCTAATAAGTGCCAGTGCTTGGATCTTGGGTGCATCCATGTCTTCTTGTGTGTGTCCTTGTGCTTAAATAGAGTGTTGGTTATCACAAGATTGCACTCTGAACATAGTGCAAGTAGAAGTTCTCCATTAGCATTGCACTTGCCTACTCCATGACTTCCTAGCACTCCTTTCCATTTCTGAATGTCTGAACCAACTCTAGCATTAAAATCTCCAACAAGTATCAACCTGTCATCAGTCGGTACATGCCTGATAGTCTCACGTAAATCACTGTAGAACTCTTCTGTCGCCTCCTCTGTGTTGGTCATTGTTGGGGCATATACACTGATGAGTGTGGCATACATCTTCCGCTGTAGTGGGAGTCTCATAGTCATTATCCTGTCGCTGATTGGCACCGGTTCCTCATCAAGCATTGCTGCTATCTCCTTTCTAACTGCAAAGCCCACTCCTGCTTTCTCTCCATTCTTGAGTTGATTACTCACTCCAAAAAAAGATGTACGCATGGTCTTCCAAGCTGTCATGTCCAGGCAATCTTGTTTCACTAAGTGCAGCTATGTCTACATTGTACCTATTCATTTCCAGGGCTACAAGTGCGGTCTGTCTTTCTGGGCGCTGTGATGTTGTTCTGTCCAACAGAGTGCGTACATTCCATTCTGCTACACACAAGGCTGCTGTTTTCCTCTTCTTTTGTCTTCCTGCTCCTAGCTTCCTTTTCACTGCCTGTCGGAGTATGAACAGATCAGCACGGACCTTGTTAGCCTGGGCGACATCCAACCCGGTATGAGTTGCTTTCTGACTGACCATTTCATGAAACTGCTTGCAAAGTATTTGAGTACCACTAGCTTTTGCTGGACTAGCAGCACATTCTTGGCAGATAAAGGTATTATCAGTGGCAAGGACAAGCCAAGACAAACTGACTCCAGTATCTGTTGCAGTGACTGACCAGATGATAGGTTTGTTTATCTCTACTGTTTGTGTAGTGCATGTCATGATGCACTGACTGGCACAGTCCACCACAGATGGGTTTATCTGCCAGGATGTCCAGTCTCGCCCCGTGTGTCTGGGAGTGGTCCACCACAAACTTGTGGCAGATATTGTTTTTTGTTCTGCCAGGATGCCCAGTTTCACCCTCCATGCCCTCGGAAGGGTGGGGATGCTGGTTGAGTCGCTGACGGCCCGACTCATGAGACGGGTAGTACTGGTTTTCATGGTTATCCGGTAGCAGGCAAGCCAATGCCTGACCTAACAACAAAAAAAAGGGGATGTAAGTCTTAGTTTAAAGCTGCCAATTTCTGACCAAAAAAGTGTAATTTTTTGGTTAAAAAAGCTGCAACTTTATCAAAAAGACAAAAAAAGGTGTAAATTACTGTTTATGACCTAAAACGCTACAAATATAAGATTTGAGTAAAATACTGCAAATTTAAGCAGGGTTTTTTTTTTTTTTTTTTTTTTAAAAACCCTGCAAATTCAAGAGTAAGAAAAGTTCTAAATTCATGAGGAAAAAGCTGCAAAATTATGAATAATAAAAATCTGCAAATTTTCAAGTAAGAAGCTGCGCATTTCTGAGTAAAATGGCTGTAACTCTACAGGAAAATCCTGCAAATTTATGAGAAAAATCCTCACATTTACAACAGAATGTTTCTAATTTACATGAAAAAGGATGTGAAAAATTGCCGTGTCTTGGCTATTTTTAAATAACAGCCATGAGGAGGACCTAAACGGTGGTGTTTGGTGGTGTTAACTACTGCAAATCTGCACTAATCAGCAGGGAAAAGGAGGAGAAGAAGAAGAAGAATAGGTGATCCACAGCAGCAGAAATAATCCAATTAACCCAGGAGAAGTAAACACATGACACCCCATGACACCCAACAGATCACCCCCCATGACATCAGTGGGAACAGCTGGGACAAGCTTCACACCTCTGTCGAGTTACATGTTCCCTTCTGAGGACAATTCAAACAGTATTATGTAGTTTTATATTGTTTTCTGTGCTGTTATTTGCCCGTGGCAATAACATCATGGGCTGTGACCTTTTTTATGGTCTGGGTTTCACCATCAACAGCGGCGCTGGGGAGGAGTGGTCGGGCTGTGGACTGTGGGTTCTGAGAGTGGAAGACGATGAGGTGTGGGACGAAGACTTGCCAAGCACCCCGGAAGGCGAGCAGGACCAGCTTCGCTCAGGGTTGTTGCAGAAGGGTCTCAGTGCTGGAGCTCAAGTCGCCCTGGACGAGGGTACTGGGCGTCACGGCGAGGTGCCTGCAACGACGAGTGATGCCAAGAAGCTGGCTCCAGTTGTTGCTGGAGCTCGGCTAAAGTGGGCCAGTGAACATGGGCTACAATAGCGACAGCTGCAGTGGAGTTTAAAGAGGTCAGGGCCAGACCGTTAGGCATGAAGGGACCACGTGCCGGGCAGAGACACTGCAAGCTGAGCAGAACCCCTCTGGGAATCACGGACCTGGTTCAGGCTTGGGAGGAGGGGCGACCACGGCAAGTACGATCCAAGCAACAGTCTGAGGAGCACCAGGAGCAGCTGTGCATCGTGGCCAAACGAGGTAATGCCTATCTTCAGCTGTAGGATGGTTCGTGGAGGCATCCAAATGAGATGCAGTGTGCCCGGGAGGAGACTTCAAGTGGCAGTGTTATGAAGGCAGGACTGTGATTAAAGATATTACAGGTTTGGTTGCAGTTCTCAGACTGACCACTGGGGGCGCGGCTGTTTTTGTGAGGAAGGAACTTATTACACTGTTCATTAGTTTGCCCTGAGTATCGTTGATGGTAGCATATTGTGACGTTTGCAGGGGTTCACACAAAAACAATGGAGCAAGATGGTTGTGATGAATAGGCTTTATTTACACACCCCCGACCCCAACTTGCTTCTCAGCACAGACGGAAGCGGGGGTCATTCCCCCAGACCCCTGTTTGAATCATGGTTACACACACATGATACATCTTGCCCTAATCCTGCTAAACACTGCTGGGTCATTATAATGCAGTTATAATGACACGGCAGTATAACCCAGAAGTAACACATTTAACACACACAGTAACGTTTCAAACTGGCAAAGCATGCTGGGAAATCCCTGGCTCCCTTAAAATGGCCCCGACGTTACAATATGTTCCTTTAGTTGTCCTTTTTATTAGTGTGGTAGACTGCAAGTCTAAAATAGAACATTACTGGCACATGCCTCTAGGGGGAACTACCTGTATTGTTCAGCACTACTATGAAGGGGACACATTAGAATAAGAGTGTGAAAACCCCGCGCAGAATCCATGTTCAGTCATATTATGTGTGTTGCAGAATAAACGGCAGAGTTAGCCAAAGAAATAACTCAAGTGTGATCATTGCTACACGGTAGGATATCACACAATTGGCGACGAGGATTAAAAGAAAAAAATCAGCGGCGAGAAACAGAGAACATTGCGAGTGTGGCGAACTCAAGTGACTCCAGTAGTTCGAGTGCAAGTTCAGAGGAGGAAAAACGAGGTTTCCCCACCACGACGAGCAATGGCGGCTGTAATCGGAACGGTAACCCCTTTTGATAACTCGACTCAGTCATGGGAAGAATATAGTGAAATGTTGGACTTTTTCTTCCAAGCTAATGACATTGAGGAGCCAGACAAAAGGAAGGCTGTACTGTTGAGTGGAGTTGGTGCAACTACTTACAGTTTGTTGAGAAATTTAATAAGCCCTGCATTACCGAAAGATAAAACGTACGACCAGCTTACTGCTGAGCTTCAGAAGCACTTCAGCCCCAAACCGAGTGAAATCGTGCAACGATTCAAATTTAATTCACGCATAAGGAGGAACACTGAGTCCATAGCAGAGTATGTGGCAGAATTGAGGAAATTAACACTGCACTGTGATTACAAAGACTCATTGGAAGAAATGTTAAGAGACAGACTTGTGTGTGGAGTGAATGATGACCGAATGCAACGGCGACTTTTATCTGAAACAAAACTCACTTTTGCGAAGGCTTTGGAATTATGCCAAGCGATGGAAACAGCATCTAAAGATGTGAGAGAGATGCAAGGGAAGCTAACAGAGGACACAGCAACGCATGTTCGTGTGCCTAAGACCCAAGTAGGTGTCCACAAAGTGTTGACTGACAAAACTCAGCACAAATTCCCCAGTTGTTATCGCTGCAAAGGCCAGCACAATGCCGCCGAGTGCAAATTTGCCACTGAGCTGTGTCATAATTGTGGCAAGCGAGGGCACATTAAGAAAGCATGTAGAATAAAGGTGGACAGCGCACAGGTGCTGAAAGCGACAGTTAATGGGCAAAAGTATGAAAACAAGGGCCCAGGAAAGGAACAGCGAGCGAATCAACTGAGAGGGGAGGGAGAAAGTGATACAGAAGACATGGGTTTTCACACAATTTACAACACGTCAGAGGAGCTGACCAAGGTAGCGCCCATCACGCGTACCATGAATGTTAATGGAATGAAAGTAACATTTGAAGTTGATACAGGCTGTGGAGTAACCATATTAAGTAAACAGCAATATACACAACTGTGGAAGAAAACAGACACAGCAGAATTAAATCCCTGTTCATTAAAATTAAAAACATACACAGGAGAGAAGCTAGACGTGCTAGGCATGGCACAAGTGAAGGTGCAGCACGAAAACAAAGAAAAGGACTTACCTGTAGTAGTAGTTGGGAGCGAAGGACCAAATCTACTAGGGCGAAGTTGGCTACAAGAACTGGCCATGATTGATCAGTTGGTGAATAAAGTGGAATCTCAGCCCAAATTGCAGCTGGAGGAGATCCTCGAAAGACACGCTGAGGTGTTCAAAGAAGGCTTAGGACAGCTAAAAGGTGTCACTGCAAAGATTAATGTGGACAAGGAGGCCCAACCACGATTCTGCAAACCCCGACCGGTACCCTATGCAGTCAAGCCACTGGTCGAAAGCGAGCTACAGAGGCTGCTGGATGACAAGATCATTGAGCCAGTGCAGGTTGCAGAATGGGCGGCACCCATAGTCCCAGTGAGAAAGCCGGATGGCTCCATTAGAATATGTGGAGATTACAAACTCACTGTCAATCGAGCATCACGGGTGGATCAGTATCCAATTCCTAAAGTGGAGGACCTCTTCGCACAGCTGAACGGCGGCCGACACTTCACGAAATTAGACATGAGTCACGCCTACCAACAAGTAGTCCTGGAAGAAGAATCAAGAAAGTATGTAACCATCAATACACACAAAGGCTTATATACCTACACACGCTTACCATTTGGAGTAGCTTCCAGTCCTGCTATATTCCAGAGAACTATGGAGGGCATCCTAGGTGGAATTCCGAATGTTGCCATTTATTTGGATGACATCCTCTGTACAGGACCAAATGAACAAGAACATCTGAAAACGCTGGAGGAAGTGCTTCAACGGTTGGAGAAAAGCGGTCTGAGGTTGAAAAGAAGCAAGTGTGAGTTCATGGGAAAAGAGGTGGTGTTCCTAGGCCACAAGATTAACGCCAGTGGTCTACACCCTCTAACAGACAAAGTGGAAGCCATTGCGGAGGCGCCTGAGCCACAAAATGTTACTGAGTTAAAAGCCTACCTGGGCTTGTTGAACTATTACCATAGGTTCCGCCCAAAGCTCTCCACGCTGCTGGCACCACTACATACCTTACTTAAGAAGGAAGAAAAATGGTCATGGGGGGTCAAGCAGCAGAAGGCGTTTGAAGAGTCCAAAGCGCTACTTCAGTCCTGTAGTGTGTTAGTGCACTATGATTCAAACAAACCACTCATCCTGGCGTGTGACGCATCACCCTACGGTGTGGGTGCTGTACTCTCTCATCGTATGGAGGATGGCTCAGAGAGACCCATAGGGTTCGTCTCAAGAACTCTTAGTGCAGCTGAGAAAAACTACTCCCAGCTAGACAAGGAGGGCCTTGCAGTAGTATTTGGTGTAAAAAAATTCCACAAATACCTGTACGGGAGACAGTTCGTTATAGTGACTGACCACAAGCCACTAATTTCACTGTTCAGTGAAATGAGAGCCATACCCCAGATGACATCTCAGAGAATTCAGAGATGGGCCGTTACATTAGCAGCGTATGAGTACACCATCGTTTACAAAGCCGGACGGGACCATACGAATGCTGACGCGATGAGTAGGCTACCCTTGGATGGAGGAAGAGACAGCACGCCTGAGGAGGAGGAGAGAGTGCTATTGTTTGAAGATATCGGCGTGCCCCTGGTGAACGCACAACAAATAAAGAAGTGGACAGACAAAGACCCTGTTCTAGCAAGAGTGCGAGAATACATCTTGCGAGGATGGCCGAAGATGAACAGTCCTGAGTTCATTCCCTATGCCCGACGACAGGATGAGCTCAGCAACCAGGAAGGTTGTATCCTGTGGGGAGGACGCGTGGTTGTTCCACCACCTGGTAGGAATGCCTTACTGCAACAACTACACCAAGCACACCCTGGCATCACTCGCATGAAAGCGTTGGCGAGGAGCTACATGTGGTGGCCCAACATGGATGCAGAGGTGGAGGCGCTTGTGAAGTCATGTGCGGCATGCCAGGAGAACAGGAACAGTCCTCCAGCAGCCCCACTACATCCCTGGGAAGTTCCAGATAAACCATGGAGAAGAATTCACATTGACTACGCAGGTCCATGGATGGGAAGAAAGTTGAGGTCAACATTTGACTTAATACATCCAGACTTCAGAAACAAAGTGCATGATAAACAAGAGAAACAAAAAGGTTATCATGACATGCATGCTAGAGAGAGAATACTGAGAGAAGGAGACGTGGTCTACACCCGCAACTTTGGCTCAGGACCAGCCTGGGTACCAGGAGAAATAACAGAAAAAACAGGCCCTGTGTCATTCAAGGTGACATTAGGTCATGGACAAGTGGTGAGGCGACACATCGACCAAGTTCATGGTAGGAGCTCCATTCCCCTGCCGATGGCACCAGAGGTGTTGTCTGACACCCATCCTGAGGAGAGCATCAACGAACCACCACTTCAGGTGAAACCTGAGGTAACCGTCTCTGCAGATTCTACGGGCAGCACTGCAGCAGCCGAAACAGTGGAGCAGTCTGAGTCTTCACCTGCAGTTGGCTCACCCGCCGTGAGAAGATCTCAGCGAGCTAGGAGAGCTCCAGACTACTTGAAGGACTATACTTAGTCAGTAGTGAGTTCCCCAGCCACAGGACAAGAATGCGTCCTGGAACCTCACTGGGATGCGGTAGTCAAACCAATTCCCCAGTTAGACTGTTATGTGTGTTATACATGTGAAAAAAAAAAAAAAAAAAAAAAAGAAAGAAAGAAATTATGTGTATGACACATGTGTTTAAGAAATTAAAAAGTAACTGTGATAGTTCAGGGTTAAATGGGAGTTCCAGGATGTCTAGTAATTGGCTAGTGTAAGTAAGAGTAGTTTAATCTAGAGGGGAGGGATGTGGTAGACTGCAAGTCTAAAATAGAACATTACTGGCACATGCCTCTAGGGGGAACTACCTGTATTGTTCAGCACTACTATGAAGGGGACACATTAGAATAAGAGTGTGAAAACCCCGCGCAGAATCCATGTTCAGTCATATTATGTGTGTTGCAGAATAAACGGCAGAGTTAGCCAAAGAAATAACTCAAGTGTGATCATTGCTACACGGTAGGATATCACAATTAGAGTCATGCATGTTAGGTTAATTGGCTGTTCTAAATTGTCCCTAGATATCTGTTTCCTATAGCCCTTAGAATAGAGGGTTAGTATTAGTGAAAGCGCTTTGAGTGGTCTTTGTGACTAGAAAAGCGCTATATAAGTGTAGGTTAGTTAGTTAGTTAGTTAGTTAGAGTGTGCGTCCATGAGACAGGTGAGTGATTTGTAGAAGGTTATTAAGACGTTTAGTATGGTTATTGTTCACCTGGATAATTTTAAGGACATGATATTGCGCTGTTTACCATTGTTAGCTATAGACTAAGGGGCTAAGCTACACTATGTTCTTGTTACTGTATTATTATTTTAGTTGTTGGCTCTTAGGTCTATATATATATTGTTTAAAGTAGTCACCTGTATTTGAGCTTGTGTAGTTATGGGTATATTGTAAATGAGAGAAGTGTGCCTTTGTTTACTTTAATAATTAGTGTAGTAGTTAAGGCTTTGAGGCCTACCTATAGGGGCAGCACGTGACTGCTATTTAATATTGGATTTGACCAACATTATTTTAGTTCATTATAAGCTGTTATATTTCCACCAATGCTTTAGTTATTTTCCTTGTTATTTATGTTATTGAAGTATTAGGTAGAATTTATATCTGATATGCTCTTCCCTTTTTTTGTTACAGAACCACACACACACACACACACACACACACACATGTTGGAACAAGTGCTGAAGCAAGTCTGAATAAAGACCATAAAGAATTCATCCAGCCCAGTTCTTGGCATTCTAACCGATGCCCACTCCGCGATCACAACTATACAGAACCAGATAGAAAATTCTTCATAACAGGCAGGCCTGGACGGGAAGGACACCGGACGGTGAAGAAGAGGAGACGCATCTGCGTCAACACAACCAGCTGCAGTCCGGGAGGCAGGCCGCCTCCAGGGGCGGACTTATGAAGAGATGGTCCAGGGAGGCCCAAAGGCTAGTTCTGAATGAATGAATGAATCTTTATTTCGGATAGATTAAAAGTAAAGATTAAAAAAGAAACAGAATAATATAACAAAGGGGGAAAAAATCCAACAAGGTCAAATTAGACAATAACTCCTCTGATTATACAGTTCAACATAAGTTATCCGAAATGGGTGATGGCTGAAGCCGCAGCTTATATTGCCCACCCATATTCCATCCAAGAATTCAAAAGAAAAACAAAACAAGAGCGATTACAATTCAGAACAAAGCTAAGACAAAATGTGACAAAAAACTAAGCAACAACACAACACAGACTGGATATGACAATCCTGATGTGATTTTACATGTCATCTTGTATATATGTTTGGAGTATTTCTTCCTTTAGTTTTTGTTTAAATTGTCCAAGTGTTGTACATGATTTTAATTCAGGTCCAAAATCGTTCCATAATCTGACTCCTTGCACTGAAACACAGTGTTGCTTGGTGGTAGTTCTCACTGAAGGTTTTTGAAATATACATGTTCCTCTGAAATGATATTGTTTCTCCCTTAATTGGAACAACTTTTGGATATTTGCAGGCAGTGATAGATTCTTCACTTTAAACATTATTACTGCAGTTTTAAAGTCAACCAGATCTTTCAACTTGAGAGCTTTTAATTTAAGAAAAAGTGGGTTTGTTGGTTCCCTGTAAGCTGCTTTGTTGATTATTCTAATAGCTCTCTTCTGAAGCATAAAGACTGGATATGTGTTTGTTTTATATGTATTTCCCCGTACTTCAGTACAATATAAGATAAGATAAGATAAGATAAGATAAGCCTTTATTAGTCCCACAACGGGGAAATTCCAGGATTGCAACAGCACAGGGATAGCAACACTCAGAGCAACAATCAGAAGGCAAGAAAAAAAAAAAAAAAAAAAAAAAAAAAAAAACAAGCAAGCAAGAGCAGCTAATATACATATGTACGTATTACTATAAAATATATATATATACACACACACACAGACACACAGTGCAGAGCATTGTAGCTGGATGGAATAAATATATGAATATATGAACACACAGTGCGGAGCAATGTAGCTAGATGGAATAATATGTAGATATATAAATATATAAACACACCCAGTGCTGAGCATTGTAGCTAGATGGAATAAATATGTAAATATATAAACACACACAGTGCAGAGCATTGTTGCTAGATGGAATGAAACAGCATAACCGTCTACTTAGTTATCCTACATGGTATGATTATGTGCCCATACATATTCTCACCCTCCATAGCGACCGGTAAGTTCCTAGTTGTATGCCGGAGGGGACCATTGTGTAAGTCTATTGCATCTTTTGCATTCAAAAAACTATTAGTTTGTTACGTCTTTTTGCTATCTCTGCGAGCAGCCCTGCTTAGGTTGTACAGTCTGACAGCCGTTGGTAGGAAGGACCTACGAAACCTCTCGGTTGTGCACCTGGGATGATGTAGTCTGCTGCTAAATGAGCTCCTCAGTGCATTCAGTATGTCCTGCATAGGGTGGAACTCGGACTCCAGCAGAGATGACAGTTTAGCCAACGTCCTTCTCTCTCCTATCTCCTCCATCGGATCAAGGCGCTGCCCCAGGACAGAGCTAGCTTTCTTAATCAGTTTGTTCAGTCTCTTCCTATCGGCTGCAGTAATGCCACTGCCCCAGCAGACCACTCCAAAAGTGATGGCTGATGCCACCACCGTGTCATAGAATGACTTCAGCAGCGCCCCTTGTACACCAAAAGACCTGAGTCTCCTCAGCAGGAACAGCCTGCGCTGTCCCTTCTTGTAGAGTGCATCAGTATTGTGTGACCAGTCTAGTTTATTGTTCAGATGAATACCCAGGTACTTATAGGATGTCACCATCTCGATGTCTGTTCCCTGTATATTTACTGGTACTGTGAGGGGCTGCCCATGCCTGCGGCAGTCCACCACCAGCTCCTTAGTTTTCCTCGCGTTGATCTGGAGGCAGTTCCGATGGCACCAGTCCACGAAGTCCTGGATAAGCCCTCTGTACTCAGCTTCATCTCCATTGGAGATGAGGCCAACGATCGCAGAGTCATCAGAGAACTTCTGTAGATGGCAGTGTGTTGTGTTGTGTGAGAAGTCCGCAGTATAAAGAGTGAACAGGAAGGGAGCCAGCACCGTTCCCTGGGGGGCCCCCGTGCTACTGATGATCGTGTCGGACACACAGTCCCGGGTTCTCACAAACTGAGGCCGGTTCGTGAGGTAGTCCAGGATCCATGATGACAGGTGCTGGTCCACCCCTGCGCGCAGCAGCTTGTCCTTCAGGATCATCGGTTGGATGGTGTTGAAAGCACTGGAGAAGTCAAAGAACATGATCCTCACCATATTCCCGGGCTTCTCCAGGTGGGACAGAGAACGGTGAAGGAGGAAGATCACCGCATCCTCCACCCCAATGCCATGCTGGTAGGCGAACTGGAGTGGATCCATCGCTGGTTCCACCAGGGGGCGGAGGTGAGCAAGGAGCAGTCTCTCCAGGGTCTTCATCAAGTGGGACGTCAAGGCCACCGGTCTGTAGCTGTTCAGGTCTTTGGAGTGGGAAGTTTTTGGTACAGGTACCACACAAGATGTTTTCCACAGCTGTGGTACCCTCCCCAGTTTCAGGCTCATGTTGAAGATATATGTCACAATCCCACACAGCTGGTCTGCACAGGACTTGAGGAGCTTTGCGCTGATGCCGTCCGGTCCCGGCGCCTTCCTCGCCTTGATCTTCCTCAGCTCCGTCCTCACCTGGGTCCTGGTCAGGGTCAGGATGGGGGGCTGTGTGTTGGGAGTGGGGGGGTGTTGGTGGAGTGGGGAGTGGGCAGCAGGACTTGATTTCTTTAGAGGCAGCAGTGGTTGTTGTGCAGTCAGGGGGGAGGGCGGTTGGTCAAATCTATTGAAAAACAGATTCAGGTTGTTCGCCCACTCCCTGCCCCCTGTGGCCTGGGGGGAGGTATTCTGGAGCCCCGAGATGGTTTTGAGGTTTCTCCAGACCCCGCTGATGTCGCTCTGTTGCAGCTTGTCCTCCATCTTCTTCCTGAAGCTGTCCTTGCCTTCTCTGATCTTTCTCCTCAGCTCCTACAAGGTATATAGTGTGGGTTGATTCAGCAAATATTTCACTCTGTGTAGTATTGCAATTGATTTAGATATTTTACCTTTAAATAATTAATATGTGACTTCCAACACAGTTTATTATCAATTATTACTCCAAGAAATTTAGTTTTGGATACCCTTTCAATCTCGACACCATTTACACTGTGTTTAGATACTGAGTTGTTGTGATGGTTGTTAAAAACTATAAATTTTGTCTTACTTAAACTGAACGTTAATTTGTTTGAATCAAACCACAGTTTAAGCTTTCCTAATTCCTTTCTGAGTGTATCCAAAAGTTGTTTCAAATTGCTTCCACTGCATAATAGATTAGTGTCATTGGCAAACAATATTAAATCCATTTTTTCTGAGACTTTACACATATAATTTATATACATATTGGATAACAGTGGCCCCAAAACTGAACCCTGTGGGACTCCACAAGTAACCTTCAGTAGCTGTGAGTTTTTGTTACCAACACATACATACTGATATCTATTCTTTAAGTAACTACATAACCAGGACAGTGCTACCCCCCTAATACCACAATTTTGTAGTTTCTTTAATAATAAATTATGATCCACTGTATCAAATGCTTTTTTAAGATCCAGGAATACCCCAACTGAATACTCTTTATTTTCAACGGCAGTTGATATTTTTTTCTATAAATTCCATTAGAGCAAATGCAGTTGTCCTCTTGTGTCTGAACCCATATTGCTGCTCACACAATAAATTATTCTTCAGTATGAAGTTGTCAGTTCTCTCACAGAATATTTTTTCAAGTATCTTGGAAAATTGCAGCAATAGTGAAATTGGTCTATAGTTTGAAAGTTCCCCTCTGTCACCCGTCTTGTATTTCGAAATTACTTTAGCTATTTTCATTGCATTGGGAAATATACCTGTTTGGAGAGACAGGTTACAGATATACGTCAGTGGTTTCACAAAGCATTCAATAATAGTTTTGACTAAGAGCATGTCAATACCATCACAGTCCGTAGATGTTTTACTTTTAAATGATTTAACAATTTCAATGACCTCTCTCTCGTCTGTGTTCTTTATGAAAATGGAATCTTTTATAGCAGTGTTTTTGCTTATTGTTTCACCCATAGGTGCCGTAATGAGTATTTCTTGAGCCAAATTAGGACCAATGTTAACAAAAAAGTTATTAAATTCATCTGCAGGTGAAGCTGCATTCACACTCTGAGTCGTTGTATTATTTTTTGAAAAATTGGTTGGGTAGCTTGTATTTCTGTTTTTATTTCCAAGAATATTGTTAAGTATTGTCCATGTATTTTTAATATTGTCTCTGTTTTTCTCCAGTTCTTTACTGTAATAGTCTCTCTTACTACATCTCATTATATATGTTAACTTATTTTTGTATGTTTTATACCGCTGCTCTGCTTCTTTTGTCATTTTCTTTAGAAAAGCTTTATATAATGAATTTTTCTTTTTACACGCCTTTTGTAATCCTTTGGTTAACCATGGCTTGTCGACAAATTTCTGTTTAAGCTTTTTCTTTACTAATGGACAATTTTTTTCATAAAGAGTGGTTACAATGTTTATAAATGTGTCACTGGCTTCATTTACATCTGATACATAGACTTCTGTCCAGTCTTGCTTCAGCAAGTCTTCTTTAAAAGAGCTGATTGCATTTTGTGATTTGTGTCTGAACGATTTTAAAGTTTTTTCTGTATTGGCCCCCGTGTGGCCATGGATAAGTGCAAAGGTTGGCAAATGGTCACTTATATCATTTATCAATAATCCACTTTCTATTTTCTTATCAATAATATTAACAAACAGGTTGTCAATAAGTGTAGCAGTGTGAACTGTGATTCTACTGGGATGTGTTATTGTGGGATATAGACTCATGCTGTACATAGAATTCATGAACTCTGTAATTACATTTTGTTGTAATGGATTTAGTAAATCAATATTGAAATCTCCACAAATTACAACCATTTTCTTATTAGTAATATTATTGTACAGCTCGACTAACTTATCTCTGAATGTCTCAATGCAAGTTCCCGGCGTTCTATATATACAACTTATAATTAGATTCTTTGTTTTATCTTGGTTGATCTCAACAGTAACACATTCTAAAATCCCTGGTAGTGCAAAGGACATTCCATTTACAAGCTTACACCTATACAGGTCATCAATATACAGTGCAACACCACCACCCTTTTTTTGAGATCTGTTAATATGAAACATCTGATATCCCTCTATTGCCATCAGAGGAGCCTGCTCTTCATTAAGCCAAGTTTCAGAGACTGCGATAGCTGTAAATTTTCTGTCTAGCTGTTTTAAATAGTCCCGAATCTGTGGAAAGTTTTTGTTAAGACTTCTGCTGTTGAAGTGTATTATTGATAGTTTACCATCTAGTTGCATTTGACTTTTGAATTGCTTTTCAGTGTAATATTCACAGTGATTATGAATATTATTGAAAAAGTGGTTATCAGGATCAATATCATTCTCCATCTCTTGTAGTTTATGTTCAGCATAATGGCATATTTTCAGAGTCTGAATTTCCTCACTCTGTGTCAAATGACTTCCTCCAACTGGGGATGATTGATGTCTACTCAAGTCAGTCATAAGGTTTTTTTGTTTGTTTTGTTTAGTTTTTTTTTTAAAAGTACATTGACATGGTATGTCACAAAAGAACTATTCTTGCCGTGTGTGTGGATATGGATTATCATAGTCTCTTAATTTTCTTAATCAGTGTTCATCTGTATTTATTTAAGTCAGTAACATCTCTGATCATTATGGTCTTTGCTTCCTCAGGTGTTCCATTTAGTTTGATCCAAACTCTACAATTTCTTGTCCATGTTGCCTGTGTCTTATTTTGTCTTTTCAGCATCCGTGCTTGCCGTGCTATTTCAGCATTAGTCTTTGTTAAATGTTCATTTAGGTAAACTTCTGTTCCCCGTAGCTTTCTGGCCTGCCTCAATATGTCATTCTTTACTGTTCTGTTCACAAAACGCATCACAATTGATTTCTTTGTTTTATTATCTTTTCTGGGTAAAGCATGACAGGCTGAAATTGCATTTGCTTCAACCTTTATATTTCTACTTTCAAGGAACTGAAGCACCTGGTTTTCCAGGAAGACTGATTCACTCAGGGGAGCCTCCTCACCGCTCCTTCCTTCTGTAGCATGAACATATGATTGATATTTAATGTCTAGTCCACTTATAATTAGATCATCCATACGAGAACATTGTTCAAGATCCTTGACGCGTCACTCCAAGTCTGCAATTTTTTTGTCTTTTTCATTAATTGTTAATTTTAATTCTCGGACTTCTTTCATTAGCCCTAATATTTTAACCTCTTGACTGGCCACTTTGGTCAGTTCTTCTGACAAGAAGTTCAGAGATTTTTTGATCTCTTCCATTTCCTCCTTCTTTGGTGGCATTTTTACTGACCTGTTGATAGTAAAACAATCTCTGCTGGTGTCGCCGATATCCGATTCGACCGACCTCGAATCCAGCTGGGCCTCAGCTAGCCCCCTCCGCTGCTAGTCTCGCTGCTTACTGCCGCTGCAATTGAGCTCCTGTCCAGCTGGGGTACCGGCAGCTCCTCCACCGAGTCCCGCCGCCCACCGCCGCTGTACTTGAGCTCCGATCCTGCTCCTGTCCAGCTGGGGTCCCGGTAGATCCTCCGCTGAGCCCCGCCACCTACTGCCATCTTCACCGAGCCCCGCCCCTGTAACTGGGCTCCGATTCCGGCTCTTATCCAGCTGGGGCCCCGGCTGCTCCTCCACTGGTCCCCGTCTCCTACCGCCGCTGTGCTTGAACTCCGATCCGGCTCCAGTCCAACTGTTGCCTCGGTTAGCTGGGCCGTGTAGCACCGTGCACTGTGCACCGTGGGCAGCACGGTAGTGCAGTGGTTAGCACTGTTGCCTTACAGCTAGAAGGTTCCTGGTTCGAATCCCGAGGCTGGCAGGGGTTGGAACCTTTCTGTATGGAGTTTGCATGTTCTCCCTGTGCTGCGTGGGTTTACTCCTGGGGCTCCGGTTTCCTCCCACAATCCAAAGACATGCATGTTAGGTTAACAGGAACAACAGGAACTGAAAGGTTTTTGAACATATAGATCACAACCCACAGGACGTAGAATATGACATAGACCCTGATAATAATTTATTTAGCTCCATCAATAATAACTGTAGTTACTACACGGATGAACAGTTTAACACAATGGTCACATCTGATTTCAATATTTCTATGATCCACTTCAACAGCAGAAGTCTCTATGCCAACTTTCATAACATTAAAGATTATTTACACTACCGTTCAAAAGTTTGGGGTCACTTAGAAATGTCCTTATTTTTGAAAGAAAAGCACTGTTTTTTTCAATGAAGATAACTTTAACTAATCAGAAATACACTCTAATATCTAATATACATTGCTAATGTGGTAAATGACTATTCTAGCTGCAAGTGTCTGGTTTTTGGTGCAATATCTACATAGGTGTATAGAGGCCCATTTCCAGCAACTATCACTCCAGTGTTCTAATGGTACAATGTGTTTGCTCATTGCGTCAGAAGGCTAATGGATGATTAGAAAACCCTTGTGCAATCATGTTAGCACAGCTGAAAACAGTTTAGCTGGTTAGAGAAGCTATAAAACTGACCTTCCTTTGAGCAGGTTGAGTATCTGGAAAAAAATATTATTTCAAATACAAATCATTATTTCTAACCTTGTCAATGTCTTGACTATATTTTCTATTCATTTCACAACTCATGGTGCTAAATAAGGGTGACTTTTCATGGAAAACACAAAATAATTGTCTGGGTGATCCCAAACTTTTGAACGGTAGTGTACATCAGTTTAAAGAGCCGTTCAATATTGTGGCAATATCAGAGACGTGGCTCAGTGAAGAGAAAGGAGTGGATTTTACCATGGATGGCTATGAATTAAATTATATAAATAGAAAAGTGAAAAAAGGAGGAGGAGTTGCAATTTATGTTGACAAGAGCTTGAAATACAAGGTTGTTGAAAATCTGTCAGTAACTGTGAATGATTTATTTGAATGTATTACAATAGAAATCTGTCTGGACAATGTGAAGAATGTAGTAGTGAGCTGTGGATATAGAACACCTGGATCAAACATTGACTTATTTAAGGACTGGATGGAAAAAATGTCTGCAAAACTAACTCATAAAGTTATGTTCATCTGTGGGGATTTCAATATAGATCTGATGAACTCAAAACAACATAGTTTGACAGAAGAATTTATCAACACAATGTACAGTCTGGGCTTACATCCAACAATTACCGGACCTAGCAGAATCACGTCACACAGTGCCACACTAATAGATAACATATTCACAAACATTATGGAAAATAATATCAGGAGTGGGCTTTTATTGAATGATATCAGTGACCACCTGCCGATTTTTGTTGTCTATCAATGTGATTATAGGAAGAAAAAGTATACCAAAAATATTAAATATAAAAGAATAAGAACCGAAGAATCAATGTATTTACTGACAAAGGAATTATTAATACAAGATTGGAAGATAGTTTATGATGAAAATGACATAAATAAAGCATATGATAAATTTTTACAAATATTTCAATCATTATACAATAAAAACTGTCCTATAAAACAATACAGTGACAGACAACAACAAAAAAAATATTCCTTGGGTCACCAAGGGGTTAATAAATGCATGTAAAAAGAAGAATACATTATATAAACAATTCATTAAATGCAGAATGGTGGAAGCTGAGATCAAATATAAAAGATATAAAAATAAGCTTACTAATATAATGAGGACCTGTAAGAAAGAATATTACAACAGAATATTAGAGGATAACAAAAATAACTTAAGAGGAATATGGCAAGTACTCAATGGGATTATTAGTAATCGACCTAAGAATGTTAATTATCCAGAATATTTTATTGAAAATGGCAATTTGATAAATAATATGGAGGATGTGGTCAGTGGTTTCAATAAATTCTTTGTAAACGTTGGTCCTGAATTAGCAAAATCAATAGTGACAACAGAAACAAACAACAGTGGTTCTGTGAATAAAATAGAAGATAGAAATCCAAACACAATCTTTTTGGGTGCAGTTACTGAAAAGGAAATTATCGAGACTGTGAGTAAATTTAAGAACAAAAATCAACGGACTGGAATGAAATTGACATGACAATAGTGAAAAAAAATAATTGAAGGAATTGTTAAGCCACTCACCTACATCTGTAACCTGTCATTTCAAACTGGTAAATTTCCAGACAAAATGAAAATAGCAAAAGTAATACCTCTATACAAAACAGGAGACAGTCATTGTTTCACAAATTACAGGCCAGTCTCTTTACTCTCACAATTCTCCAAAATACTTGAAAAAATCTTCACTAAGAGACTGGATGATTTCATTGAAAAACACAACCTCCTTACAGACAGCCAGTATGGTTTTAGAGCAGATAAATCTACATCTTTGGCACTGATTGAACTTATAGAAGAAATTACTAGTTGTATAGATAAAAAAAAAGGTTGCTGTAGGAGTATTTATAGATTTAAAGAAAGCTTTTGACACCATTGACCACAGAATACTACTAAGGAAACTGGAAAGGTATGGGATAAGAGGGGTCGGACTGAGTTGGGTGGAAAGTTATTTAAGTAACAGACAACAATTTGTACAAATTGGTGAGCACAAATCACCCTTCATGGACCTCACTTGTGGTGTGCCCCAGGGGTCAGTTTTGGGACCCAAACTCTTTATTTTGTAAATAAATGACATATGCCAAGTATCAAAAATTCTGAAATTTATTTTGTTTGCGGATGACACAAATATCCTTTGCACTGGTGAGAATTTGCAGCAGGTTTTAGAGGTGGTCACAACTGAAATGAAAAAGTTAACGCAGTGGTTCAACAAAAATAAATTATCTCTAAATCTAAAAAAACCAAAGATTATGTTGTTTGGAAATTATAAAATAAATCATGAAATAATGGTAACGATAGATGATACCAGATTAGAAACAGTACAGGAAAATAAGTTTCTGGGGGTGACGCTAGACAATAAAATCTGCTGGAAACCTCACATCAGTCACATCCGGGCCAAGTTAGCAAAATGTATAGGCATACTGGGGAAGACAAGACACATCTTGGACTATAAATCATTGGTCTTACTGTACAATTCACTGTTTTTACCTTATCTTAACTACTGTGTAGAAGTCTGGGGAAACACCTACAAGACCAACCTACAGTCAATATGCACATTACAAAAAAGAGCTATAAGGATAATAAACAATGTAGGATATAGAGACCATACCAATTCATTGTTTTTAAAGTCACATGTCATAAAGATCATTGATTTAGTTAAATTTAAGACAGCACAAGTAATGTACAGGGCAATTAATAATCAACTCCCAACTAACATACAGTACAAAAAATATTTAAAAAAGAGACAATGATTATAATTTGAGAGGAGACTTAAACTTTACAAAACTCAAGATACGAACAACCAAGAAAAGTCTGTGCATATCTGTCTGTGGGGTGGATTTGTGGAACAGTCTGGAGCCGGAACTGAAACTATGTACAAACAGAAATCAATTCAAAAAGAGGTATAAACATTATTTGCTGAAAGGATATATGTTAGAAGGGTAGTATTTATATGTACGATTCATTATGTTCACTCTGGAACATTAAGGGACACTATGGAATGGTGGGTGGGACAGCACTGTGTATATCTGTGTTGTTTGAGGCTGGTTTTGATGTATGGACATCAATGTATGCTAGGATGGATGGGTGTTAATGTTGATATGTAAAAAATACAGTTAATTGTTTACTTGGGGTCTTAAAGGTGGTAATTTGTATATAATTCACATGGGTGTTGTTAGGATTAAAAATTCAGTAGAAAGACCATCTAAGTCTACTCTTTAAAGCTTGTCTATGTGTGTAGATGGTTTACCCAGATTCGTTTTTTAAGGAAGAGATTGAGTTTACTTGGAACATGTATTTATTAAGTAAGCAAGTTGAATATGATAGGTTACAGCGCCGGGTCAAACATTCTCTCCCTGACAGCAACAGATCATGTCAGTTCATGAAGTCTGACTGGCTATGCTAGCCCTGACCCGGAATATTTGTACACACATGAACAAAGAACAAAGCATGCATTTAATGAGTGGACAGTCCAGGTGTCTGGTCCAGGGAGGATCCGTTCCTGGCGCCGAATGTATCCACATGAAGGTCACTTTCACCTCCCAGGTCAGCGTAGGCCAAGCTCACCCATTCCTTATCGCAACTGTGCCTCCTTCCCATAAATCCCAGGCGTTTGTTATCCTCTCTGATGAGACAAAGGTCCACTATTTTGCAGAGAGTGAACCATACACTTGGCAATATATTTTCCATTATGGTATATTGGTTATTTTACCTAGATATAAACAGAATACAAACATTTTGAGTCACACAAATAACTGTTATATGATTATATTGAACACGCACATATATTTTAAAGCACACAACTAACTACTATGTGGTTATATTGATCACACATATATTTTAAATCACACAGATTACTGTTATATGGTTATATTGATCACTTTTAGCTCATCAATTTCCCCCTTTTGGTCTCATCCAAATGAGACCAATAACTCAAACCCTTTAAGCCTTCAGAGCCACGTCATAATCCTCATCATCATCATCTTTGTCTGATTCCATGTCAAGTGCAATTGATCCATCAGGTTTTAATAGTGGCATTTGATATGGAGGAGGTTGTTTGCCTTCCACTGCTGTAGTGATGACCCTGAGGCAAAGAGATCGAATACAAGGGACACAACAACACCCACAAAATGCAAAGATAGCAATAACACTTACAATGGATATAATGATAGAAACAATCACATTTTTCGATTTTCCAAGCATTCTCTCCAGTCATCCATCCAGGGGATTAATAATGCCAGAGGCCATTCACCATACAATCACACAGTTATGCAATTACACAGTTCACTAATTACTGATTATGTGATGATTGATACGTCTTAGCAAGCAAATGACAAAACCTTTAAGCCATAACAGACTACAGAACACTCTTATTATATAAAAAGTCACTGGTTACTGTCCTTTAAGTCCTTTCTGATATTATCCAATGTTCTTCCTGGTTCCTCAGCGGGTGTGCACATACTCCAGTGATACCATGTGTCGCCTTTACCTTTTAACCTCACAGCGTGTGAAGTTCTTTCCACTACTTGGAATGGTCCTGTCCACCTTGGTTTTGACCACTTCCTTTTTATGCACTTCAGGAGAACCCACTCTGTTGTGATTGGTTCCGTGGGTTTCAAATCACCTCCTGGTTTCTTCTTTTCCTGTACCTGTTGTGAGAAAGCTGACACAAGAGCTCTTAGCTGGTCATAGAATGGTTTATAGCTCATCTTGGGCTCTTCTTCCTCACACACCTGCAATCGTGCTCCCGATCCCGGGAACTGACGACCTGTTAAAAGTTCATAAGGAGTAAAACCTGTTAAGCTGTTAACAGAACTTCTAACCGTCAATAGGGCAATAGGCAAAGCATCCAACCAGTTCATTCCTGTCTGGCTACAGATCTTAGCAAGCTTCACCTTAATGTGATAAACTGTTCCAAATGGATATTTTAGACCTAACATTTTTTCCACTTTTTGTAGGTCTTGATTTTTGAAATGTGTTCCATTATCTGATCTAATTCTCCTAGGAAATCCGTAAGTAGGGATGTATTGATTTATCAAAAATTTGATCACTGTTTTGGATTGTAAGAAACACAAATGGCACAACTTTTTACACAATTTTGTATCATATCAGAGAGAAAGGGATGCCACCAGTGACTCAAATATCTGTTCATTTGTTTAGCTCCTACATGTGCTAACCCATGAGCTTCATGTAACACATCTTCTCTGATTCCTGGGGGTAACACTGGTCTACCATCCTGTGCTCTCCACAACCCTTCTTTTTCTGTAGCGCCTCTCTGTTTCCACACTGTTTTTTCTTCGGGAGATGCTTTTCTCTGTTCATCTATTAACATATTTACATCAATCTGTGGCAAAATGTCCTGAACCTCCTTGCCTGTCTGTGTCAACATTAACGATGGCTGATATCCTGCTGCCTTTTTTGCTGCTTTGTCTGCCTCATGATTACCTCTGGCCACATCTGTTTCTGTTTTGTTGTCATGACCTTTGCACTTAACCACTGCTAGCTGTCGTGGTAACATTAGCACTTCTGCTAATTTCTTCATTTCTGTTTCATGCTTTATAGGAGTCTGAGATGCTGTCAAAAAACCTTGTCTAATCCATTGTGCTAATTCTGTGTGAATTGACCCAACAACATAAGCTGAATCTGTATAAATGGTGACCTTTTTTCCTGCTGACCACTCCAATGCTTTGATCATAGCTGTCAATTCAGCCAACTGAGCTGATTGTCTGCCCTGCAATGTCCCATTTAGCACTTCCTCAAATCCATTTGCTTTTTGTCTCACAACTGCATATCCTGCCTTCAATCCTTCTGTGGGGTGACGAAAACAACATCCATCTGTAACGGAGTCAAAAATGTGCTCTAAGTATTTCTTTTTATCAGTTATGTTTTTCTTTATATTGTGAATTTTATTTTACTTGAGTACTTTTATTTTGGCAGTACACTTCTCACATCCGCTCTTTCGGTACCTCCAAGGCTCCGGTAGTTTAGTCCTTCCCCACAGTATCGCGTTGCTTTGCTGTGGGAGAAATAAATTGTGGAAACAGCAGTCTGGTGTCATCGTGGTCCCTATGCTGCACACACACTTGTTTTGATGTTCCCGATCACGGCCGCTTAAGGGTGCCCCAAAAAGAAGAACCGTTACGCTTGTGACGAGATCCGTTACACTGGTGACGTGATCCGTTACACTGGTGCCAGTGACCCTTGGATCTTCAGATCAGCTCGACGCCGGTCCCCGTGGATGCTGCATCGCCATACTGGGTCTACGCTGGGACGTATATGTGGTCAGGCATATACAGGACTATTATAATACATTTTTACTGATATATGCCACCTTATTTTGGAGTTAGTCACAACGGAAAAAAAAAATTTCACTGTGTAAAGTAGTTCAAGAGAAAAAAAAAAAAGGACATGGATAATTATAAAACACCTGTTTTGCCAAAAGGGAGAGGTATTTGGCGCAGTGATATTACTATTAGTAGAGATGTGGGACATTCTAAATTTATGAACAGTGGTGGGGATACGGGGTTAGGTCAGAGCCCAGGTTGTATTCCTGTTGGTGAGTTCATGAGTGAAGGTCCTCATGTTTCCACACCCTGCAGTAATGTTGGTGCCATTGAACAATTTACAGATATGGTGGGGCAGCTTGGTGCTCAAATTGGTCAATCTATAGTTACTAAATTAATGTCTGCCGGTGTTGTGAATATGACCAATGACAACCAGACTCCTCCTACTGATTGAACTGCACATTGTGGTGTTACAAAATATGACCCTCCACACGTGACTGTCCATGTTAAGTCAGACAGAGAAATACATACATTTAGAGGTGACGGTACTGACAAATATTCAGTTCGGGACTGGATTGACTTGACTAAGACTGACCTCAAGAAGAGAGAGATTCCTGTGTGTGAGCAAGCAGGAGAAATTATGAGTCATTTATTGGGCAAAGCCAAAGATGTTGTGAAAGTTGCCCTGCGTAGTGACTTGGAGCTAGATGCTAAAAAAGAACCTGAGATAATCTATGATGTTCTTCTCCGTTACTTCTGTGATGCCTCCTCATGTCTTCCGCTCGCAGATTTTTATGCAACCCTGCCCAGGCACAGAGAAAACCCAGTGGACTACTGGATAAGGCTGAATAAAGCAGCAGACCTGGCTCTCGAGGGCCTGCGTAGACAAGGCAAGCAGACTGAGGACATGAGCAAAGAGATTGCTATCATGTTTGTTAAAAATTGTCCTGATCCTGATCTGTCTTGCACCTTGAAGTGGAAACCACCTCATGAATGGACCTCACGTGATGTTCAGTTGAGAATTGACGTTTATCAGAGAGAGGTTAGAGCTAGTGCCAGAGCACCTGATGGTCCACAGCTAATGAGTCACACAGCTACTGTAACATCTGACAAACCCAGGTTACCATCTTCAGCCATGACCATGCCAGAACAGTGCCACACCCCAGTCATTCCCTCTTCACTTCCTCAAACCCGACAGTTTACGTGTCAGGGCCCCTCCCCATTCCCCATTTCTGACCCTACCCCAAACACACTCGGCTCAGATTGTGCTAGTGTGCCGGTTGTTGCTCAAAATCTCCAACAGTCAGAGGAGAGGCTCCTCGGTCGCATGGTTAACATGTTTCAGGAAATGATGGAGAAGTTGCAGCAGTGTACAATTCCTCACCTGACTGAGAGCAACAGATTTAAACATGCCCCTCATCAGAGACGCCCCAGAGAAGCAACTTGTATGGTCTGTAATGACACACGTCACTCCACCATTTCACATTGCATGTCTGAGAAACTGTGTTTTACCTGTCTTTCCCCTGGTCATACCAGACTGGCCTGTCCCAACAACAACTGTCAGCCTCCTTCTCAGTCTCAGGGAAAACTAACTGACCTGTACTTGGAGGGAGGCAGTGCAGGTCTCACCTCAAGCTCCCACTGCAGTGACGCATCTGATGCTGAGTCGATTTTTGCATCGGTGAGACACTCATGCGATGATGTAGTTGTTGTGTATCAGAACATTCACATAATTGGTAATAGTTCCAGCCTTTTCTACACACCAGTTGCTTTTGGTGGTGCAGTGATAATTGATGGCATGCTGGACAGTGGCTCCATGGCCTGCAGTATCAACGAGGATGCAGAGAAGAAGCTGAGAACTGCTGGAGTGATAACAAATGAGAACCAGATAGATGTGGATGTGATGCTGGTTGGGTGTGGTGGACAGCGTGTCAGGCCAAAGAGTGCTTTTGACATTGTGATGGAGGTGTATGGTTGTAAAATGATAGTCCCCACTCTGGTTGTCTGTGGTCAGCATGATGAGTTGATTATTGGTACCAATGTCATAAAGCACATCCTACACCACTCAAAACAATGCAAGTCCTATTGGAAAACAGTGTCTGGCCCCTGCCCAACTGCAGAACCAGAAGCTGAGCAGTTCTTGTCTATGCTCACTGGTTTGATCCCCTGGAAAGGAAATGACATTCCTGACAAAGTTGGTACTGTCAGATGTAACTCAGCCACCTACCTTGAACCTGGGCGTGAGTACCTTGTTTGGGGTAAATTGCCTAAAGACACTGTTGTATCTCCAGGCAGTACAGTCATGACGGAGCCCACATCTTCTCGTTCAGCTCCTAGGGGTATCCTAGTGGCTAAGATTGTAACTCCTATGTGGGGTGACAGGTGGGTCCCGCTCAAACTCATCAACACGTCCAACAAGCCTGTGTTGTTACGGCACAATGCGAAGCTAGCTGACGTTTACACATGTGTAGCCCTTGAAGACATGGACGCAGCTGAGCAGTCTAGTGTACCAGTGACCTGCTACACACAGTCTACAATGGCATGTGATGCTGGTATGGAGTCTGTAAAAGAAAAACTCAAGTCAGTGGGGCTTTGTGACGTAGACATTAATTCATGCTAAGTGTCAGAGGACTGCAAAAAGAGAATGGCTGACTTGGTACTTCAGTACGAGGATGTCTTTTCACGCCACCACCTAGACTGTGGAGAAGCTAAGGGCTTTGTACACCGCATACATTTATCTGATGATAAACCATTCAGACTCCCATACAGGCGTGTACCCCCTAGTCAGTATCAGAAATTAAGGCAGGTGCTGAATGAAATGGAGGAAAAAGACATTATCAGGAAATCAACTAGCGAGTATGCATCTCACTTGGTTCTTGTGTGGAAAAAGAATGGTGATCTCCACATCTGCACGGATTTTCGCTGGCTGAATAAGAGGACTCTGAAAGACGCTCACCCTCTCCCTCACCAGGCAGATTGTCTGGCAGCACTGGGAGGTAACTGCCTCTTCAGCACAGTGGATTTAACGTCCGGCTTCTACAACATGCCGCTTCATGAGGATGACAGGAAGTATTCTGCTTTTACCACTCCGATGGGCTTGTATGAATACAATCGCCTGCCCCAGGGATTATGCAATAGTCCTGCTAGTTTTATGCGCATGATGACTGCCATTTTTGGTGACCAGAATTATTTGACTTTGTTGTGCTATCTGGATGATCTGCTGATTTTTGCATCTGATGAGGAGAGTGCATTGCAGCGCCTTGAGATGGTGTTGAGCAGGCTGCGTAGGCACAACTTGAAGTTGGCACCCAAAAAGTGTTTTTTCCTCCGGAGATCTGTAAGGTTTCTTGGTCATGTAATTGATGAAAATGGTGTTTCAACCGACCCAAGTAAGGTTGAAAACATCGCAAAAATGACTTGTGCTGATCTTATGGACACTGATGGTGTGACATCGTCCCAAAAAAGACTTAGATCCTTCTTAGGGATGGTTAATTACTATCAGCATTTTGTGCCAGGATATTCTGCCATTGCCAAGCCATTGTTCAGCCTGTTGAAAGGTGGAAAATTTAAAGGCAGATGTAAGAAAACCAGGATGGTTTGCAGAAAGCTTTGTGCTTCTGATTGGACCCAAGAGCACATACATGCCTTTGAAAGTCTCAAATCTGCACTTGTTAACACTGTGGTCTTGGCTCATCCTAACTTTGACCGTCCCTTCATGCTTTCAACTGATGCATCTCTGGATGGGATAGGTGCCGTTCTGTCCCAAGTCCAGGAAGGTGAAAGTCATGCCAGACCTATTGCTTTTGCCAGCAAGTCACTGACACAGTCTCAGAAAAACTATCCAGCGCACCGACTGGAATTTCTGGCCTTGAAATGGTCCATCACTGACAAGTTTAGTCATTGGCTAAAGGGTCACAAATTCACTGTTTGGACTGACAACAATCCTTTGACTCACATATTGACAAAGCCCAAGTTAGACTGTTGTGAGCAATGCTGGGTAGCCAAGTTGGCTGCGTATGACTTTGACATAAAGTATGTTCCAGGGCGGCAGAACATCGTGGCTGATGCATTAAGCCGTGTGCCTTTTGTCAAGGAAAATATTGGTCACAGACTGTTCAATGAGCCATATGTGAAACTCCTCAGTGAAGTCAAAAATGTGTCTACTGCCTCTGTTCAGGATGCTTTTCGTTCATCCAGTGGTCACGTGGATGCGATGTGTGACAATGCTCATACCTCCCGGGTACACACTCAGATTGTGAATTCAGAGGAAGTGTCTGCTGTAATGCAGTCACACATTGAGTGGGATGCTGGTCCGAGGGCCCGGGCAATTGAAGCCTTGCAGTTTTTGCCCCAGTTAATTCCACCAGGTCAAGACCCGTTGCCTGCCTATTCTGAAAAGGCTTTGCGTGACAAACAGTTGGAGGATGGAATTCTTTCTCACGTCCTGTTTTATGTTGAAAGACATCGGAGACCCTCAAGGAGAGAAAGGGTGAAAGAATCATTTTCAGTGATTAAATATCTGAAACACTGGGATAAGCTATCTGTGAGCAATGGTGTTCTGTACAGAGTTTCAAGAGACCAGAGAACCAAGTCCAAACGGCTTTAGTATGTTGTCCCAGACTCACTTAAGGATGAGGTGTTGAAAGGCGTGCATGATGATGCTGGTCATCAAGCCCAGTCCCGAACCCTCAGTTTATCCAGACAGAGATTTTTCTGGCTGACCCTTGAGAGAGATGTTAGAGACCATGTCAGACACTGCCAGCGTTGTGTCCTCAGCAAGTCAGCTGAACCTGAGGGACGAGCTCCCTTAGAGAGCATCTTGTCATCTAGACCACTGGAGCTGGTCTGTATTGACTTTTGGTCAGCTGAAGACTCTAAGAACAAGTCTATTGATGTCCTAGTAATAACAGATCACTTTACCAGGATGGCTCAGGCCTTTCCTTGTAAGGATCAAACAGCTAAGCAAGTGGCAAATGTTCTGTGGAACAAGTACTTTTGTGTCTTTGGATTCCCAGAAAGAATCCACAGTGACCAAGGTCCTAATTTTGAAAGTCAATTAATCAGTGAACTCCTCAAAGTGTCCGGTGTCAGGAAATCTCACACTACCCCTTACCACCCAATGGGAAATGGGAGTGTCGAACGGTTTAACAGGACACTGGGTGGGATGATTCGTGCACTGTCCCCTGAGGTGAAAGCTAACTGGCCACGACGGTTGCAGACTTTGACATTTATGTACAACTGTACAGCCCATGAGACGACTGGCTTTCCTCCTTTTTACCTCATGTATGGCCGTGTGCCCCGTTTGCCAGTAGATGTCATGTTTCGTTCTTTTTTTTTTTGTTGTTACTTATTTGTACCCGTAGGTAGATTTGGTTTGCAGTCTGGTGACAAGCCACCGGCTGCTGGTCGCTGCGTGCGCGAGCGCCCTAAACCTACATGTTTTTGGTGTGCGGGAGGAAACCGGAGAAATCCCGGAGTAAACCCGCGCAACACGGGGAGAACATGCAAACTCCACACAGCTCACTGTTGGTCGGGGGCTGGGATCGAACCCACGATCTCATGATCCCCGCGGTCCCCCGGCCGAGGGTAAAACTGTGCTGCCACAGTGCTAAACCACTGCGCCACCGTGCAGCCCAAATAATATAATAATAATAATAATAATAATAATAATTCGCGATAATGATGTAACCAATTATGACAAGTATGTGGTAACTCTCACCTGTGAGCTAAAAGAAGCAATGATGGTTGCTCAGGATCGTGCTGCTAAGGAGCAACACAGACATGCTAATCTTTACAACAGGAAAGTGACAGGATCCAAGATTGAGATTGGTGACAGGGTGCTTTTGGCCAACAGAAAGGAGAGAGGCAAAAAGAAAACTGCTGATAAGTGGGAATCAACTGTTTACACTGTAATGGATGTGAACCCGCAGACCCATACATACAGGATTTGTGACACTCTTACTGGACGGACAAAAGTGGTCCACAGGAATCTGTTGATGCTGGTAAATTTTCTTCCTGTGGCGGATGTGTGCGATGTGTCCAACCATGGTTCATCCACCTTAGCTACAGACGTTGGTGATGAGGGAGACACATCTGTGGACCTCTTCGAGGGAGAGAGTGAGGCTGGTACAGGTGAGCCGTCTTCATGTGGAGAAACACGTGAACCATTAGTTGATCCAGAACCTGTTGACTCTGAAAGGAGAACTGTTGAGTGGATCACGCAGCTCACTGAACCATCTGTGTCACAGGTAGACGTTTCTGATGTGACAAGTGTGTCCTCTGACCCCCAGAACTCGTCAGTTGCGCATGTTGCTCAAGGTGTAGATCATCCCACGTCCTCTGACTCTAGACCTGTGACTACAGCTGCTACTGATACTCATGGTGGACAAACACTTGACAGTCAACTAGTTTCTGTTCCTGACTCCGAGAGACAGACAGACACTCCCCTTGCTCGCTGTACTGTTGACCAGACGTCACGTGCACATTGTCACCGTCCGAATGCACAACCTCAAATCAGGTCAAGATTTGGTCACCTGATTAAACCCGTTAATAGACTAGTGCAGACAATGTCCAGGCAAGATGTGGTTCGTGACAAGTTTAATGTTAAGGCTGTTTGTAGGTCTATGTTTCAGACCCTGACTGATTAAATGTCACATGTGTGGACTATGTTTTTGTGGACTTAGCTTTGTTTTTTTTAATGTTCGGTTATTTTATTTTATTGTTCAAGAGCATTTGCTACACTTATAGTTGGGGTTTTTGGTGGGGTGTACAAGGCACCCCATTACCAGTGGTTGGGTTGAGAGATAAGCGGTGCTCTCATGCCACTTCGTCCTTGTGTGGGATATTCTGTAAAATGGTGTTCTTTAACTAACCCCGGGTGTTTTGTGTATTATAGTGAATTCTGTGTAGCTATGGCTCAAGTTCAGTAAAATTCAGTGGGGTGGGTGTAACGGAGTTAAAAATGTGCTCTAAGTATTTCTTTTTATCAGTTATGTTTTTCTTTATATTGTGAATTTTATTTTACTTGAGTACTTTTATTTTGGCAGTACACTTCTCACATCCGCTCTTTCGGTACCTCCAAGGCTCCGGTAGTTTAGTCCTTCCCCACAGTATCGCGTTGCTTTGCTGTGGGAGAAATAAATTGTGGAAACAGCAGTCTGGTGTCATCGTGGTCCCTATGCTGCACACACACTTGTTTTGATGTTCCCGATCACGGCCGCTTAAGGGTGCCCCAAAAAGAAGAACCGTTACGCTTGTGACGAGATCCGTTACACTGGTGACGTGATCCGTTACACATCTGTAAACAAAACTTCATCTGGGTCAGTCAGTGGTGTCACAGATAAATCTATCCTCACCTTCACATCTTTTCTGACCCTTTTTTCACATTCATGTGGTTCCCCATCCAACATCTGATCTGCCATGTTTATTCCTTCATGTGTGAATGTGATGTGTGGTGCTGATAGGATTTTTTCCATTCTTGTCTGTCTGATTGAGGTCATAGTGAATGCTGCAGAATTTACATATGACATGACGCTATGTGTGGTCAGGACAGTCAATGGATGTCCCATAACCACATGAGCTGTTTTTTGCAAAATTTTTGCTACTCCTGCAGCATGACGTGTGCATGCTGGTTGCCTTTTTTCCATTGGGTCTAATATTATGCTGACATAGAGGAGTATCTTTTTTTCTCCCCCTTTTTTCTGAAACAGAACACCATTTACTGTGTGTTCTGCTTCAGAAACATCCAAGTAGAAACGTTTGTTGTAATCAGGTATTGCCAAATCAGCTGCATGTGAGAGTTCATTTTTCAAAGCAATGAATGCTTCCTCAGCTTCCTGTGTCCACAATAACTGTGCAGCAAGATTTCTCATGCCTTGTTCATTAACCAGTGCACGCAATGGTTTTGTCCTTTCGCTGTACTGTGGTATATAATGTCTACTGAACCCTGTCAGACCCAAAAATGAAAACATTTGTTTTACCGTGCATGGTTTGGGGTGATGAAGGATGGAATCTCTGTGTGACGCAGAAAGGCCAGAACCTGTGGGTGTAATGACACGGCCCAAAAAGGACACATAACGTCTTGCACACTGTAGTTTTTGTCTCCACACTTTAAATCCACATTCCAACAATCTCAACAACACACTCTTTGTAGCTTCCAGACAACTGTCAGGATTTGGTGCTGCTATCAATATGTCATCTACATACTGTATCAGAATGACGCCTGGAGGAAGAGGACAACCTTGTAGTTGTTCCTTCAAAACCTGATTGAAAATACCTGGTGACAAATTGAAGCCCTGTGGTAGCCGGGTGTAGCACAGCTGTGTGCCCTTGTAGGTGAATGAGAAGAAATCCCTGCACTCCTCTGCTAAAGGAAGACAGAAAAATGCATTAGCCAAATCAATACATGTAAACCATGAATGTTGTGATGTGAGAGCAGATAAAGCAGTGTATGGGTTTGGCATGGGTACTGTGGGGGTGGAAATCCGTGAATTGACACGCCTCAAATCATGGGCCATTCAATATTTACCGGTATTTTGCTTTTCAACTGGGAGAATAGGAGTGTTCCAGGCAGAGTGAGAATTTTCTAATACCCCTGCAGCCCTTCAATGGTATCAGCAATGCCCTCCTGTGCCACAGGCTTATGCGCATACTGATTTTGCCAAATGGGTTGACCTTGTAGTACCTGAAATGAGATGGGAGAGATATTAATACATTTACCAACGTCTGTGGGTCCCTGTGACCATAAATTTCGTGGCAGTGAATTCAACATATCTGCTGCTGATTCATGATCAGTGCGTTCCCTACCATGCTCCCTCTCAATTTGTCTGTGTTCAAACAAAAGCCCGTCAGTTATGTCAATTTGAATCCGATAGGCCTGATGTTTTGCAGAATATTCAACATTTGGGATCTGTGTCACCTGCCAATCAGTGGCTTCAGCCAGTGTTTTAACCATAGGCCCTAACTCTTTAGCTTGATGATTAGCATGTATGAGCAAGGTAATGTGTGGAGTTGATTCCTCTGACATTTCATACCACTGTAATTGCTCTGCACTTAATACAGCATCTGCGGCGACACCCTCTTGTCCTACATACAAAAACCTAGATTTGATGGTCCAAGTTTGACCATCCAGTTGGGAGAAAAATCTGTCATGATAAACATCATCTGAATTTCTGTCATAATACAGAGTGACATGTAGGGAATCAATGGGAGGTGTGTGGGGTGCCAGAAGAGCAATCCACGGCTTCCAGGCCATGAACACTGGCAACACGCCAATCTGTGAGGGCGAGTCAGGCGATAACAGGCCCCAGTAAATGTCAACCCAGGTATTTGGCGCTTGTGGTGTCACATCAGGTTTCAACAGCATTTGTCCATGCACAGAAAGTCCTTGCACTGAACAGTTCATAGCAACACCATTAGGGAATGACAAAATGACTCCATCGGCCGAGCACAGCACCGATGCCCCCAGTTTAATAAGCAGGTCTCTCCCCATCAAGTTCGTGGGAGAGTTCTTTGAGCAGGCATAACGTTGTTTCACAGTTTGACCAGCAACACAAGTGTCCAAAGGTTTTGTCACAGGCAGTCTTTCAGGAACCCCAGAGAAACCAATAACCTCCACAGCTTTAGCCGATAACAGTGTAGGCTCAATGTCACAGTTCAAAGTGGAATAGGTTGCCCCCGTATCAACCAGAAAAGGCAGGTCACAGTCCATAACCTTTAGTGTGACCATGGGATCTGCCATTCCCACGTCACTTTTTCTCTGTGGGCCCCGTCATTGTTCCTCATATTGTGTGAGGTACACTTCCCCCTCAGTTGAAGTGTATGCTGGATATTGGCCAGCAGGTGGAGCTGCCGCTGCATAAGATGCTTGATGTCCTGCACTTGCTTGTGCCACTGGTGGTGGGTAAGGATTAGTTGGACAATCCTTCCTCCAATGACCATTTTGACCACAGCCATGACATGCATTCAGGCCCATGACCTTTCGACCCTGAAAGCTTCTCACACCCCGCCTTCCACGAGATGCCCCCCGATAGTAATTAAAACCACGTGGTACACCCTGAAAATATGGTATTTGGGGTGTCCAACCAGTGGGTGCCGGGTACACAGGGGCAGGTAAAGCTGCCATGCCCGGTGTGGGCGTTGGCCCTGAGGGTGTTTCCAGAGTCTGCTGTACCAACTGCTTAGCTGGTTTGTTTGTCTTTTTAACCTCAGCCATTTCTTGTTTAGCCTTTTGTAACTGCAATTTTAACAGTTGCAGTTCTTGATTATCTCTGTCAACCTTTTCTTTCTCTGCTTTTTCCTGTTCCTTACGCATATGATGTGTGAAGTGCCTTTCCCACAATTCCACAGAGCTACTGGGAATATCAGGGTTACTGTCCATGGCTCCTCTCACTGCCTGAGGCACTCGTTTTAACACTGCCTGCCTAAATACGTCCCTTTGAAAATCAGATGTATTAGGATGAGAGCCAGCAGCCGCTGTCCACTCCATTTTACATCTACTGATAAATGTCATAGGAGACTCATTCTCCTTAATTGAAAAAGTTAAAGCTCTTAAAGCTCCTGGTGGAATTGGAAATTTGTGTCTCATTGCTGTGCCTAAGGCTGATGCTACAGGGGTGAAAGGTGCTGAATCTGAAACTGCTTGGGTTCCTGCCAACTGTTCAATTTGAGAGACCTCCACAACACTTAATTGTCTCCCAAGCAAAGCTCTAAAATCTCCCATTGCCACTGTAACTCCTTGAGTTAACTGATCAAATTTTGTCATCCACTGACCTCCACCCTCACAGGGCGGGGGCATTTTTTCTGAAATGCCATTTATGTCTGTCCATGAGAATGGCTGATATGTTCTGCCTCTGCTTTTCATTACCAGTGGTGCTTGTGTGTGTATGCGGTGCTCTGTGGCCTGTTGTGTGTGTCTGCGTGCAGCTGAATTAAGACGGCAGCCTGTATAAGGGTCACATTCATCATCATCCCAAACTCTTCGACATAGATCTCTATTTCTGAAACTGTAAGGCCTGCCTCGCACGTGCTGTTCCTGATCTCCTAATTCTCTTTTTTCTTGATTTGCCAGTCTCACCTGTCCCATCAATTGATAAAATCTATTCTCTTGCAATGGCCTGCTTTCATGTTTTTGTGCATTATTTATTTTTGTAAGAGCTGCAGTCATAGCATCTGAACTTTCTCTCCTCTGCCTGCTCTTAAAATCATCTTGACCATAAGGAGTAGATGAAGCAAATACTTTAGGGGAAAGGAGATGTATTTCCTCACTGTCTGCGTGTTCACTCCACTGACCACAATCATCCTTATAACCCCTGTCACTTATCTGTTGATCAACTGTACCTTCATCATCTGCTACACCGGATTCCACACTGCCAGCATTAGACCATAAACTATGCTGAAAATCCTGTGTTTGTCTTTGCAAATTAATTACACCAGCTTCAACATTCTGCAGCTGTTCTCCCACAGTCTTTTCCAACCTTAATCTTTCAAGCTCTTCCTGCAGCCTGTCCATCTCCTGTCTGTCTGTCTGCATTTTCTGTTTCTGAGTTTCCAGCCAACCTTTCAGCTGTTCACATTGTTCCTGTGATGTCACCTCCTCAACTTCCACTAATCCTTCTTTTAACTTCACCAAAGGCATCTGATTAACACAATATGGCGGTGGGGGCAATTCCCTTTTCAAATCTTCCAAATTAGGGTAGAGGGACAGCACCTCTCCCTTCTGTTTGTCCAGCTTCTTATCAACCAGTAAATCTTTATTCTCCTCTGTTTCACTCACACACCTCACTGGGCCAACCGCTGCTGACTCCTGCATCAAACCACTGTCTATCTCCCTCTTCATCATGTGCTGATCCTGCTCCTTCTTAGACACTTGTGCCTTCATCAATTTCACACCATTCATTGCAGCAGAGCATGTAGCCAAATTATGAATCAGCCTGCGCTCACGTTCACACTCCTCAATATGATGCTTATGTTTTCTTTTCACCAAAAACCCTGTAACATCCATATCTTTCATAGATTGTATATCATCTAGTCTTCTTTGTTCCAAATCCATTAAAAACTGGGTCAAACTGTCCTCCTTATTTAAATTTAGAATATCGTCTTCCCTCAGTTTCTGATACAATTTATCACATTCTGCTTTAACCCCCTTTCTGTCTTTGGGTAATGTACCACTGAGCATTTGAGTCACTGTTGAATCCCACTGTTTTTTCATATTTCCTTTATACAACTCAGCATCTCCCAAGCCTTGCGAGGCACACAGCCCCGCCTTTTGCATTCTTCAACTGAGCTGAGCAAAAATTCACACTTCTGTTTTTTCTACAGGCCGAATCTGCCTCTCCCCCGCCCCTGAGGCAAAAGGAGAGAGAGAGAGAGAGAGAGAGAGAGAGAGCACTATCCCTCGCCCGCCCCCTTTGGGAGAGCGAGGAACAGAGAGAGAGAGAGAGAGAGAGAACTGCTGCTCACCCCTCCCCTTGCTGATGGGAGAGAGAACAGCCGCTCGCACCTCTGTTGCCCCTTTTTTTTTTTTTTTTTTTTTTTAAACTTTTACCTTCTCACTTACAGCGTTCCCAATATAACACAAATAGGAATACCTTACCAATATAAACCAAATAGCAATTGAAGCAGTGATTAAATAGTATTCTGGGTGCACTACGTCCAGGGAATTTCACTGGTTCTTGATTAACGTCTTAATCAACGTGCAAGGGAACTGTTCAAGGGCGCCACTTCCCCGGGGCGTTACCCCAATTCTCGCCTTCCCGTCGGACTGCGAAGGATTCTCTCCTTGGCGCTGGACTTTTTCGGGTACTAAACCGAGGGCGTCACTTTTATATGACCCAGGTTTTATAGCCTTCGTCAAGGCTAAGGGAGTCCAACCCAGTTCCTGTCCTCACAAGTCACTGACCAATTTGCTCAGTCCGTGAACCTGTAGTCAGGCCGGATGACCATGAATAAATATGCAGCGATATCATCCGGGCCGGGGGGCCTTTCACCTCCCCGGTCTTGGCCGTTAATGTCCCAAGCGATCACAATCTAATCAATCAATATAAAATCAATGTCAAATCGTGATTGGTTGGTCAAAATCGGGTCCTGCACCCGAGCCGGGGGCTTTTCACCACTTCTCGGTCTTACGGTCTTTTTAAGCAAGCAAAGCATACATCTTTCTTTACCAAAGCATCTTTTTTAACCAAGCAAGTATTCATCAAAAAACATTTACCATATTCAACTGCTTTTTTTTTAACCTAGGACACACATCAAACCGTTTGACAACACAGAACTTAACTTTGGTTATGGCCAATGTAGCAGAACTTTTTATATAAAAGGCGTCTGCTTACCTCTTTTTCAGTGCGGCTGCTCGTGTTGTCAGTCGGTGATGCAGGTCCGTTGTCCAGACAATCAAAGATCCAAATCAGATGATAATCTCCCCCTTTCACCGGACGAAGCCCCCAAATTGTTAGGATTAAAAATTCAGTAGAAAGACCATCTAAGTCTACTCTTTAAAGCTTGTCTATGTGTGTAGATGGTTTACCCAGATTCGTTTTTCAAGGAAGAGATTGAGTTTACTTGGAACATGTATTTATTAAGTAAGCAAGTTGAATATAGTAGGTTACAGTGCCGGGTCAAACATTCTCTCCCTGACAGCAACAGATCGTGTCAGTTCATGAAGTCTGACTGGCTAGGCTAGCCCTGACCCGGAATATTTGTACACACATGAACAAAGAACAAAGCATGCATTTAATGAGTGGACAGTCCAGGTGTCTGGTCCAGGGAGGATCCGTTCCTGGCGCCGAATGTATCCACATGAAGGTCACTTTCACCTCCCAGGTCAGCGTAGGCCAAGCTCACCCATTCCTTATCGCAACTGTGCCTCCTTCCCATAAATCCCAGGCGTTTGTTATCCTCTCTGAGACAAAGGTCCACTATTTTGCAGAGAGTGAACCACACACTTGGCAATATATTTTCCATTATGGTATATTGGTTATTTTACCTAGATATAAGCAGAATACAAACATTTTGAGTCACACAAATAACTGTTATATGATTATATTGAACACACACATATATTTTAAAGCACACAACTAACTACTACGTGGTTATATTGATCACACACATATTTTAAATCACACAGATTACTGTTATATGGTTATATTAATCACTTTTATCTCATCAGTGTATTTATGGAAAAGAGGAGATGGAATTAATGTGTTCACTTCTTCCTTCTCCCTTTCGAACACTGTATACTGTTACTTTATTGCATTTGTCATTTGTTTTGTTTTTGTTATACTTTTTTGTTCGAAATAAAGTATCTATCTATCTATCTATCTATCTATCTATCTATTTATCTATCTATCTATCTATCTATCTATCTATCTATCTATCAATTGGCTGTTCTAAATTGTCCCTAGATATCTGTTTCCTATAGGCCCTTAGAATAGAGGGTTAATATTAGTGAAAGCGCTTTGAGTGGTCTTTGTGACTAGAAAAGCGCTATATAAGTGTAGGTTAGTTAGTTAGTTAGTTAGTTAGTTCCTCCGGCGAGCCCCAATCACCGGGGACAGAGTCGCTTCTTTGTATCGGTGTTAGGTGCTACGACTAGCTATGGCGTTAGCTACAGCGATAGCGTTAGCTTAGCAAACGCTTCAGGTAAAGCGTAGCAGCGAACCACGAAAAGAAACGCTAATCAGTTTACTCAGGAATGAGAGCAGTCCCAAAAAGTCCAATTCTCACAGCGAGCACAAAATAATTCTTAAAAACAGAGATCGAGTACCAGCACACATGTGGGCTGGTAGTTCTCTCCCTGTTCCTAGCCGTGTGTACTGTGTGTTGAATTATATGTTCGAGTAGATGGGAGTTATGGTAGTTTTTCTGTTCTGATGATGGGTTTGAAACTGTTCTGGGTTTATTTGTATGCATGTGTGTAGGATATACAGAGAAATAGGTACAGTATTTTGATGTATATAGATATTGTATGTAGTTCTGAGGATTGTTTTATATGTTTTGTTTAGTTTAGGAGACACGGCGGTGAATTTTTTTTATTCATTGATGGACTGTGGTGATTACTTTAATGGTGGCAGAATAATCCACCTCACTGTGTGGGGGTTGGACGGTAGTCCACCCGTCCCCCCTAGTTTTAGTTCACTGTGTGAATGTGATAGGCCTTTGATTATTGTGATTTAACTGTAGTGTATGATTCGGGTCCTAAATCGGGGAGGGTCTTGATTGTGCGTATGTTTTGGACTTTTCTAGAGGGCGGGAAATATTATATAGTTCTATATTGTTCGATGTGCTCTTATTTGTGAGGTGGTGGCACTCACTTCCGTTTCCGCCACCACCCCGTGCCTATAAAGAGCAGCAGGCAGGAGGGGTGGGTCTCTTCGCCATCACCCCTGCCTGGCAGTTGTAGTGTGGTTTGTGGAGTTCATTAAACACAAGTTCAGTTGTGCACCTGGCCTCATCATTTCGAGTATATCTCCAGACATAACACACAGTAGGTTGAACACTGCTGCAGAAGTTATAAAGGCAACTTTGCCTGTCTGCATTTCACTCAGACGGTGAATTGATGTCTATTCGAGGATTTACATTGAGTTATAACGTAATCGCGCCGCCCAAATAATTTCCCCATTTGCATTTGGTCTGAACGCACCTTTATATTCATAACAGTGAATCTTCACTTTGGGGAATGGGAGTTGTTCAGTCATCATTAGAATTAGTTTAGTTTATATTGTGGAGAATGGGGAAAGACGAGGCTGAGTTTATTTCTCAAGTCAGATTTATTCACATTCTCCAACATCATCCAAACACAGAAAGAGAAAAAGAGAATGAATCTTCCAACATCTGTCCCTTTTATACCCAGGACATCAAACATACAGTCACATGGTACTTAATCCCAGTCACAATGTAACTTCCCCCCGATCTTAACACACTCCACCTCTCAGTCTCTGGCCGCTGGGCGAAATCTCCCAAGGCCATCTCTTTGCATGCCAAAGACTAAACTTCACACCCTTGTGTTATCTCCAGAGCGGCTCAGTCCTTTGTTCCGTCTCAGATGTGAAGCCTAAGGTGGTATACGTATGAATCATGCAGTCATATACATATGTGCATATACTGTATGTGCCCCACAATATCACTGTTCAGCGATGGAGTTCAGTGGAATATTGAATTTCTTCTCTATATCATCAATAAACTCATGCAGTACTTGTTATGTAGGAATAATGAAGAACGGAGAGTTACTGCTGTTGAACACTGAAGAGCCTTTATTGAACTGTACAGCACAATATATACCCCAGCCGTAGCCCGCCTCATGTCATCCACCCCCCAGCCCTTGGCTGAGCTACGGCAAGTCCCGAGGCACAATTCCCATATGTAACAGTACTATAACAGGACACGTTTACTAAAATTTCAGACCCACTGTAGTGCATCAGTTTAGATTTTAGCATCCATCCATCCATCCATCCATCCATCTTCTACCGCTTTTCCGGAGGTCCGGGTCGCGGAGGCAGCAGTTCAAGCAGAGAAGCCCAGACTTCCCTCTCCCCAGCCACCTGCTCCAGCTCTTCAGAGGGGATACCAAGGCGTTCCCAGACCAGATGGGAGACATAGTCTCTCCACCGAGTCCTGGGTCTGCCCCGGGGTCTCCTCCCAGTGGGACGTGCCTGAAACACCTCAAGTGGGAGGCGTCCAGGAGGCATCCTAATCAGATGCCCATACCACCTCAACTGACTCCTTTCAATGTGGAGGAGCAGCGGTTCTACTCTGAGCCTCTCCCGGATGACTGAGCTCCTCACCCTATCTCTGAGGGTGAGTCCAGCAATCCTACGGAGAAAGCTCATTTCAGCCGCTTGTATCCGCGATCTCGTTCTTTCGGTCATTACCCAAAGCTCGTGACCATAGGTGAGAGTGGGAACGTAGATTGACTGGTAAATTGACAGCTTTGCCTTAGAACTAAGCTCCCTCTTCACCACAACAGACCGGTACAACGTCCGCATCACTGCAGATGCTGCTCCAATCCGTCTGTCGATCTCTCGCTCCATTTTCCCCTCACTCGTGAACAAGACCCCAAGATACTTAAACTCCTCCACTTGGGGCAGGAGCCTGTCCCCAACCCGGAGAGGACAATCCACCTTTTTCCGGCTGAGGACCATGGACTCGGACTTGGAGGTGCTGATTCTCATCCCAGCCGCTTCACACTCAGCGGCAAACCATCCCAGTAAGAACGCCCCTTCTCATGGATCGTCACCTTATCGTGGTGGGGGGGTTTGCGTGCCCCAGTGAACCCAGGAGCTATGTTGTCCGGGAGCAATTTGCCTCTGATAGGGTCTCCCAAGACAAACTGGTCCTGGGTGAAGGGCCAGACTAAGAACAATCCAACAGACTCTCATGATAAATTGTATATCAAGGATTCAGTGTACCCCGCCCGGTATGGGGTTACCGGGGCCCCACCCTGGAGCCAGGCCTGGGGGAGGGTCTCGAAGGCTAGCATCTGGTGGCTGGGTTTCCACCCATGGGACCCGGCCGGGCTCAGCTCGAAGGAGTTACATGGGTCCGCCCTCCAGTGGGTTCACCACCTGCAGGTGGGATCATGGGGGTCCGGTGCTATGTGGATTAGGTGGCGGTCAAAGGCGGAGACCTTGGCAGACTGATCCCAAGCTTTCTAAACTGGCTTTTGGTAGATTTTAGCAATATTTCGTTATTAAAAGATTTTTAAAATTTTTTTTAAAGCTAGTCAATCAAATTAATTACAAAACACCAACATTATTATACACAGCAGAAGGACCTGTTTGACTACAACCGTTGCATCAGTGTTGCCCATTTGTCAGTAAATATTCAACTAAAAATGATTTATTTCGTTATTTGGGCATTTTTGTGTCCTGTTTGGTCATTAAGTCATTCCGGCCATTCCACTGCACAATCATGGCGGTATTATTATTATTACGTTTTTAGATACTCACGCAGGAGGGGGGGACTCGTGGTCCTGCAAAGTACAGTGGTACCACACGGGTGAAGCAGCAGCAGGGACTCCTGTCTACCACTGACCGGGCAGGCTGGGCGTGTCTCCCCGTGAAGGATTATGGTCTGCCGGTTGGGCCGCTGCTTCTCCTGGTGTGTTCTGTGTTGGATACGCTGGTGTTCTTTGTCAGACCTGAATCCCCGCTAACACTCCGCCCAGTCTGCTCATGCACCTCATGTTCTTCACATATTTAGACCAACACAATCACGGCAACTTTATGATATAATTTTTTAAGCGTTAAATCTTCAGTTTTGTCTTTTTCTAGTCAAATTTGTTGCTTCTGGCTCCCTTGTTTTGCTCATGGAGTGCTGTGGTGACTGATGCCATGATGTCGCGTATTATCCAGTCAGTGCGGAGTCATTCCAAAGCCCCACCCACACTTCTAGAAGCCAGAGCATGAGGGGAGAGCAATGACTAAACTTTTATTGATAAAAATTACATATTTTGACTGAACAACTCCATACTCAGGGATGCACATCCTTGTAAGCTCAGCAAAACATCTATAAAATCTGAGGTCAGTCTGACAAACAGTTGAAGAGATATCTGAGGAACAGACACACACACAGATATGCTGCATTTATAGATTATAGATTTTGGAATAAAACTAAAATATTTCTAAACAACTTTGTAAATAATATAACTTTAAAAATCATTTGGTGTAAATTAAACCAATTAGAAATAATTACAGAAGAGTGGGAAAAAAAACATTTAAAAATACCTTCTTCCACTGAGCTAAATGTTTTTTAGAAATTTAAAAAAATGTGTGGCATTGATGACAGTCTGCACTTATAATTCACTGTCTAAAACCCCACAGGTAACAAACTAGCAGTTATCCTGCAGACAAAAAGCTGAAAACATCCTTAAAAGAAAAGGCTCACCTCGACATCACTGTCACAAAATCTTCTCTTGTGGAGAGCTGTGAAGGACGAGACTGAGTGTATTCCTCAGGTTCAGCTTTATTCACAATGACATTCTCCAACATTCAAAAGCAGAAAAAGAGGATGAATCTTCTCACATCTGTCCTTTTATACCAGGACATCAAACATACAATCACATGGTGCTTAATCAAACATACAGTCACATGGTACTTAATCCCAATCACAATGTAACTTCCCCCAATCTTAACACCATCCACCTCCTAGTCTCCGGTGGTCAGGAAATCTCTCAAGGCCATCTCCTTGAAACAAAAGGCCAGATCTCACACCCTCCCGTTACCTCTGGAAGGCTCAGTCCCTTTGTTCCCCTGAGACGTGAAGTATACAATAAGCATACAGTGATATATCTGTGGAGCCTCTGAAACCAACATATGTGCATATATGTGTGCCACATGACCCCCCCCCCCCCCAGACGTCTAAGATGGAACAAATGTAATACAGTTTGCAAGTCATGGTCACATTATTACACATCAGTCCAAATGTTGCTTGGGCCTCAGTCGCCTTCCATATCTGCTGTAAGCGGGCTTTACCACCCCCGCGGCGTCTTCCCGCTGTGGAGCTGCTGGTTGAGGATTAGAACTGTTAGTCAATCTCTGTGGGTGTTCTGGGGAATGCTCTCTAGGGGGTCTGCCACGCCAAGGAGCCCTCGCCAACTGCACCACTTCGTCAGCCAGCACAAAAGCGGGTTTGAGCCTGTTTATACAAATCATTTCTTTCCTGCCCCCCAAATCTAGCAAAAAATGCTTGTCCCCTGTTTCCAGCACTCTGTATGGTCTGTCATAAGGTGGGCGTAAGGGTGGGCGGTGTGCATCATGTCTGACAAAAACAAACTCTGTTTTAAAGCTTTAGGCACAAAAACACGCGGGAAGCTGTGATGAACTGGGCCAGGAAGCGTGCTCGCTCCCGTGTCGCTCTGCAACTGCTGAGCGGGGGGGGGGCACTCTGGTGCAGGATTATCCGGGAGAAACTCCCCGGGCAGCCGGAGTGGCTGCGCAAAAAACAACTCAGCTGGGGAGGCTTTTAAATTCTCTTTAGGTGCAGAACGCAACCCCAATAAAACCCATGGTAGCCTGTCCACCCAATTTGCATCCGTAAGCGACGCTCTGAGGGCTGCTTTCAATGACCTATGGAAATGTTCGCATAAACCATTAGCCTGCGGGTTGTATGCGGTAGTGCGGTGGATCGTTATCCCCAGGCTGCGGGCCATCGCTGACCAGAGCTCGGAAACAAATTGAGGACCTCTGTCAGACGTAATGTCCGACGGAACTCCGTTGTCAAAAGGTGTGTGCACCCCTGTGACGGTGGGAGGGGGCCAACGAGGTCGACATGCACGTGATCGAATCGCTTAGCCGGGATGTGAAAAGGCTCCAAGGGAGCTCTAGTGTGTTTGTGTATTTTGGCTCGCTGACACGCCACGCAGGCTGTTGCCCACTCCTTGACTTGCTTGCGCAGGCACGGCCATACAAATTTCTATCCTACCATTTTGACTGACGCGCGCACCCCCGGGTGCGCCAGAGAATGAATCGAGTCAAAAACGCGGCGGCGCCACGTGGTCGGCACCACCGGGCGCGGTCGTCCCGTGGAGTCATCGCAGATTGGGGGGGGGGCATACCGTCTTGTAGCACCCTGTTCTCCAGCCTTAACCCTGTTGGTCCAGACTGGAGCGCGCACACGTCCGCGTCGGCAACTTGATCCGCGGCCATGGCTACATAATCTATCCCTACGCGGACTGGGGCCGCGCGCACTTCCGCGTCGCTAACCTGGTCTGCGGCCATGGCTGCAAAATCTACCTCTGCGCGGGCTGGAGCCACCACGGCGCACGAGAGGCAGTTCGCCACTACATTAAGTTTACCCGCTACATGCTGGATATCGGTAGTAAACTCCAAGATGGCGGCCAGCTGTCTCTGCTGCCGGCCCAACCACGGTTCTGTAATCTTGGCCATCGTGAAAGTCAGCGGCTTGTGATCTACGAAGGCGGTGAAACTGCGTCCCTCCAGCCAAAACTGGAAATGGCGAATGGCCAAGTGGAGAGCTAACAACTCCCTGTCGAATGCGCTGTATTTTTGTTCACTATCGCGCAAGGTCCTGCTGAAAAAGGCGAGCGGTTGCCAAGCTCCTGCTACATACTGTTCCACGACCGCTCCTATGGCCATGTCTGATGCGTCAGTAGTGAGCGCTATGCGGGCCATTGGGTCTGCATGTGCCAACAACGCAGCGTTTGCCAGGGCTATTTTGACTTCAGCGAATGCACGCTCCCGCTCCGGAGACCATTCAATTTTGTTTGTGGGTTTTTGTTTTTTTAGTGCAGCATACAATGGTTGCATGAGCTGCGCTGCGTGAGGGAGGAAACGGTTATAAAAATTCACCATTCCCAAAAACTCCTGTAACGCTTTGACCGTTTGTGGTTGGGGAAAATTTGTTATTGCGCGCACTTTGTCGGGCAGAGGAACCGCTCCTTCTGGAGAGACGTGATGCCCCAAAAAATCAATCTGCGCCACCCCGAACTGACACTTCGCTGGGTTGATTATTAACCCGTGCTCTGCCAACCTCCAGAAAACTGCTGTGAGGTGGTTTTCGTGTTCGTCTTCGGACGCGCTGGCTACCAATATGTCGTCCAAGTAGACGAGCATGAAGGGGAGGTCGCGCAGAACCGTGTCCATCATGCGTTGGAACGTCTGCGCTGCGCCTTTAAACCCAAACGGCATGCGCAAAAACTCAAAAAGCCCGAAAGGAGTTATTACCGCTGTTTTGGGTATGTCCTCAGCGCGCACTGGAACCTGGTGGTAACCGCGTACCAAATCTATTTTAGAAAAAATGCGCGCCCCCGACAAATGCACCGAAAAATCTTGGATGTGCGGGATCGGATAGCGGTCGTGCGCTGTAGCGTTATTCAACCTGCGGAAATCACCGCAAGGTCGCCACGAGCCATCAGCCTTTGGGACCATATGGAGCGGCGAAGCCCAGAGGCTCTTCGACCTCCTGATGATGCCCAGTCTTTCCAGGTTGGCGAACTCCTCGCACGCTATGGTCAGTTTAGCTGAGTCCAAGCGCCGAGTTTTTGCAAAAACGGGTGGGCCGGTGGTAGTAATAAAATGTTCCACCCCATGTTTAGCCACTGTCGCCGAAAACGTTGGGACTGTGAGTGCTGGGAACTGAGTGAGGAGTGTGTGGAACTTACCACCCGCAGCTGTGACGTTGGCTTGTGCAGTTGGCGGGGCCACTCGAGCTGTGCAGGGAATAGAATAAAAGGAGAGTGCATTAACCAGGCGTCTGTTAGCAAGATCAACCAATAAACCATGTGAGCACAAAAAATCAGCCCCTAACATGTTGAAATTGACTGCCGCTACAACAAAAGTCCACTCAAATGTACGGCCCTGCAAAGACAGAAGCAGAGTCCTCTCACCGAAGGTCTTAATCGCTGAGCAGTTCGCTGCTGTCACCCGGGGACCACTGGAAGGCACCAGCCGGTCCGCGTAGGAAGGCGTGATGAAGCTCAGCTGGGAGCCTGTGTCCACGAGGAATTGCCTCCCCGAGCGTGCGTCCTTCAGGTAGAGCAGCTTGTTCTCTTCTCCGAGGGCCGCGGCTGCTACCGACCCCCGGCCTTGGCGTTTCCTGAGCGCTTGAAGTGGCACGGTGGGATGCACTTGTGTGCCCTCTCTGCGAAACGGCAATGGTAGAAGCAAAGGGCGTCGTCCGCTCCGTGTCGCCTGGCCCTTGCTGCTGCCGTCGTCTGTGAGTCTGATGCTGCAGCCTCTGGCCCCATGCCGTCTCCTGACGTCGCGCCTAGCTCTGCTGCTGCGGCCGAAGCTGCGCTCCGTTTGTGGGCGTCGACGAGTCGCTGCGCCTCCTGGCTCAGCTTGTGGTAGTCTCGTCGGGCCAACAGCAGTGAACCGGCCAGGGTCACTCTCACCGCTGATGGTAGGGTCCTGAGGAAAAGGTGGGTGAAGATAAAGCTGTCATCATCAGAGTCTCTCAACCTCAGCATCTTGCCCATCAGGTCTGCGGGTCTGTCGTTCTCAAACTCCGTCAACGCCAGGAGCCCCTCTGCTCGCTGTTGCACCGAGGGGGTGAAGTGGCTGATAAGCGCAGCCTTCAATGTGCCGTACTTGTCGCTGTCCGGTGGGTGGTTGACCAGGCTCTCTACCCTCTGGACTGTGTGGTTGTCCAGCTTCGCCACCACATGGTAGAATTTTGTGTCGTCTCTCGAGATTCTCCGGAGGTTGAACTGCACCTTGACCGTGCTAAACCAGGAGCGCGGACTGTTCTGCCAGAAGTCCGGCAGCTGGAACGTGGCGGCATTCGTCAGGCTGGCTTCTGACGAGTCCGGCTCAGGAGAATTACTTCTGCTCATGCTTCGTCGTAAGGTCACCAGTGTGGAGAGTTGTGAAGGACGAGACTGAGTGTATTCCTCAGGTTCAGCTTTATTCACAATGACATTCTCCAACATTCAAAAGCAGAAAAAGAGGATGAATCTTCTCACATCTGCCCTTTTATACCAGGACATCAAACCTACAGTCACATGGTGCTTAATCAAACATACAGTCACATGGTACTTAATCCCAGTCACAATGTAACTTCCCCCGATCTTAACACCATCCACCTCCTAGTCTCTGGTGGTCAGGAAATCTCTCAAGGCCATCTCCTTGAAACAAAAGGCCAGATCTCACACCCTCCCGTTACCTCTGGAAGGCTCAGTCCCTTTGTTCCCCTGAGAAGTGAAGTATACAATAAGCATACAGTGATATATCTGTGGAGCCTCTGAAACCAACATATGTGCATATATGTGTGCCACACTCTCCTCTTATTTCTTTTTTATTTCCACATTGTGAGGAAAACTGTGGGCTGTGATTTCAGACCAGTATATCCTGTTTCTGGTGTTTCACAATAAAAGCACATAACAGACACAGCCATTCTGAAAACTGAATAGCTGTAGAGGGCTTTTATTTTGACATCACTCAGGAAGCATTGAGCTGTGATAATAAATTCACACTAATTCAGACTTCAGTCTGTGAATCCAGCATTTATAGTGCAGATGACTAATTTTAAGGTTATTGAGCAGGAATTCAAGGATTGTTTCTCATGTTTAAGGATAATTAAGGTGTTGATTTTAGATAATCACATTTAAGACTTTTTATGGACCTGCAGACACTGATGAGGCGGCTGGTTTTCTCCTTGTTTGTGTTCTTGTGGAGAAATTCTCTCCACAACAATCATACATGAAGACAAATGAATCTGTCCACACACGATTAGACTCTCCATTTTCCTCTGATTTTGCTTTTTCTGGATCTGTTCATGTCTTACCGAGGGTGGTAGGAAGCTGCTGCTGTCACATGACCTGAGGAGAGGCTGAGCAACTCTCCGTGCAGCCACCGTCAGATGTGATGCAGTCATGCATGGTTGACAACATAATAAATCATTTAAAAATATATATTTTTACTCCCTAATGGTGGTGACCTTATCAATAAAGAAGTGTAAAAAGTCATTGCACATTTCAGATGATGTTTCCATAATGACAGTCAGTGAGGCATTAAAAACAGAGTCAATGGTCTTAAATAGCACACGTGGGTTATGACGATTAGATGCAATAATATTAGACAGATGTTCCCTTTTAGCCTCTTTAACAGCACTCTGATAACGATGCCAATAGTCCTGTAAAATCTGACAAGATACCTGCAGCTCATCCTTCTTCCACCTGTGCTCAGCTTTGTGGCATTCCCTTCTGACTGCCCGAGTTCTGTCATTGAACCATGGCTCAGGTTTGGCTCTGGGCTGCTAAATTTTTAATGGAGCCACAGAGTCCTGGATGGTTTGGCAGGAGGAATAAAACCAGGAATTTAGCTCGTCCGTATCAGAGAGAATGTCAGGGGGAGCACAGAGCTGGGTAAAAGCAGATGAAAACTGACCAGCAGTGGAGGGGTTAAAAATACGACAGTGATGCGTAGGAGTGCAGGTTTGAACTTTGGTACTGGAGAGGGCAGCATCAAATAAAATCGGCATATGATCAGAGAACACATTGTCACAGATCTCCAAGTTAAACACAGACAAACCATGAGAGAGAATAAGGTCTGATGTGTGTCCGTGTTCATGTGTGGGACCACCAGTTAAAAACTGTTCCAGGTTAAAAGAATAAATGAGGTTTAAAAAGTCATTCACCAGTGTTTATCTGAACAGCACACATGGATATTAAAATCTCCAACAATAAGGACTTGGTTGTACTTTGGCATAATTTCAGCCAGAAAATCAGCAAAGTCCTTTATAAAACCCTAATTGTATTTGGGGGGTCGGTAAACGACAGCGACCAGCACCGGGTCAGAGCGACCCACCTCAAATAAAGTCACTTCAAAACTGGGGAAGGAAGAGAATAAAAAGCACTGCTTACATTTAAAATCAGTTTTATAAACAGTCGCAGTTCCGCCTCCTCGATCCAACGTCCACGGGGAGTTAAAATAAGAGCAACCAGCCGGTAAAAGTTAAGAAAAAACGCTACAGTCACCGACACTCAGCCAAGTCTCACATATACAGAGGAAGTCCAGAACATGGGAGGTGAAGAAATCCCTGAGGATAAAAGTCTTATTTACCAGTGATCTGGCATTTACCAGGCTAATCCTGGCAGGAGCTGGGGCCTGTGGCGGAGCGGACCGGGGAGCCCGACACAGCAGCCTCAGGTTCCAGAGGTTCATGCTGCGCTGGCAGAACTGAGGAGAGCAGGGGTGGCAGGGCCAGAGCACCTGGTTGAAGCCAGCCACAGGTACCAGGCAGGCATTGATGGGATCCAGGGAGCGCCTGTTATGTATGAGTTTACCCTGGTTCACAGATGAGGCGAGGTCACTTGTAGAACACAGCTTTATTGAACACTTGGAAGATGGTGGATACAGACAGACAAAGCACCGGCCAAGGCACAGGCGAGAAAGAGGGTGTAAGATGGCCGACCCCGGCCTTATATAGGGCGGGGCGGTGACGCCACCGGAGGTGTGTGTTACCATGCCATACTTCACAATAAACTACTATATCACAGCACCGAGACAGCAACAGATGAGAAAATAATCCATACTCTGTTCAAGAAACAGCAGAACACACCAGGGAGAGCTTTAGTTTCACCAGCTGACCACCGTGTTTACCTCAGCAACGGTGATGCTTCCTCTGGGAAGGTGGAGCAGCCGGGACCCGGTAAAGGTGAGATGGGATTCTCGATAGGAACGGAGGAAAGGCTTTCTGTCCACCAGACTCAAATATAATTACATTTTCAGCAGAGCTCTGAAGAGCCAGAAGCGTTTGGAGATTATATCTCAACAGTGCTTTGATTTGTAGCGTGCAATAGGTTAAAAGCAACAAACATGCAAACACAAGTGTCAGAGACAGACGAGCAGCCACACACACTGGCGCCATCTTGTCAGCAGCTATGACTATTCATGCATATGCAAATATTCATTAGTATGTAATGTCCCTTTCAAATAAACATTAAACTAAACTAAACTAAACTAAGCTAATTCCCCCAAATAAACAAAGTAAATTAAAGAAACCACAACTTCTTTCCAGCCTCCCGTCCATCTTCAGTCCAGTTGGTCTGCTTGGACAGGACTGATCAAGCCCACCTGGCCCCCATTAACACTCCTCATGGGCATGCCTTCAGGTAACCTCAAAGCGAGAGAGAATGATCAGAAACAAGCCAACAAAACCATTTCCCACAAATAACCCAAGTAATGCATTAAACAACTAAACAGGATCCATCTTTAGCAGATCAGTACGTTAAACAAATGAAAACTAAATAAGCAAATCAATAAAGTTAATAACTATTACAAATTTTCAAGTGTGTAAAAGGTGACCACCTAATTAGTGAGGAGATGCCCTCAGCTCCCTCGCAATGATGAAGTTTTACAGTAAGTGTACAGTACTTCTAGATGTACAGTACAGTACACATCTTTGGGGTTACAGAATGTCTGGAAAATGGAGGATGGAGTGGTTCTCCTAACATTTGGTCTCACCATCTGACCAACGCTCATGGCCCTGGTTTAAGCAGGAACAGGACTGTGTACCGGGCCCGTCTTCCTCTGATTTTTCCAGCTCACATCCTTACTCCTCTTCTTCCAGCCTCTTCACCTGCTCATTCTCTTCACGTCCATCCATTGTTGTGTCAGAAATGGTCACTGCTCTCTGAAGGCTTTATACCTCTGAGCTGTTCCAGAGACCTGGAAGGTCATTGGCTGACCTCATTCTTAACATATTTCCCCCTTAAGTGAAAGTAAAGATTCACCTTAAAACAATTAATCACTTTAATACATAATTACAAAAAAAGTAACAGAAATATATAAAATCTGCTTGATGTGCTGATAACGAGTTTGGCACTTTTACATGTAATGACTCAAACAATGAAGGAATGCGCAAATGCTTTGGGGTAAAGGACTATTCAACAGAAAACCTGTTTGATGCATGTTGAATGGATAAATGGAGACTCTAAAGTGGCCCTAGTTGTGACTGTGTGTGAATGGTTAAGGGACAGCACTGAACCGTGGCTGCTTCATCCATCCAGGTGGATGCCCTGAATTTCCCCTCTGGAGATCAATAAAGTACACAAAATTAAAAAAAAAAAAAAAAGGATGAGAAACTGCTTTGATGACGAGCAGAAGTGAGGAGGTGAACCAATAGTTTTGAGAACTTCAGTTCTGTTCTGAGAAATGGACAAAAGTGAAAAACTGAAACAGTGTTTCTGACAACAGACCTCTTGTTTCCTGATCACAAGCACATTGTCATAAAATGCACTGGTAATTGGGCAGCAGTGGCTCAGGAGGTAGAGCAGGTCGTCTAATAACCCGATGGTTGGCGGTTCGAATCCCGCTCTCCCCAGATATCCTGCCGTTGTGTTCCTGGGCAAGACACTTCACCCGCATTGCCTCCAGTGCCCATAACACTGGGTATGAATGTGTATAAATGTTTGGTGGTGGCTGGAGAGGCCGTTGGCGCGGATTGGCAGCCACGTTTCTGTCAGCCTGCCCCAGGGCAGCTGTGGCTACAGTAGTAGCTTACCACTACCACTGTCTGTCTGCAGTGAATGAATAATGTATCTACTTGTAAAGCGTCTTTGAGTGTCTATGATAAAGTGCTATATAAATCTGATGCATTATTATTAATAATATTATTATTAATGCACATAGTGATGTGTAATTAAGTGGTGGTCTGGGCTGCTCAGACTGCTGTCCCCACGACCCGAGCCCAAATAAACGATAGACTATGAATGGATGGACACATACTATTATATCACGTTACTATTGTCACTATCATGATGTCTTTGAGGTGTGACTTTTTAAATTATTTTTTTCTGAGTTATTTTCTACTGTTTTTGTTTCTGTGAAGATCTATTGCGAGACAGGAAGTGACCATGTTTGGGCAAAGGAACCTCCGATGTAGCTCTTGGTTTATTCCTCACTGATTATTGACAATATTGGTGATTATCGATGAAGTACACACACACACACACAGAGGTTGACTGACCATCTTTGTTCCATCAGTGAATGGTCTCACCAACAGTTTCCACTTCCTCTCTGTAGTCCTTTTCCCAGTCAGTGGATGTCAGTAATCTGACTGATGATTGGTCATTGTCACGGTGATGGAGAGGATTCTGCAGCACAGATCAAATACTGATTCCACTCCACAGAATGTAAATGTATTCATGACTGTGATGTTTACACCAGTTTTTTAAACAACACGAACTCACAGCTTCAGTTTTATTACAAAAGCAATATTTCATCTTTATTAATATCAAGGTTTTCAGACATTTTTTTTTTATAGAAAACATCATGTGGAGAACAGAAATAAGAAAGTAGTGTTAAAACCAAATTTACTGATGAACCACTGAAATACAGCTGTGATGCTTCTGGGGCAGAGGGGAGGACACAGCTGTAACACGTCTGTCTGAACACATTCTTACAGACATGTGTTCAGACATGTTACAGACATGATATAGACATGTTACAGACATCGGCAACATGTCTGAACACGTTACAGACATGTAACGTGTACTTCAAACACCTGTAGAGTAAGGTGCAGATAAACCTACGCTTCATGGAGGACAGTTGGTGGGACCAAAAGGCAGATGAGGTCCAGTATTATGCAGAGTCAAACAACTTGAAAGAGTTCTTCAGCTCACTGAAGACTGTGTATGAACCACAGAAACCCAGCACAGCCCCACTTCTAACATCTGATGGCACTACCCTGCTTAAAGAAAGGAAGCATCATTGAATGCTGGAGGGAGAACTTCTCTACACTCCTCAACCGACCTTCCTCTGTGGATACTATGGCTCTGGACAGGATTGACCACAAGCCAGTAAAGGATGACCTTGACCTTCCTCCTACATTACATGACATCAAGAATTCAATCAAGCAGACCAGCTCTGGCAAGGCACCAGGGATGGATGGCATACCTGCTGAACTTTTCAAAGCAGCTAATCTGGAGTCTCTCGAACACATTCCACAGCATCCTTGTCAGCATCTGGGATGAAGAAATCATGCCAAATGATTTTAGAGATGCCACTGTTGTCTCCCTCTTCAAGAACAAAGGCAACAATGCTGACTGCGGCAGTTACTGGGGTATATTCCTGTTGTTGACTGCAGGCAACACCCTGACGTGCATCATCCTAAATCAACTGATCAACACCTCCTCAGAAAATTCAGTATCAGAAGCTCAGTGCGGCTTTAGACCAGGCTGCAGCACTGTCGATATGGTCTTCATGGTGAGACAGGTCGTGCACAGAGCAGAACATGGACCTCTACACTGTTTTCATCGACCTGATGAAGGCCTTTGACACGGTGAACAGAGAAGGATGTATCATGTCTGTAACATGTCTGTAACAGCTGTAACATGTCTGTATCATGTCTGTAACATGTCTGTATCATGTCTGTATCACACCTGTAACATGTCTGTATCATGTCTATATCATGTCTGTAACATGTCTGTATCATGTCTGTATCACATCTGTAACAATTCTGTGTCGGCATCATGTCAGTGTCACGTCTGTATCATGTCTATATCATGTCTAATGGCTGTATCATGTCTGTCTCATGTCTATAACATGTCTGTATCACATCTGTAACATGTCTGTATCATATCTGTCTATCACATCTGTATCATATCTGTAACATGTCTATATCACATCTGTATCATGTCTGTATCATGTCTGTAACATATGTTCTTCCAACTCAAAGCTCAGTCATGGAGTTCCGCAGGGATCTGTGCTAGTGTGGCGCATATGTTGGGTTCATATTTTCCACAAATGTATGGCTGTATGTTTATTGGGTGCTTCACATCTCGAGGGACAAAGAGGTCTGGATCTGCTGAAGTCTGCAGGAGATAACAAGGAGGTGTGAGATTCGGCCTTTGTCTCAGAGAAGATGCCCCAGAGGGATTTCCGGATCATCGAAGAATAAGAGACAATGGTGAATGATCAAAGAGTTGCATTGTGACTGGGATTAAGTACCATGTGACTGTATGTTTGCTAAAGCACCACATGACTTAAGTTTCGATGCTCCAGAAGTATAAGAGCGTGATGGGATATTGTTCTGTCTCTTTTCCTGCTTTGAGTTTGAGAATGCTAGAGATGTGTTCTGTTAATAAAGCTGAACCTGAGAAATAAAACTCAGCCTCATCCTTTGAGCACATCCTCTACACTAGACCCTATTCTTTTTAGTTTATATATGCTTCTGTTAGGCAACATTATTAGAAAACTGTATACATTTTCATAGTTATGCAGATGACACACAATTATACCTGTCAATGAAGCCAGATGATAGTAACCAATTAGCCAAATTAGAAGCCTGTCTTAAGAAAATCAAAACTTGGATGACTTGTAATTTCCTGCTATTAAATTCAGATAAGACTGAAGTCATTCCATTTGGTCCAAAAAACCTTAGAAATACCTTTCCAAATCAAACTCCTCATTTTGATGCAGTTACTCTCTCTTTGAATAGTTCTTTGAGGAACTTTGCAGTTATTTTTGATCAAGATCTGTTTTTCAATTCACATATTAAATTCGTTTCTAAGACTGCCTTCTATCATTTGCATAATATTGCCAAGATTAGGAGCATCTTGTCTCAGAGTGATGCTGAGAAACTGATCCACGCTTTTGTTAGCTCGAGATTAGATTATTGTAACTCTTTATTATCAGGTTGTCCTAAAAATCTTTAAAAAGTCTTCAGCTGATCCAAAATTCTGCAGCAACAGTTTTAACAGGTACTAGAAAGAGAGATCATATCTCTCCAGTTCTGGCCTCCCTTCACTGGCTTCCCATAGAGTTTAGAATTAAGTTTAAAATCCTTCTTCTCACTTACAAAGCTCTAAACAATCAGGCCCCTTTTAATTTAAAAGATCTGATACTTCCCTATTATCCTAACAGAGCATTACACTCCTAAAATGCAGGATTACTTGTAATACCTAGAATCTCCAAAAGTACAATGGGAGGCAGAGCCTTCAGTTATCAAGCTCCTCTCCTGTGGAACCAGCTGCCAATCTGGATTCGGGAGTCAGACTCGATCTCTGTTTTTAAGAATAGGGTTAAAACCTACCTTTTTAATATTACCTATAATTAGGGAGGGATCATGTGCCTCTGAACCCTCCCTTAGTTATGCTGCTAATAGGTTTAGTCAGCCGAGGGACCTCCAACAATGCACTGGGCTTCACTCCTTTCTTCACTCTCAATGAAATATTTTTGCTGGTCATTAACATCTGTTTGTTCTCTCCCATAGATTGAGTCCCCATCGTGCTGTTTGCTCTCTACATGTCTGTTCTTTTCTTCTTCTCTATCCCCTCACCCCCCAGCCAGTCGCAGCAGATGACTGCCCCTCCCTGAGCCTGGTTCTGCTGGAGGTTTCTTCCTGTTAAAAGGGAGTTTTTCCTCTCCACCGTCGCCAAGCGCTGCTCACAGGGGATCGCCTGATTGCTGGGGTCTTTCTGCACCTGTGGGGGTTCCCCCTACAGTTGAAAGTGCTATGAGATGACTGTTGTTGTGAAATGGTGCTATATAAATAAAGTTGAATTGAACATGTCTGTATCACATCTGTAACATGTTTGTATCACGTCTGTAACATGTCTGTAACATGTCTGTATCATGTCCGTATCATGTTTGTGTCACATCTGTAACATGTCTGAATCATGTCTGTATCACGTCTGTAACATGTCTGTAATGGCAGTAACACATATGCAAGGTCAAAGGTCAACATCAAAATGGCTTATAAACTAAAGTCCACTCCTATCACTCCTAACCATCTCCATACCTCCACATGTATGTCATCTGGACCAGAATGGTGGGCCACTGAGTCCTTTTTCACTTTTAGTTCTGTTTGGGATTTTTTGGGGCTATAGTCTTAAACTTTTGCGAGGTAGCATACATCTATCAGACATTATTGTGTGTGTTTAACAGACATGTTCCACATCTGTAATGTCTGTAGAGGTAGTGAAGTATCCAGGAATTATACTCCAGTAAAAGTGCCATTACCTTAATATATTTACTCAAATACCAGTAATAGTAGTTTGAGCAAAGGTAATAGAGCAGCTTATAGTTACTTCAGTAGTCAGTAATGACTTTGTTTCATTTTTCTTTCATTTTTCTTTGAAATTTTGAATTTTTATGATATTTTTTTGACTTTTTAATGCAAATTTGGAACTTTTAACTCAAATTCAGAACTTTTTTGTACAATTCAAACCTCATTAAATCATAAATCTGCAGTTCCTTTTTTGTAAATGTTCAGTTCCTGTTCAGTTTCTGTCTTGTAAACGTTCAGCTTTTGAGGTTTTCCTCTCCGCTGTGGAATCAGACTGACGGTCTCAGACATCCACCAACCTGACATGAAGGTTCCAGTATCGTCACAGTTTCTGATCTGGAGGAGGAGCTAAAAGGCTTCCTGAAAAGACATTTTTTCAGGGACTAAAATGGTTGTTGGTGCTGTTGGCGGGAACTTTTGTAAATGTTCCTGTAGTGGGAACATGGCTCAGATTTTAGAAACATGACTGCTGTAATTGGTTCAAGCATCACCAGAAACAGTCAAAGTTTCTGTGTCACAGCCGGCTTCCGTCTGGGAATTTAATCCCAGTATAAGGTTTGGCATGTTTATCATCATCAGAACCATCATCCTCAGAACCGTTCTCCTCCTCCTCTGTTGACAAAATACCGTCACTTCAGTGGTGATTGTTTGGGTTCACACATGTCCAGTATCAGCTGATTAAATTAAAGTAAATTAAATTAGATTAGAGTGGGGGTGATTCCAAACTAAAAGCAGTAATGGAGCAACAGTGGTTGAGAAGAGTTTTTGTGAAAAGGAGGCCATCCAGGAGGTGGGGTGAGGAGGTTCTTTCAGGGGGGTTTCTGGGAGGTTTTAGTTTGGGGAAGGTATTGATGGCACCAGTTCAGGACTAAGATTTGGACTGAATCATCCGGCCCCCTCCTCCCCACTGGTCCTCCTGATAGAGACAGTTCGTTAGGCCTCCAGTGTAGTTATGTTGCATAGTGGTCAAAACTTCCCAGGTACTCCAATGCAGCCCGGTAGCATAGATGGTACTGTTCCTGGAGACAGAAAACACAGACGGGCGTACAAACTTTTACTCACCATGTGGATGGTAAATATATAAACACTGACTTCTGCACTGGACAATATTTAATGTGTTTACAGGTGTGTGAAATTACATTAGGCTATTCTTTACTATGTTATGCTCAATGAAGTGCTTAGCAACAGTTAATGAGGTACATTCAGAAGGCACTATTTGTCTCAGCAGACCAAAATAACTGGTTAAACAAACAAAAATCATATTTTGTCCTATATTGTTGTCATTTGATAAACTGTGCTGTGGAACTGTTGTATAAAAACAATATTACACTGGAGGTCATGAAGTATCATAAATATACAGTATGTAGTAACTGTGGTGATTTGTGATACCACACTCCCTCTCCTGTAATATTGCTTAGTTAGATAACCTTTAATTAGCATCTGTGCCGTTATTAAAGATGATAAGAGTAACAAGTTAATCAGACAAATTTTTCATCTCCTACTTCCGTCTGCACCATGGCCGGTCTCTGAGTTCGGAGTGTCTTCACCATCTGGAAGAGGTCGACCACGCCCTCATACCTCATCCTCTCCAAGACGATGCTCAGGGTGATGAAGACTCCGGTCCTCCCCACACCAGCACTGTTCCAAAAAAACAAAAACAAAAAGATGATGTTCGGAGCAAAGTTCAGGTTGGTCTGTTTTCATTTTTTTTTTTAATTTAAGTTTTTGTAAAGGGTATACATGTCATTACAGCATTGCATTGTTTACATTTTCATCACATATTCCTTTTTTTTGTTTTTTGACAACATTGGAAAAAAAATTATTACAACACCCTTTTTTTAAGTGAAAGAAAAGAAAAATAAAAAAAAAACAAAAAAAACAAAAGAGCAGAAAAATAAAAAAACATCTGAGTAGCGTTGGAACAAAGAGAGGAGCCGTTATTGAAATGGTGTTTGTGCAAGATTAGATCTGATGGAAGACACATATACGTTCCAGGGTTGCCAAAAGTTCAAGAACCCATCCATGTCCTGTCTCAGTGCGAATGTCAACTTTTCCATCGAATAAATGTCCTGAATCACGTTAATTCAATCTTCAGGTGCAGGACAGTCTCTCAACATCCATTTTTTTGTTAGTGCTTTTTTACTTGCCAATATTAAAACATCCATCCATCCATCCATCTTCTACCACTTTTACGGAGGTCCAGGTCACGGAGGCAGCAGTTCAAGCAGAGAAGCCCAGACTTCCCTCTCCCCAGCTACCTGCTCCAGCTCTTCAGAGAGGATACCAAGGCGTTCCCAGACCAGCTGGGAGACATGGTCTCTCCAGCGAGTCCTGGGTCTGCCCCGCGGTCTCCTCCCAGTGGGACATGCCCGAAACATCTCAAGTGGGAGGCGTCCAGGAGGCATCCTGATCAGATGCCCATACCACCTCAACTGACTCCTTTCAATGTGGAGGAGCAGCGGTTCTACTCTGAGCCTCTCCCGGATGACTGAGCTCCTCACCCTATCTCTGAGGGTGAGTCCAGCAATCCTACAGAAAAAGCTCATTTCAGCCGCTTGTATCCGCAATCTTGTTCTTTCAGTCATTACCCAAAGCTCGTGACCATAGGTGAGAGTAGGAACGTAGATTGACCGATAAATTGACAGCTTTGCCTTAGAACTCAGCTCCCTCTTCATCACAACAGACCAGTACAACGTCCACATCACTACAGATGCTGCTCCAATCTGTCTGTCAATCTCTCGCTCCATTCTCCCCTCACTCGTGAATAAGACCCCAAGATACATAAACTCCACCACTTGGGGTAGGAGCCTGTCCCCAACCCAGAGAGGGCAATCCACCTTTTTCCAGCTGAGGACCATGGACTCGGACTTGGAGGTGCTGATTCTCATCCCAGCCACTTCACACTCAGCGGCAAACCGTCCCAGCAAGAGCTGTAGGTCATTGCTGGATGAAGCCAACAGGACAACATCATCTGCAAACAACAGAGATGAGATCCTGTGGTCACCAAGCATGACACCCTCCATTCCCTGGCTGCACCTAGAAATCCTGTCCATAAAAATTATGAACAGGATCGGTGACAAAGGGCAGCCCTGGTGGAGTCCAACTCTCACTGGGAATGAGTCCAACCGAGTGTTGGCAATACAAACCAAACTCTCACAACGGTCGTACAGAGACCAGATAGCTCGTAACAACAAGCCGATACCCCATACTCCCAAAGCACCCCCCACAAAAAACCACGAGGAGCGCGGTCAAATGCCTTCTCCAAGTTCACAAAACACATGTAAACTGGTTGGGCAAACTCCCACGAACTCTCGAGAATTCTCGAGAGGGTAAAGAGCTGGTCCGATGTGCCACGGCCAGGACGAAAACCACATTGCTCCTCCTGAATCCGAGGTTCGACCAACGGCCGGACTCTCCTCTCCAGTACCTTGGCATAGACCTTCCCAGGGAGGCTGAGGAGTGTGATCCCTCTAAAGTTGGAGCACACCCTCCGGTCTCCTTTTTTGGAAAGAGGAACCACCACCCCGGTTTGCCATGCCAAAGGCACTGCCCCCGACCTCCACGCAATGTTGCAGAGGCGTGTCAACCATGACAGCCCAACAACATCCAGGGCCTTGAGGTACTCAGGGCGAATCTCGTCCACTCCCGGGGCCCAGCCACCAAGGAGATTTTTAACCACCTTGGCAAACTCAGCCCCTGTGATAGGCGAGTCATCCCCCTCATCCACAAACCCTGCTTCCTCTGTGGAAGGCATATCAGTGGGATTGTGGAGATCCTGGAAGTATTCCTTCCACCGCCCGACGATATCCCCAGTCGAAGTCAACAGTGCCCCATCTGCACCATACACAGTGTGGACAGGGAGCTGCTTTCCCCTCCTGAGCCGCCGGACAGTTTGCCAGAATCTCTTCAAGGCCGACCGAAAGTCTTGTTCCATGGCCTCACCGAACTCTTCCCATACCCGGGTTTTTGCTTCAGCAACCACCCGAGCTGCACTCCGCTTGGCCTGCCGGTACACCTCAGCTGCTTCGGGAGTCCCACAAGCCAATCAAGCTTGATAGGACTCCTTCTTCAGCTTAATGGCCCCCCTCAACACTGGTGTCCACCACTTGGTTTGGGGGTTGCCACCACAAGATGCACCGATCACTTTGCGGCCGCAGCTCTGGGCCGCCGCTTCAACAACAGAGGTGGAGAACATGGCCCATTCAGACTCCATGTCTCCAGACTCCCTCGAAATGTGGTTGAAGTTCTTCCAGAGGTGGGAGTTGAAGACCTCCCGGACAGGGGCCTCAGCCAGACGTTCCCAACATACCCTCACTATACGTTTGGATCTACCAGGTCTAAATGGCTTCCTCCCCTGCCATCGGATCCAACTCACCACCAGGTGGTGATCAGTTGACAGCTCTGCACTTCTCTTTACCTGAGTATCCAAGACATACAGTCGCAGGTCTGATGACACAATAACAAAATCGATCATCGACCTGCGACCTAGGGTGTCCTGGTGCCAGGTGCACATATGGACACCCTTATGCTTGAACATGGTGTTCGTTATGGACAAACTGTGGTTAGCACAGAAGTCCAATAACTGAACACCACTAGGGTTCAGATCGGGCAGGCCATTCCTCCCATTCACCCCCCTCCAGGTTTCACTGTCATTGCCCACGTGCACATTGAAGTCCCCCAGTAGGACAATGGAGTCTCCAAGAGGAGCACCCTCCAGCACCCCAGTCACAGACTCCAAAAAGGGTGGATACTCTGAAACATCATTTGGTGCATAGGCACAAATGATGGTCAGGACCCGTTTCCCAACCCGAAGGCGCAAGGAAGCAACCGTTTCATCCACCGGGGAAAACTCCAATATAGAGGCTTCAGGGTGGGGGGATACAAGAATACCCACCCCTGCTCGTCGCCTCTTGCCCAGGGCAACTCCAGAAAAGGCCAAGCTCCAGCCCCTCTCCAGGAGACTGGTTCCGGAACCGGAGCTGTGTGTTGAGGAGAGGCCGACTATATCTAGCCGGTATCTCTCAACCTTGTACACCAACTCAGGCCCCTTCCCCAGGTGACATTCCACATACCAAAAGCCAGTTTAGAAAGTTTTGGATCAGTCCGCCAAGGTCTCCGCCTTTGACCGCCACCTAATCCACTTAGCACCGGACCCCCATGATCCCTCCTGCAGGTGGTGAGCCCACTGGAGGGTGGACCCATGTAACTCCTTTGGGCTGAGCCCGGCCGGGTCCCATGGGTGGAAACCCGGCCACCAGACGCTAGCCATCCAGCCCCTCCCCCAGGCCTGGCTCCAGGGTGGGGCCCCGGTAACCCCATACCAGGCAGGGTACAGTGAATCCTTGATATAGAATTTATCATGAGAGTCTGTTGGATCGTTCTTAGTCTGGCCCTTCACCCAGGACCAGTTTGTCTTGGGTGATCCTATCAGAGGCAAATTGCCCCGGACAACATAGCTCCTGGGATCACTGGGGCACGCAACCCCCCCCCCCCCCCCACGATAAGGTGATGATCCATGAGGGGGAATATTAAAACAGTGAATAACTATTTTTCTCCTCATCTTTCCAGTGATTCCGGTAGTAAACCCAAATACAAAGTTACAAAAGAAAAGGGAACTGTTACTTTGAATATTTTCCCCAATATTGTCTGGACATTAATCCAATATTGGTGGATAACTGGGCATGACCAAAACACATGAAAATGATTTGCAGTCTTTTCACCACACAAGTGCCAACAATTCAACCCTTTACGAGTAAATTTGTTTTGTGCAAGTGTTCTGAAAAATCTTACCAAATTTTTCCATCCAAATTCTCTCCACTGCAGGGATGAGGTACTTTTCCATTGTTGTTTATTTAGCTTTTCCCATATTTCCAGTTGTAAAGTGAAATTCCCCTCTTTTTCCCATTTCTCTTTTATATATAAGATAAGATAAGATAAGATAAGATAAGATAAGCCTTTATTAGTCCCACAACGGGGAAATTCCAGGATTGCAACAGCACAGGGATAGCAACACTCAGAGCAACAATCAGAAGGCAAGAAAAAACAAGCAAGCAAGAGCAGCTAATATACATATGTACATATTACTATAAAATATATATATACACACACACACACACACAGACACACAGTGCAGAGCATTGTAGCTGGATGGAATAAATATATGAATATATGAACACACAGTGCAGAGCATTGTAGCTAGATGGAATAAATATGTAAATATATAAACACCCACAGTATGGAGCATTGCAGCTAGGTGGAATAAATATGCAAGTATATAAACACACACAGTGCGGAGCAATGTAGCTAGATGGAATAATATGTAGATATATAAAAACACAGTGCGGAGCATTGTAGCTAGATGGAATAAATATATAGATATATAAATATAAACACACCCAGTGCAGAGCATTGTAGCTAGATGGAATAAATATGTAAATATATAAACACACACAGTGCAGAGCATTGTTGCTAGGTGGGATGAAACAGCATAACCGTCTATTTAGTTATCCTACATGGTATGATTATGTGCCCATACATATTCTCACCCTCCATAGCGACCGGTATGTTCCTAGTTGTATGCCAGAGAGGACCATTGTGTAAGTCTATTGCATCTTTTGCATTCAAAAAAAAAAAAAAAAAAAAAAAAAAAAAAAAAAAAAAAACTATTAGTTTGTTACGTCTTTTTGCTATCTCTGCGAGCAGCCCTGCTTAGGTTGTACAGTCTGACAGCCGTTGGTAGGAAGGACCTACGAAACCTCTCGGTTGTGCACCTGGGATGATGTAGTCTGCTGCTAAATGAGCTCCTCAGTGCATCCAGTATGTCCTGCATAGGGTGGAACTCGGACTCCAGCAGAGATGACAGTTTAGCCACCGTCCTTCTCTCTCCTATCTCCTCCATCGGATCAAGGCGTTGCCCCAGGACAGAGCTAGCTTTCTTAATCAGTTTGTTCAGTCTCTTCCTATCGGCTGCAGTAATGCCACTGCCCCAGCAGACCACTCCAAAAGTGATGGCTGATGCCACCACCGTGTCATAGAATGACTTCAGCAGCGCCCCTTGTACACCAAAAGACCTGAGTCTCCTCAGCAGGAACAGCCTGCGCTGTCCCTTCTTGTAGAGTGCGTCAGTATTGTGTGACCAGTCTAGTTTATTGTTCAGATGAATACCCAGGTACTTGTAGGATGTCACCATCTCGATGTCTGTTCCCTGTATATTTACTGGTGCTGTGAGGGGCTGCCCATGCCTGCGGCAGTCCACCACCAGCTCCTTAGTTTTCCTCGCGTTGATCTGGAGGCAGTTCCGATGGCACCAGTCCACAAAGTCCTGGATAAGCCCTCTGTACTCAGCTTCATCTCCGCTGGAGATGAGACCAACGATCGCAGAGTCATCAGAGAACTTCTGTAGATGGCAATGTGTTGTGTTGTGTGAGAAGTCCGCAGTATAAAGAGTGAACAAGAAGGGAGCCAGCACCGTTCCCTGGGGGGCCCCCGTGCTACTGATGATCGTGTCGGAAACACAGTCCCGGGTTCTCACAAACTGAGGCCGGTTTGTGAGGTAGTCCAGGATCCATGATGACAGGTGCTGGTCCACCCCTGCGCGCAGCAGCTTGTCCTTCAGGATCATCGGTTGGATGGTGTTGAAAGCACTGGAGAAGTCAAAGAACATGATCCTCACCATATTCCCGGGCTTCTCCAGGTGGGACAGAGAACGGTGAAGGAGGAAGATCACCGCATCCTCCACCCCAATGCCATGCTGGTAGGCGAACTGGAGTGGATCCATCGCTGGTTCCACCAGGGGGCGGAGATGAGCAAGGAGCAGTCTCTCCAGGGTCTTCATCAAGTGGGACGTCAAGGCCACCGGTCTGAAGCTGTTCAGGTCTTTGGGGTGGGAAGTTTTTGGTACAGGTACCACACAAGATGTTTTCCACAGCTGTGGTACCCTCCCCAGTTTCAGGCTCATGTTGAAGATATACGTCACAATCCCACACAGCTGGTCTGCACAGGACTTGAGGAGCTTTGCGCTGATGCCGTCCGGTCCCGACGCCTTCCTCGCCTTGATCTTCCTCAGCTCCGTCCTCACCTGGGTCTTGGTCAGGGTCAGGATGGGGGGCTGTGTGTTGGGAGTGGGGGGGGGTGTCGGTGGAGTGGGGAGTGGGTAGCAGGACTTGATTTCTTAGAGGCAGCAGTGGTTGTTGTGCAGACAGGGGGGAGGGCGGTTGGTCAAATCTATTGAAAAACAGATTCAGGTTGTTCGCCCACTCCCTGCCCCCCGTGGCCTGGGGGGAGGTATTCTGGAGCCCCGAGATGGTTTTGAGGTTTCTCCAGACCCCGGTGATGTCGCTCTGTTGCAGCTTGTCCTCCATCTTCTTCCTGAAGCTGTCCTTGCCTTCTCTGATCTTTCTCCTCAGCTCCCTCTGTACGGACTTCAGCATCTCCCTGTTCCCCGACCTGAAGATCCTCTTCTTCTCTCTCAGAAGTGTTTTTATCTCAGGGTTGATCCAGGGTTTGTTGTTTGAGTGACGCCGTATGGTCTTGGTGGGAACGGATTTGTCCACACAGAAGCTGAGGTAGCCCGTGAAGGTGTGAATGAGGCCATCGATGTCCTCACCATGTGGATCGCAGAGCTGCTTCCAGGCAGTGGCTTCAAAACAGTCCTTTAGAGTGTCCATTGTCTCCTCAGACCATAACTCCACAGTGTGCATGGCCGGAGGTTGTCTGTGCACTAGGGGTTTGTACACCGGTCGGAGATGAACCAAGTTGTGATCCGATCTCCCAAGTGGGGGGAGTTGTGATGAGGTGTACGCCTCCTTAGTGTTTGCGTAGAACAAATCCAGTGTTTTATTGTCTCTAGTGTGGCATGTGACATACTGGGTGAAAGTGGGCAGAATGGGAGACAGTGAAACGTGGTTGAAATCGCCTGAGATGAGGAGAAGAGCATCTGGGTGTTCTGTCTGCAGCCTGCTGGTTAGTGAATGGATGACGTCACGCGCTGTCCCAGCGTTCGCCGTCGGATTTGCATAAACAACAATGCAGATCACGTGTGAGTGTTCTCTCGGGAGATATGTAGGCCTCATGCTAACAGCTAGCAACTCAATGTCTTTGCTGCAGTGTCGTTGTTTAACAGTGATATGTCCCGGTCTGCACCAGTTGTTGTTAACATACATGATCACTCCACCGCCCCTAGTTTTGCCACTCTCTGGTGTTCGGTCAGCTCGTATCGTGTGAAAACCCTCCAGCTCAATGTTAGCATCTGCTGCTAGTTCAGTTAGCCACGTCTCAGTAAACAAAAGGAGAGAGCACTCCCGGTAAGTGCTATCATAACAGGAGATAGCCGCTAGCTCATCTAACTTTCCCAGTATCGACCGTACATTTCCCATGACAACAGATGGAAGGGAGGGTCTGTACCTTATATTTTTTGTCCTCCGCCTTACTCCAGCCCGGCAGCCGCGGCGTTTTCGCCTCAGTTCTCTCGGTATGTCGAGTTTTTCCAGTGGGACCGGGTGGCGGTTAAATGCTAGCAGCTCTTCCCTGTTATATCGTATCCTGCTATAAACAGTGGCTCCGTCCACCGGCTCAGGAGACATTTGGGATGATCTGTGTGTCCGTGATATAAGTGGGGTGAAAAAAAAAAAAAAAAAAAAAGTGATCAAAAGAGAGAGGAAGGGAAAAAAAAAAAAAAAAACTCGGAATCGAGCCGCTGTTGCAAAAGGCAGCCGACTGGTGTGGCGCCGAGAGGAGAAAAAAAAGAAAAAAAATATGATGTGTTGTCTCCTTTTAAGTCTTGAAGACTTTGGTATATTTTAGAAATGTATCTGATCCCTGGGATCCCTTTATATGCCATTAAGAAAACCTTCAGAACACCTGACTGGGCCCTTTCCAAATCCTCCTTTTTAAGTATATTGTTTATGTGGTGTCTAAGCTGAAAGAACCTGTAAAGGTCTTGATTTATTAGACCTTGTTTTTTCAGATCTTCAAAACTTCTTAAAGTTTGCCCTTTAAAAAAATCGTAATATTTTATCAGTCCATTCTCTTTCCACTTTTTAAATCTAGTGTCTGTTCTATTAGGAAAAAAGTCCTGATCATAGGAACTCCATTGCAGAAATCGATAGGGTTCTTTAGTTTGATTCTCTCTGACTATCTTAAACCAAATTTTTAGCGGGGTCTCTATCCACGGGTTAGTGTTATTCAAATGTTTAGGTAAGGCATTATTCCCTATTATCGCCTGTAGGGGAATGTCACTTGTTATTTGGCATTCTATCTTCTTCCATTGTGCAGTGTAGTCTGGGTTACATATCTCTACTAACGTTTTAATTTGCGTGGCTTTAAAATAGTCCCTGATATTTGGCAGGGTGAGCCCACCTTTGTCTTTGTTTAGCTGTAGGGTTCTATATCTGATTCTTGGTCTCTTGCCCTGCCATATGAATCTTGAGATCCTTCTGTCCAGTTCTTGCCATTTTTTGGGGGGAGGTTCTACCAGTATTGTTTGGAAAAGGTATAGAAGACGTGGAAGTATATTCATTTTGACTGCTTCAATTCTTTGTGCAGTACCCAAGAATGGTATCATATTCCATCTTGCTAGATCAGATTTTATTTTTGCCATCAGTGGATCATAGTTTAGTGTTATAATTTTGTTGAGTTGTTTCAGGATATTGACCCCCAGATATTTCATAGATTCCATCTCCCAGTTAGTTTTGAGTTTGCTTAGTAAATATTGATTTGGGTTATAGTTGAATGTTAAAATTTGGGTTTTATGCATGTTTAATTCGTACCCGGATAAATCTCCATACTCTGAAAAAACTGAGATTAGTTCTGGAAAAGAGGTGTCCGGCTGCCCCAGGTATATTAAAATGTCATCAGCAAAGAGTGCTATTTTATGTTCCTTCTGACCAAGTGTAATACCTTGAATTTTTTGATTCTGTCTTATCCATTGGCTCAGAGGTTCTATGAAGATTGCAAAGAGCAGTGGAGACAAGGGGCAGCCCTGACGACATCCTCTTTCCAGTTCAAAAGATGATGATGATTTACCGTTAATCCTTATTTTAACTGTTGGTTTTGTATATAATGCCTGGATAGTTCTGATGAAGTTGTTATGAAAATTGAAACTGGACAAGATTCTATATAGGAAAGACCAGTCAACCGAATCAAATGCTTTTTCAGCGTCTAATCCCAGTATGGCTGCATTAAATTATATTTTTTTATATGATGAATTATGTGTAAAGTGCGTCTAATGTCATCTTGCGTCTGTCTTTGTCTTATAAAACCTGTTTAGTCTAAATGAATTAAGTCTGTCAGTATATTTTCTAACTTTTTGGCAAGGATAGCGGTAAAACGTTTATAGTCCTGATTTAACTCACCGATTGGTCTGTAGTTGGAGCAGTCTAATTTATCCTTTTCAGGTTTGGGTATGACTGCAATGACCCCTTCTCTCCAGAAGGGGGATTCCCCCTGTGTGGAGGACATAGTTAAATGTTTTCAGGAGGAGAGGAGATAGTTGCTGTTTAAAGGTTTTGTACCACTCTGCTGTATAGCCATCTGCTCCTGGGGATTTATTAGCTTTAAGTTTCATAATTGCTTTTTCTAATTCTTTAGGTTGTATTTCTGCCAGTAGGTTTTTTATTTTGTGACTCAGTAAGTTGGAGAAGATTTAATGTATTTAGGAATGTTTCGGATGTGTCTTTGTGTTTTTTGAGGGAGTACAAGTTCTTGTAGTAATTCTCAAAGCTTTTAAGAATTTCCTGAATTCTAATTTTTATTTCCTTTGATACTGGGTCTCTGATTTTGTAGATTGCTCTCTCTGTTTGTTGTTTCCTCAATTTATAGGCTAGTAATTTTGCTGATTTGCTACCTGTTTCATAATATTTTTGTTTCAGAAATGTAAGTTTCTTCTGGATTTCTATTGTGTAGATCTCGTTTATTTGTTTTTTTATTTCCTTAATTTTGAGCGAGTCATTAGAATGAGTGTTGTCTTTGTGCTCTTTTTCTAGTTTCTTAAGTTCTGACTCTAATGTGATTAGTTTTTCTTGTCTCAATTTCTTTTGGAGTGCCAGTTTTGCGATAATCTTTCCCCTTATTACAGCTTTGCATGCGTCCCACAGTATTAGAGGGAACACTTCTCCATTATCATTTTATTCCAAATATCTGAGAATATCTGACTCCAATTCATCTTTCAGTGGTCCTTTCAGCACATTGGAATTTAACCTCCAAGAAAATGTATTATTTGTGTATTTTTGGATATTTAAGTCCATATAGATCGGACTGTGGTCAGAGAGAGCCATCAGTCCTATTTTACATGTTTTTACTCTTCCAATGTCTCTATTAAACATAAAACAATAGTCAGTCCTTGAATATGATGAATGTGGTGCTGAGTAAAATGTATAATCTTTTACACTGGGGTTGAATTCCCTCCACACGTCACAGATTCCCATTTCTTTTAGTAGCATCCTAGTTTTTCTACTTTGAGTGTTATTTTGATGTGGAGAATTACCTGATGCATCCCAGTATGGGTTCAGTCTTAGATTGAAGTCTCCACCACATATCACTAAACCTTGGGCTTTAGTTATCATTAGGTCAAATACATTTTCATAAAATTTCCAGTTAGCCGCTGGAGGTGCATATACATTCAGCAGGGTGATATCTTCTCCCTCTAGCCGACCAAGTACCATGCTAAATCTCCCTTCTTTATCTTTGTGTTCTGATTTTTTTTTTTTTCAAATATAATTTTGGTTGAGCTCAATGTCACTAACCCCCTCCTCCTCCCTGACTTATATGAAGATGAAGAGATCAGTTTAAACCCTTGTCTATTAAGTTTAGTGTGCTCCAAGTCTGTTAGGTGGGTCTCCTGTAAAAATATTATTCCTGCTTTGTCTTTTTTCATTTTGCCTAGAATCTTGGATCTTTTAACTGGATTCAGGATCCCTTTTACATTATATGAGATTATTTTGGTTGAACCCTGTTTCTCCATTGTATTGTCTTATTTAGTATAATAGTATAGTGGCCCTCTTTTATGCTACTCAAAAACTGAAAGAACATTAAGAACATAAAAAACATTAAGAACATAATATATAAAACTTTAAAACATAAAACTGTCAAAAGATCTTCCTGAACTGAGGTCTTTTTAGCAACATTAGAGGAGCCTTGATGGTGTGTTGGCTCTGAGGGAAATTCCTCAAACTCTGTTACGCGTTGAGGGCCCTCTCTTACCCCTGCAAATTGTCCCATGTTTTTAACATGATTTTCAGATCCCAATCTGAACTTGTATAGATTTTTTTTTATGCCTATACCCTATGAAATTGTGTGCAACCTCCCACCACCATCACAGCAAACAATCACGTTAATACAGTATTTGTTAGTGTGGAGAGATCATGTGGTTCATTGTCACATTTCTATTTTAACAAGTTTTTTTAATTATTTTTTTTAAAGACTTATTTGTTTCTAATGTTATGGCTGTTCCATGAAATGTTTTACCACCTCATACTTGCTGATTCTGCATCTCCTTTAATGTTTGTTACCTTGTAGGAGGAGGGTTGGATGTGCATATTGGCTAAAAATATCGTTATTCCCTCCTGAAAGTGTCCAGTTTTTCCTTATAGCCCTGGCGCTGGGTTTCCTGCTGCTGGCCCGTAGATTTTGAGGGTCTCTGTGTGCACCATGTTTGAGCCTTGAGTCTTTCAATCGGGTCTGCTGCGGGTTTATACACCGGTACCGTGAGCCCTCTCCTTGCAATATCCCTGGTTGCTTCTCCCGCCGAATTGTAGAGACATGTCTCTTCCCTGTAAAAAACCCTCAGCTTCGCTGGGAATGGAGTTTGAAAGTGCAGTTTCTTCTCTTAGTATCTTTTTGGCGTCATTGTATTCCCGACGTTTTTTAAGGACCTCCGGGGCATAGTCATGCTCCACAAAAACTTTTCTTTCTTGGTGCATAAATCCTTTTTTCTGCCAGGCCAGTCTCAAAACCTCTTCTTTTGTTCTGAAGTTGGAAAACTTCACCACCACCGGTTGCGGGGGAGCTTCCACCGACCGCCATGGGGCTAATGAACGGTGCGCCCTTTCTATTTTCAAATTGGTGGATTGGGGAATTTCCAAATTCTCTCTCAGTATGGTTTCCACGCATGCAGCCATTGTGGTAAAACCATCCTCGACTCCTTCTTTCAGACCATGAATTCTTACGTTGTCCCTTCTTAGTCTTCCTTCCAGGTCGGTTAGCCTAGCCTCCAGTCTTGTCTGTCGTTTAAGTAATTCCAGCGTGGTTTCTTCCAGCCTTTTTATTCTTTCCTCTGCTTCTATGATTCGGGCCTCAGCCTGGTCCACTCTGTTGTTTGTCCTTTTTATTTCGTCTTTAAGTTCACGAAATTCGGCCCCACACTCTCGGCGAAATTCTCTTAATTCTTGAAGTATCTTTTATAAGCTAGCCGTGTTGCTAGCCTCATTTTGCTCCTCCATTTCCGAGAGGTTGTTGTCTTCGAGGTCCGTTTCTCCAGCCGATGCGTGTCTTGGCCTGGTAAATGTTGATCTCTTCTGTTTTGCTTTAGTCATAATAACTTTGTCTTTTGATTTTCACTTTTCACTGGTTCCAAGGTTGTCATAGCCAGGAGCGGCACTGGGGTTAAGCTCTCAGTGCTTATAAAATGCTCCTTATGGCGTGCGTCTCGAAAAGCCTCTGACAACTAAGTCCAACTCCTAGCCTGCCCGTGTGGTTTAGTCTCTAAGCCCGGCGGAACTGCTTTTACTAATAGGAGAAGGGGCGAGGGCAGATCTCTGGCGCTTTAAAACCAGATGCTTTGGGTAGATGGTGGCTCGTCAACCTGGGAAGGTAGCTCATCTAGGGGAAGGTAAACCCTGATTTCAAAACTCTGCTGCCTTGCGGCACACCCGGTCACGGGAAAGGCTTCGGGAGTCAACCCTGAGGAAAAATCCGGAGTCGGAGTCCCTAAGGCAGTTCTCTGTTGTGCTCAACATTGTTCTGGCAGCTCCTGCGACGGCGCTGGTGCCAAATTGTAGCAGCCCTGCTGTTCCTTTGGATTCATCAGTGACGTGGAGAGGGGGGACATGCTGCATGGGCAACATCTTGTCCTCCATATCTTCCTACCCAGGCTTGAATCCTACCAATGCCCAACGCTGGAAGGTAGAACACCGGATCACTGGAGAGGACACTCCAGCTTCGCCTTTGGCGTAGACAAAACACGGGGAATGACAGTTACTGGTTATAAGCCACCGCTCAATTGGCGTACAGCGCAGCTCCAAGGGTTGTTCCCGACGGTGGGAGGGATCATCGGATCTCACTGGACAGCTACCGCCCGCCTCAAGCTGGGCAGTCCCCAGCTAATAAGGTGTTGTCCCGCCACAGCCTGCTTTCCTCATTGGGTGCATGGGGATGAGGAGAAGTCTGAACGGCAGGCTGAGAACTTTCGCACCAGGCAAGACAAAAAAACAAAAGAGACCAACTCTAAAACTGGGAACTTGGAACGTCCGCACTATGATGACAGGACTCGCTGCTAACCTCAAGGACATCAACGACACCAGAAAGACTGCCAACATCAATAATGAGCTGAAGAGACTGGAAGTGGATATCGCCACTCTCCAGGAAACACGGTTGGCTGATGCAGGCACACCGAGAGAGAAGGACTACACGTTCTAGTGGCAGGGAAAGAGCAGTGACGAACACAGGGAACACGGAGTGGGCTTCGCAGTGAAGAACACCTTGCTGAAGATGGTGGAACCGGGCAGCAATGGCTCTGCACGACTCCTCACCCTCCGCCTCAACACCACTCAAGGCCCAGCCACCCTCGTCAGTGTGTATGCCCCAACACTGACAGCCACACCAGAGGCAAAAGACGAGTTCTACAAGAATCTCGCAACAACTGTCAGGATCATCCCCAACTCTGAACAACTCATTCTCCTTGGAGACTTCAATGCCAGAGTGGGTGCTGACCACGACTCCTAGCCCTCCTGTCTTGGACCATTTGGCGTGGGCAGAATGAACGACAATGGACAGCGGCTGCTCGAGTTCTGCACTTACCACGATCTGTGTATCACAAACTCGTTCTTCAAGACCAAGCCCCAACACAAGGTTTCCTGGCGACATCCACGCTCAAAGCACTGGCACCAGCTGGACCTGATCCTGACCAGGCGCACCTCACTGAAGAACGTGCTAATCACCCGTTCGTTCCAGAGTGCAGATTGCGACACAGACCATTCATTGGTGTCTTGCAAGGTCAAGCTGCAGCTGAAGAAATTCCATCGTGCTAGACAGCCTGGAAAGGCATGGATTGACACCAGCAAGATGGCCCAACCAGAACTTGTTGAGCGGTTTGCCTCCACCTTTGAGAAGGAACTTGGTGTACCACAAGAAGGAGAATCAGCAAAGCAGAAGTAGGAAGAGCTGCGAAACACCATCCACCGCACAGCCTTGGCTACCTTTGGGAGGAAGACCTCGAAGTCACAGGACTGGTTTGATGCCAAGTTGACCAAGATGACCCCCGTCATTGAAGCCAAGCGCTCAGCTCTTGCCGAGTACAAGAAGTACCCAAACAAGAAGAATCTCCAGATTCTCAGGGCTGCGAGAAGCAAAGTTCAGCAGACTGCTCGGCGCTGTGCCAACGAGTACTGGACTCAGCTCAGCCAAGACATTCAAACCGCTGCCATAACAGGGAACATCCCTGGTATGTACGATGGCATCTAGAAAGCACTTGGTCCGGCTCAGAGCAAGACGGCCCCCCTCAAATCCTCCACTGGGGAGATGGTCACAGAAAAGAACAAGCACTACTCCAACCTCTACTCCAGACAGAATACCGTGACACCGTCAGCCCTTGATGCCATCGATTGCCTGCCATCCATGGATGAACTTGACGCCGAGCCAACCATCGACAAACTCAGCAAGGCCATTGATAGCTTGGCCGCTGGCAAGGCACCCGGCAACGACGGCATACCCCCCGACCTGATCAAGCACTGCAAGACCGCCCTACTGCTGCCATTGCATGACGTCCTCTGCCAGTGCTGGAAGGAAGGTGCCGTACCACAGGACATGAGGGACGCCAAGATCATCACCCTCTACAAAAACAAAGGGGAGAGAAGCGACTGCAACAACTACAGGGGAATCTCCCTCCTCAGCGTTGTTGGCAAAGTCTACGCACGAGTTGTTCTCGTTCGTCTACAGAAGCTTGCCGAACGTGTCTACCCCGAGTCTCAGTGTGGCTTCCATGCTGAGCGATCGACGGTAGACATGATATTCTCCATCCGCCAACTCCAGGAGAAATGCAGAGAACAAAACATGCCCCTGTACATTGCCTTCATCGACCTCACCAAAGCGTTCGATCTGGTCAGCAGAGAGGGCCGTTTCAAGATCCTGCCAAAGATAGGATGCCCACCAAAGTTGCAAAGCCTCATCGAATCGTTTCACACCAACATGCAGGGGATAGTGCAGCACGACGGCAACGTCTCAGAGCCATTCAACATATGCAGTGGAGTGAAACAGGGCTGTGTACTTGCGCCAACCCTCTTTGGGATTTTCTTTGCTATGCTCCTGAGGCATGCCTTCAGCACAGCAACAGAGGGAATCTACCTGCATACAAGATCTGACGGCAGGCTATTCAACCTCGCTCGCCTGAAAGACAGAACCAAAGTATGCGAGGCTCTAATCAGAGACATGCTGTTCACAGACGACGCTGCAGTCACGACCCACACACAGCAGGAGCTTCAGACCCTGATGGTCCGCTTCTCCCAGGCATGCAAGGACTTCGGGCTTACCATCAGCCTGAAGAAGACTAACGTCTTGGCGCAAGGCACGGAAGCACCACCAACCATCACCATCGACGACTACGAGCTGGAGGTCGTGAATCAGTTCACGTACCTGGGGTCCACGATCAGCAGCAACCTCTCCCTTGATACAGAGATTGACAAGAGGATTGGAAAATCAGCCTCCACATTCGCTCGCCTCACCACACGAGTGTGGGAGAATCCCAAACTCTCTGTCAAGACGAAGATGGCAGTGTACAACGCCTGCGTCATCAGCACACTGCTCTATGGGAGTGAGACGTGGACAACATACGCCTGGCAGGAAAAGAGACTGAACTCCTTCCACTTGCGCTGCATTCGCCGCATCCTGGACATATGCATTCGCCTGGACATCCTGTTGCTAGTCCTACCTGTTGCTGTACTCATGACTTTTCATCCATTATTACATTACACATAACTCTCACACTGCTTTTTACTTCATTCACATTATATCACTGAATCTGAGTTCACATTGAAATACTGTGTGACTGTATATTTTTTCATATATTTCTGCAAAGTGTGGTTAGTCTGAGTAAATAACTGCATATATTCCTGTATATATTTGCATCCTTTTATAGAAACGTGGACAGACTGTAATTTACTGTACATACTCTGTTGTCATTGAATCCTTATTTAAATCCTCCACCTGAACAATGAGAGCAAGTTTTTAGCCAAAGTCAAATTCCTTGTATGTGTTGTGCATACTTGGCCAATAAAGCTGATTCTGATTCTGATTCTGATTCTGATATCCTGTGAACTTCTGTGTTGGGCACAAAGTGCCCAACACAGAAGTTCTGTCCCGCGCCGGCCTTCCCTCCATGTTCACTCTACTCAGGCAGCGCAGGCTCCGCTGGCTAGGCCATGTTCACCGTATGGAGGATGGCAGAATCCCCAAAGACGTCCTCTACGGAGAACTGGCGACTGGCAGGAGAGACGTTGGCCGCCCACAGCTGCGCTTTAGAGACGTCTGCAAGAGAGATATGAAGGCCCTGGAGATCAACACAGAGCGCTGGGAAGACCTTGCAACGGACTGCTCCAAATGGAGAGGCACCCTGACCAGACAGCTCAAGACAGGTGAAGAGAGACTAACTGCTGCAGCAGATGAAAAAAGGACCCGCAGGAAGAACCGCCACAGCTCCAACAGCACGGAGACCACCCACAAGTGCGACCTGTGTGACAGGGACTGCCATTCGCGCATCGGCCTGTTCAGCCACAGGCGGTGCTGTTCCAGCAGAGTAGACGCTTAGGATTCTCTTTTTTTTTTTTTTTAGATTAGATTAGATTCAACTTTATTGTCATTACACATGTATGAATACAAGGTAATGAAACACAGTTTAGCATCCAATCAGAAGTGCAAAGGACAGCAGTGCAGTATATACAGTAATTGACAGTATGTGCAATTTAAGCAAATATATGCAAATATATGCAGCAGTGCAGAAAGTTAAGAGTACTGTTATGTGCAAATAATGCACAATAAGTTAGATGGGCAGTTATGCACAGGTGAGGATGGTAAGAGATGATGGTAAGAGAGTCAGCGGGGAACTAAGTTCAATAAAGTGACAGCTGTTGGAAAGAAACTGTTCTTAAACCTGCTGGTTCTAGTCCGAAGGCTTCTGAAACGCCTTCCGGAGGGGAGAAGCTGGAACAGTCCATGAGCAGGATGGTTGGAGTCCCTAAGAATGCTGCGTGCCTGGCGCAGACATCTTTTCCTGTAGACGTCCTCTATAACTGGAAGTGGAGTCCCTGTGATTCGTTGGGCGGTTTTCATCACCCGCTGCAGCGCCTTACGGTCAGCGACAGAGCAGCTCCTATACCAGACTGTGACACAGTTGGTCAGGGTGCTCTCTATCACGCAGCGGTAGAAGTTGCCTAGGATGTCAGTTGACAGATGGTTCTTCTTCAGTGTCCTCAAGAAGAAGAGGCGCTGATGGGCCTTCTTGATCAGGCTGGTGGTGTTAACTGACCAGGACAGGTCCTCCGAGATGTGGGTCCCCAGGAATTTGAAGCTGGGGACACGTTCAACAGCTATGCCATTGATATGGATTGGGTCATGTGTCTCTCCCCTCTCCTTCCTGTAGTCCACTATGAGCTCCTCGGTTTTGCTGGTGTTAAGGAGCAGGTTACTGTCAGCGCACCAAGTAGCCAAGTGCTCAACCTCTGCCCTGTAATCTGACTCATCGTTGTCCCTGATGAGTCCGATCACCGTGGTGTCATCTGCGAACTTTATGATGGAATTGGATCCATACATAGGCCTGCAGTCATGGGTGAAGAGGGAGTAGAGGAATGGGCTGAGCACACAGCCCTGTGGTACACCAGTGTTAAGTGTGATGACGGAAGAACGGTTGGGGCCTGACCTAACATGCTGGGGTCTGTTGGTCAGAAAATCCATGATCCAGTTGCAGGTGGAGGTACTGATTCCCAGGTCCCCAAGTTTAGTGATCAACTTGGAAGGGATAACTGTGTCGAATGCTGAGCTGAAGGCAACAAACAGCATTCTTGCGTAGGTGTTCTTGTCACCCAGGTGTGACAGTACATAGTGCAGCGCTGTAGAAACCGCATCCTCTGTACTCCTGTTGCTCCGGTAGGCAAACTGGTGAGGGTCCAGTGTAGGGGGCAGGCATTTTTTGAGCTGTGCCAAGACCAGTTGCTCAAAGCACTTCATGACTATGGGCGTCAGTGCCAAAGGGCGATAGTCATTCAGGCACGATGGTGTTGAATGTTTCGGCACTGGTACTATAGAAGTGGTCTTGAAGCACGCTGGTACCACGGCCTGGGCCAGGGACAGGTTGAAGATGTCTGTGAAGACCCCTGCCAGCTGCTCAGCGCATGCCCTCAGCACACGCCCAGGAATGCCGTCAGGGCCAGCAGCCTTACGTACGTTGACATGACTCAGTGCGTTACGGATGTCGGTGTGGGTGAGTGTGAGGTGGTGGAGGTTGTCAGAGGGTGGGAAATTGATGTTCTTTTCATTATTGTCCTTGTCAAAACGAGCATAGAAGTCATTTAGCTCATTGAGAAAGGACACAGTCATGGCTATAGGTATGGAGTTGCTGGGCTTATAATCAGAGATAGCTCTCCCATGGTCATCATAGACCGACGGAGGCTGACGACGAGTTGATTTTCACTCTTCCATAAATCTGTTAAATCTGATTTTCACGGATGGGATCTGGGAGCTTCAGCGTTAAGCTGCTACCACCATGGTGTCCAGACAGGAAGTCGGCCTGTTTTCATTTTTAACCCCAAACCAAACCCTGAATACAGGACTAACTACAGAGAACTGAGGGAACACAAACTAGATCTGCAACTCAGAACAGAAAACATCACCAACACAAACAAAACTCAAACATCCCTCTAACCTAGAGACAACCTCCAGCTCATCTTCAGGGATCCTGAAGTGTTTCTAGACCAGCCAGGACAAAGACCAAAACAATAAAAACTAAATAACCTCTGCTGTGTGTGGGTCTGTCCCAGAACCTCTGTTTGATACCTGCAGTGCACAGTGATTGGTCCATCCTGTCCAAACTGCTCCTTAGTTTTATGGACCTGCCCAATGAAGTCGATGAATCCTTCTCCACTTTTAGGAACTCCCTGTTCAGGCCAGTCCGTGAACTGGAACTGTCTGATGGTCCTAGACTGACCGTCCTGATGAGAACAGAGGAAAGAGCACAGGTTAGAGGACCTTGGGAGGATTAGAGGACAGAAGATGAGACAGATTAGGGGACAGAGCAGTTATAGATCAACTGATAATTTGGTGAAAAGAAACTACTCTGATTGGGGATTCTGAAGGTTCTACATCCTGCTTAGGTCAGTGGTTCTGAGGGTTCTAGAACATACCCGGGCATCCGTCACCTTGAACTCTCTCAGGATGTACTGGGGCATGTTGTACTCGGCCATGGGGTCCACCACAAAGTACTGGTACCGGGCGGAGCGTTCAGAGGGCCAGTACTGGTGACACTTTTCCTGAAGGATGAAGATGCAGCAGAATTTGACTTCAGTCTAGAGGTCAGAGTTCTGTTGGGTTTTGATTCTAAATTTCCATTGTTATATCGATGACATGCAATTACATTCATCAGTGAAGACAGATAATAGTCACTATAGCCTATTGGTCAGTCCCTCCAGGATTTTGTGGGATATTTTTATGATTGTTGCGGCCCAAAAAGCCTGAATTCATGGGAACTTTTTTAAAAAGTTGTGATAAAAATTGCGATGTTTTGAGAGCTTTTTTGCACTAAAAGTTGTGTGTACAAATTTTAAAGCAGATGTTTTTGTCATGATCCGAGCACTGACTCTGTCCGTGCTCAGGTTGTCTGGTTGTACCCCATTCTCTTCTCAGGCACACCATATGGCCTCCAAGCTTTTATTGTGACAGCGTCTCGGCGGGGCTTCCGGCTGTCAGAGCCAAGCTCCGCAGGGACGGCTGGAATTCAATCAGCTGATGACGTTCTCATCAGCTGATTAATCTGTCAGCCCTATTTAAGGGAGCAGCTCGGTTTACTCCGGGCTGCGACCTCATCGATCATTCGTCAATCATTCGTCTATCATTTGTCTCCCTCACAGTAAGTGTTTTCCCTGAGACTCTGTATCCTGTGTCTAAGTCATAGCCTTAGATGTGTTTTTGTCCCTCGTGGCTCATTATTTTGTCATTTGTCTTTTGTCAATAAATTATGCAAACTCATCGGCTGGCATTCGGCGTCTCATTGATGGCTCGTGAGGGCCATCGTTGACAGTAGGTCGCAGCCAGAGGAGACGCCGGTCACCGTGAGTTTGCTGTGGGCTTGAGTTTTTTCCCTTCTCTGGGGGCTAGTATTGTTTAGTATGTCCGCGCTCGAGTGATGGGTATTGCTCTGAGTGGCTTCAGGAGATAGATGGCTACCTGGCCAAAACTCATCTCCTTATGCTCACCTACGCGGCATACGAGCACCTGGATCTCTCCCAGAGGACATTATTGAAGTATCACCTTACCTCCTTTCCGGAAGGGAAGGAGAGAGTGGCGTGGATTGTGGCACAATGAGGACTGATAGAGAGGGCGTCCGAGAAGGCGGCCAAGGAACCCTCACCCCCTTCCCCGAATACGGCCATCCCAATGAGGGAGGAGATCCACAGACTGGAGGGAAACTCCGGCAGGAGGCCGACGGTGAGGCATCCCCGCTCCTCGCCTCGGGGTTCAGCTCCTGTCACCCGTCCAGCCCAGGAGCGGCGGTTTCCTGACCCAACGTTCGCCTCGCCCTCTGTCGGTAGACGTCTTCACAAAGCCCGTGTTAAGCCTCAGCGAGAACCCCGTCCGGATCCAGTTCCGGGTTGCCGTAGGAACTCTGCCTCCCAGCCAGCTGTTTCTCCCGCATCACAACAGGAGGAAAACCCAGCAGCCTCCGCCTCCGGGTCATCTGTCCCTGCTGTTCCGTCAGTTCCTCGTTCCTGGATCACCTCGGCTGTTTCTCCCTCCTCCTCAGTGCTCTCCCCAGCTGTTGTGAGCTCCACGAGTCCTGTTTCGGCGATGCCCATCATCAATCCTGTGCGAATGGCTCCTCCTCGTCTTCCCGGGGGACCCTCCATCACCATCCAGCAGGGGAAGGGAAGAACCAAGCCCACTGCAGCAGCTTCCACCGGCCCTCAGCAGAGCAGGCAAGTGCATTTTCATTCTTTTCCTTCACCGGGTGAATTGCCTTGTCTGACCCCTGGGGGTGGAGCTCGGGGCTCACAGTCTCCTGAGCTCCCTCCACCTGCTGCAGTGATTAATTATGAACCTGCTTCCTTTGTGTCTCCTTCCCCTGAGCGTTCTTCGGTGCCAGGTCTATGCCGTCGGACGAGGAAGGAGCCTGCAGCCTTGAAGTACCTGGTTCCGGCCCCGCAGCCACGTCATGGGCAAAGGAGGAGGGTGGACTGCAATTTGGAGCCTGCGCCGACGCAAGCGTCCCCGGGTCTCCACAGAGGGACAGTCCGACCCGGCAGGTCACAGATCCCCTGCCACCATGCCATGCAGGCCCTCGGCGTGGACGTCAGCATCAGGGAATCCCCGGACTGTGGACACCATCATGCCGGCTGCGGAGCCCGCCATAGCCGAGTGGGAACCAGAGGAGGCCCTTCTACCTGCTGAACCCGAATCGCCAAAGTCCTGGACGGCAGCAGAACTCGAGATCAGGCAAGTGCTCTATTTTGTCTTTCTCCTGTTTATTCTGGAGCATTTTTGCCTGTCTCTCGGGAAGACGAGCCGGGTGCAGCCGTTCGCTGCATCTGAGCTTGTCTCGCTGGGCTCTGTCGCTGCCGGTGATCCTGATCCCGGTTCTCATTCTTCTCCTGAGCCTTCTCCCAAGGTCACCGGTGTTGAGTCGATTCCGGTCGCTGTTCTGGAGGTTCCAGGTTCGGGTTTGGAGGCCGTCCCTGGTGCTGCGCCAGCCCAGTCGGGGTCCGTCGTGGGTGCAGCTCTGACCCAATCGGGGTCCGTCGTGGGTGTGGTTCCAGTCCAGTCGGGGTCCGTTGTGGGTGCAGCTTTGACCCAATCGTGGTCCGTCGTGGATGGGGTTCTGGCCCAATCGGGGTCTGTCGTGGGTGCAGCACGGTCCCGCTTGGGATCCCACGGAAGCACAGAGCCAGTCCGTGTGGGGTTTGGAGAAGGAGCTGCAGATTCTTCGCTGATCAACGCTGGACTGGTCCCTTTTCCTTCCCCCGTTCCCTTTTCCCTTCCATCGGGGGCCACTGGGATTTCCCGTTATCGGCTCGGCTCTCCCTCGCTGTTCCTCTCAATAGGAAAGCCGTCTCCGAGTTCTACTCTGCAGTCCTGGTGGCTGAATGATGTGGGTCGGCCGCCTGGGGATTGCTTCGCCCGTTTGGCGTTCTGGGTTGGCCACCCGACAAACTGAACTCTCTGTTCGGCGATCTGGTCTGGCCGCCAGAGGTACTGTTTTCCTGGCCTGGGACTGGGGTAGGCCACCTGAACTTATCCTTTTCCCCCTGCCAGCGATCTGGACGCTGGACGCAGGAAGACCCCCCGAACTACTTGTTTTTGTGCTCTGCCTGCTGTCATCCCTGTGTTTTTTTTCTCTGCCTGCTCTTCTGAAATATTAGGGATGCGCTGGTGTTTTGTATCTGAACTGTGTATTTCGCCGCTCTTTAGCGCATGCTTTTTTTTCTCTCCTCTGTAGTCTGAGGGTTGTTTCTTTGTTGCCTATTCCTGTTATTTGGACTATATTGAACTGTATTTATCGCTGCTCTGTAGCAAGAGTTTTTCTCCCTGGTATTTTTAGGGTACAGTGTATGGTACCTGTATTTCTGCTTGAGAGGGGGTTTTTTTTCTCCTACTGTTTCAGAGAATCTCTTTTGTTGTCTTCCCTGTGGTTCACGGTCAGTGTGTATTGTATCACTGCGTTGTAGCTTCCTATGCTCTGTTTATATATGTTTTCCTTCTTCAGTGCAGGGTGTGTCTGTATTTTGGCCCCTGTATTCCCTACAATGTTCTGATTGTTGTAGCCTGTTTTTTTTCCTCTCTTGATGATGAGGTTTGGTTCTTGCCCTCCTGGCCTTTCCCCCTCCTCCCTCCCTGGGGCAGTCCTGTTGACCTTCTGGATGGGGGGGGGGCCTCGATGTTACACGGCGCCTGGAATTCGCCTCGTGAATGGGGGCAACTGTCATGGTCCGAGCGCTGACTCTGTCCATGCTCGGGTTGTCCGGTAGTTCCCCGTTCTCTTCTCAGGTGCACCATATGGCCGCCGGGCTTTTATTGTGACAGCGTCTCGATGGGGCTTCCAGCTGTCAGAGCCGAGCTCCACAGGGACGGCTGGAATTCAATCAGCTGATGACATTTTCATCAGCTGATTAATCTGTCAGCCCTATTTAAGGGAGCAGCTCAGTTTACTCCGGGCTGCGACCTCGTCGATCATTCGTCAATCATTCGTCTATCATTTGTCTCCTTCACAGTAAGTGTTTTCCCTGAGACTCTGTATCCTGTGTCTAAGTCATAGCCTTAGTTGTGTTTTTGCCCCTCGTGGCTCATTATTTTGTCATTTGTCTTTTGTCAGTAAATTATGTAAACTCATCGGCTGGCATTCGGCGTCTCATTGATGGCTCGTGAGGGCCATCGTTGACAGTTTTTTCCAGTTTACTGCAGTTATATTCTATATAACAATACAAGAAAAGCACAGGATTGTCAAAAATGCCCTGTTACAGTGATTTGTAAATTAAGCAGAAACTTCTGTTGTACAGAAAAACTCTTTTGTGCAACAGCAAATACAGACTTTAACACAATATCCATTACAACAGCGAAACTGCATTGAATGCATGTTAAAGAGTAGAGATGTGGAAATTATTGGCAGCACCTTCATTTGAAAGCTCCCTATGGTCCCCAACCACTCGGTACCAAGTGGAGAGGAAAAATAAATAATTTATTCTGTTGCTATGTATTGTCTATTGGAGTCTGTGTTTTTCTGAAAAAAAAAAAAATTAAAGCCAATATTCTCTCTCTTTCCGTGCCTAACTCCTACCTGTCTGTCTGCTGCGTGGCTTGACACACACACCTGGCTCTTCAGACACACATCTTTCATTTATGGCGGGGAAGGGGGTTTGTCCATGTCCAGACCGGAGATTCACAGCTTTAAAGTTCATTGACCAGATGTAGTAATGATTTTACCTCCAAAGATGTATAAATGTTCAAACACTGGCTGTAGTGTTAGATTTGCTCATTTGTTTGTGGTTTTATTGCATCTGTCCTCACGCGACGGGATGCTTTTGGGGCAGGCGGATGTTTTTCAACAATAACCCAGCACTTCGTACACGCGGTCAGGACTGAGACATGGCAAGATGTCCACCGGCAGGCTGGGAGAGACAGATGAAGGGACAGTGTTGGAAACCTCACGGGTGAGTGTTTTTTTTTTTTTTTAAATCACACACTCTGTTTTTGCTGATGTGTTCTGTTAATACTCACTGTAAACATGGAAGTGAACACGGTGCAGCAATGCATTTGAGATGAGATGAGATTCAACTTTATTGTCATTACACATGTATGAATACAAGGTAACGAAACGTGACTTGGCATTTGGGCACGCTCTGCAGAGCGCATCCAAGGCCGGGGCAGCCGCTAGGCGCCAGTCATAAAGAAGAAAGGAAAAAAAGAAAAAGAGAGGATATGACACAGTAGGCGAGAGAAAAAAACATGTTTTATCAAATTGACGCTTAAGTAAGTAAGCGAAATTTTGATTGCAGGCAAAAAAAAACCTCAATGCTTATTTAGCAGACATTTAGTAGACAAATCACACAGCAGGGGGAGAGCAGTGTATGTATATCAGTATGATGATATCAGTGTGTGTGCAGTGTTGAGTGTATCAGTTACTGGAGCACAACAAATAGTCTCCTAGGCAACGATAGATGTTATAGTTCATGAACGCTGTCCCTGAAGAGTTCTGTTTATTGCACAGCAGCGGTGTTTGGGTTAGCGAGCCAGCTGACACATCCGCTTATCTCAACTCTGGAGGAGTGAGTTATCCAGGGGCGCCGATCAAGGCCGAATCTGCTCAGACAGAGTATAGGATTTCCCTATTGTCATATTCTGAGCTTACAATTCAAATTAACATTCACTGGCTTTAAATTCATATCATTCCCTGGAGAGCACGAAGCGACTCCAGATGTTTCCCCTTCTAAACACAGATGAACATGTCCGGTAGAGTCCATCTCTCTACAGTGCATGCAGATGGTAAATTCCATGTTGGTCATTTGCCGCTATTTCGTGCACTCCCCATCTGGTCGAATTATTGAGAAGCAGCTCCGCCGGGTCCGCATTTTGATTAGCTCCTCCAGTTAAATTTTCGATACACCAGGAGAACTCCAAAGCCCAATCGGCAGAAATCCTGTGATCGTAAAGCCAAAACAGGTAGATGTTTTTCCACATCCTCAGTCAAATCACACAGACACATGAGTTCCAATCCATGGGTCTCTCCACATTTGGGCTCCCCCGGGCCCAATTTTCTGTTTGAAAAGGTGGTGTCAATTGCGTTTAAAGCCCAGCTTATATCCATTTTCCGTATTTTTCATTTGGGTTGAGATCAGCAAGATGGTGAGACGGCACAGACACTCACTCAGACGCAGCAAGCTGGGATTAGGTCAGGAAGGCAGGATAGGAGGAGGGAGGAAAAAAAATGCGACTGCTCTCTCTGAAGGCAAAAGGAAGAAAAAAAAAAATTTTTGATTGGTTAGACTGAGCATTTGTGTGCCACTCAAAGACAAATTTGTTTGGTGAAAGTTGACGAGGATTGGCTAAAATTGCAGGAAATTTGCAGTGATTGGACAAAGGTGCAAGGTCATGCAATATTCACGCTGATTGGCTGACTTCGCGTGAAATGACAGGATCGCAACATCATGAAAGCCTGGAGGGACTGATTAGTGGTAATGAGCCAATAAACTCAACTTCCCAGGTAACCATAGAGCCAGTATAAGAGAGAGGAGGTGTGAAATGTTCCAATTGGACTTTAAGCAGAGAGAAATTTTATTGTGTTATGGAAGCATAGAGACTAATCAATTAGCTAAATGGCAGGCATGTAGTAATTCACTGAGTATGATATAAAGGGCTAATATCCACCTTATTCCTAGGCCCCATGATGCCTTGCGTGAATTATGGTAGCAACTTTGGGTACTAGTTTAGAACGTATGGTTGTCACTGAAATGGGACACTTTTCCTTTTTAAAAAACAATGACTTGGGCATCAGAAATCCAGGAACATGGCCTTTTGACAGTAACACTGTCATCTCTGCTGGAGTCCGAGTTCCACCCTATGCAGGACATACTGAATGCACTGAGGAGCTCATTTAGCAGCAGACTACATCATCCCAGGTGCACAACCGAGAGGTTTCGTAGGTCCTTCCTACCAACGGCTGTCAGACTGTACAACCTAAGCAGGGCTGCTCGCAGAGATAGCAAAAAGACGTAACAACCTAATAGTTTTTTGAATGCAAAAGATGCAATAGACTTACACAATGGTCCCCTCCGGCATACAACTAGGAACATACCGGTCGCTATGGAGGGTGAGAATATGTATGGGCACATAATCATACCATGTAGGATAACTAAGTAGACGGTTATGCTGTTTCATTCCATCTAGCAACAATGCTCTGCACTGTGTGTGTTTATATATTTACATATTTATTCCATCTAGCTACAATGCTCAGCACTGTGTGTGTTTATATACTTGCATATTTATTCCACCTAGCTGCAATGCTCCGTACTGTGGGTGTTTATATATTTACATATTTATTCCATCTAGCTACAATGCTCTGCACTGTGTGTTCATATATTCATATATTTATTCCATCCGGCTACAATGCTCTGCACTGTGTGTCTGTGTGTGTGTGTGTGTATATATACTGTATATTTTATAGTAATATGTACATATGTATATTAGCTGCTCTTGCTTGCTTGTTTTTTTCTTGCCTTCTGATTGTTGCTCTGAGTGTTGCTATCCCTGTGCTGTTGCAATCCTGGAATTTCCCCATTGTGGGACTAATAAAGGCTTATCTTATCTTATCTTATCTTATCTTTTGTGCCTCAAAAACAGTAATATAATCATACCACTTCCCACGACTATCTAGGGATAGGAAGATGACCTTAAAAAGTGGCCTGGCAGACTGTAGTTCCAATTGTTAGTGCCGCTGCTAATATGCTAACGCTGTAAACAAATAAAAGCTCTGATATCAATGTCTCCACTGCAATAAAGTCGGCTGCATTTTGTTAAAATATGTTGGACATAATCAAATTTACCTCAGAGCAGACGTAGGGTCTAGTCAGAGCCACAAAGAACCACAACACTGTGCTTGGGTGTTTTAAATTTGGGGTAAAACGTCAGATCTGTGATATTCATACAAGTGAAAACATATCTAGTGCTGCTGTCTGTACCACTGATCACACGAACAATCCTTTAGTTTTCAGTGCATGATTTACTCATTGCTGTTGAAGCCACAGATTTAGCTGTGCTTATCTGCGAGAAGCCTCACACCACGAACAACAGCAAATACCAGAACAATGCAAAAACATTAAAAAATACAAAAACTCATCATCACCATCATAGCAGTCTGTTGTGGGCGACAATGACTGTTTCATTTAGGTCTGATCAGATTCCTCCATGCAGCTCTGTCCTTCGCCTTCCACTGCCAGGAACTCCTGTCTATATCCAACTTCTTCAAGTTTCTTTTGAGTGTCTTTAAATCTGAGCCTTGGTCTACTCTGATTGCGTTTTACCTCGCATAACTGTGAGTAGAGTAACTGCCGAGAGAGATGCTGGTGGTCCATCCTCTCAACATGTCCGAGCCATCTCAGGTTCGTCTGTATTAGCATGTCCTCCATTGATGGTAGACCAGCTCATTTCAGCACTTCTGTTTGTTATCTTGTCTTTCCATGAGATGTTCATTATGGCTCGAAGGTGTCTCTTGTATGCATGGAGTTTCTTTACCTGCACCCTGTAGACAGTCCAAGTTAAAGCATCGTACAATAGAGTAGCCAGTACTGTCGCTCTGTACACTTTGCATTTCACACAGATAGACACATGTCGGTTGTTCCACAGTCTCTCCCTCAAGTTTCCAAACACAGCGCTTGCTCTTCCCATTGTGAGAGATAGTTCGTCCTCCAGCTTAGCATTCTCTGAAACAATACTCCCGAGAAACTTGAAAGTCTTACACTTGACTAGTGGCTCTGTACCAATGCTGATCTCTTCTGGTAGTGATGTTGATAACTGGAACTTTGGTGGTTGATAAAGGCACTCTGTCTTCTTGATGTTGATTTGGAGGCTGAATTGGCTAGCTGCTCTTGCAAATTTCTACATTAAAGATTGCATATCTTCCGCACTGTGTGCAACTAGAGCAGTGTTGTCGGCAAAGAGCATTTCTCTTACTACCTTTATCGATGTCTTACTCTTGGCTTTAAACTGTGCCACATTGAACAAGTCTGCTCCTTTCCTTGTTTGAATGTATACTCCTTCTGAAGTGTCTTTGAAGGCCACCTCAAGCATGGCTGCCAGATATAGCGAGAAGAGTGTAGGCACCAGCACACAACCTTGTTTCACCCCATTGCTTACTGAAAAATCTAGACACTGAACCACTCATTGCCATGTTTGCTTGCATACCTGTATGGGATGCCTCGATCAGGCTGACAAACGTCTCTGTACAGCCATATTTCTTGAGTACCTGCCAAAGTCCTTGTCGCGATACAGTATCAAAGGCTTTACTGAAGTCTGCTACTGAAGTCAGCATGAAGCATGCTACATAAAGTGGCATGCTCTGTTCGATACACTTTCTTGAACCTGTTTCAAGCAGAAAATCATGTCCATTGTGCTTCTTCCACTTCTAAAGCCGCACTGGGTTTCCGGTAGTACATTCTGCGAGATGTGTTCATTGAGTCTGTTCAGTAGTACATGTGAGAGAATCTTACCAACAGTGGCTAGCAGTGATATACCTCGGTAATTCCCACAATCTTTCCTGTCATCTTTCTTGAACAAAGGCACAATACTTGCATCCTTCCAGTCTTGAGGTACTTTCTGGGCATCCCATATCTCTTGGATGAGCTTGTGCAGGCAGTTGGTCAGCTGAGCACCACCAAATTTCCACACTTCTGCTGGAATTCCATCCCTTCCTGGAGCTTTACCATCCTGTGTTGTCCTGATAGCTGCCATTAGTTCATCAAAATTTGGTGGTTCATCCAGACTTGATACAGCTGGTCGCTGCACTAGAGCTTCTTTAGCCTCTTCAGTGAGATCTCCAGTGTTGTTTAGTAGTTGGTCAAAGTGGTCTGCAAATCTGTCCAGGATCTTGTCTTTCTCCTGCAAAACCGTTTCACCATCCATAGCCTTTAGTTGGATCAATCCTCTTGGTTTAGGGCTGTAGATTTCTCTCAAACCTGTGAAGAATGATTTCATGTCCTTCCTGTCTGCTGCACTTTGAAGTTCCTCTGCTTTTTCATCCCACCTGTTGGACTTCATCTCTCTGGTGTACTTCTGTATCTCACTCTGAGCCCTTGAGTATTTCTTCTTCTTCGACCTTGTGTTACACTGTAGGTTTTCCTGCCTAGCTGTATTCCTCACTTCTAGTAGTTTCTTCAGATGTTCGTCATGCTCATTAAACCAATCTTGATGTTTCCTCTCAGGGTGGCCTAAAACATCACTTGCAGTCTGAAACACCATATCCTTCAGTGTTGCCCATTTCTCTTTTATGTCATTCTCTGAGTTGTTGCTGTCCTTCTCTTTCAAGTTTTCATCCATTTCCTGTGTAAGTTCCTCCTGCCTCTTTTGGCCTTTCAGTGCACTAGTGTTTAGCTTCCGTGGTGGCTTCGCACCTGTCCCGCAGTGCTGTTTTCCTCTGCAAATGCTTACTCTAGATCTCAGCATAACATGATCAGTACCACAGTCCGCACCTCTCATTGCTCTGGTGTCCAATACATCCCTTATGTCTCTCTTCCTTACTATGATGTAGTCTAACAAGTGCCAGTGCTTGGATCTTGGGTGCATCCATGTCTTCTTGTGTGTGTCCTTGTGCTTAAATAGGGTGTTGGTTATCACAGGGTTGTACTCTGAACATAGTGCAAGTAGAAGTTCTCCATTAGCATTGCACTTGCCTACTCCATGACTGCCTAGCACTCCTTTCCATTTCTCAGTGTCCGAAGCAACTCTAGCATTAAAATCTCCAACGAGTATCAGCCTGTCATCAGTCGGTACACGCCTGATTGTCTCACGTAAATCACTGTAGAACTCTTCCGTTGCCTCCTTTGTGTTGGTCATTGTTGGGGCATATATACTGATGAGTGTGGCATACATCTTCCGCTGTAGTGGGAGTCTCATAGTCATTATCCTGTCGTTGATTGGCACCAGTTTCTCATCAAGCATTGCTACTATCTCCTTTCTAACTGCAAAACCCACTCCTGCTTCTCTCCTGTCTTGAGTTGATCTCCCACTCCAAAAGAAGATGTACCCATGGTCTTCCAAGCTGTCATATCCAGGCAATCTTGTTTCACTAAGTGCAGCTATGTCTACATTGTACCTGTTCATTTCCAGGGCCTGGGATTTCTGGGTTTGTAATTCTGGGTGCTGTGATGTTGATCTGTCCAACAGAGTGTGTACATTCCATTCTGCTACACACAAGGCTGCTGTTTTCCTCTTCTTTCCTCTTCCTGCTCCTAACTTACTTTTCGCTTCCTGTCGGCATGTGAACAGATCAGTGTGGACCTTCTAAGCCCGGGCAACGTCCAACCTGGTATGCATTGCTTTCTGACTGACCATTTCATGAAACTGCTTGCAAAGTATTTGAGTACCACTAGCTTTTGCTGGACTAGCAGCACATTCTTGGCAGATAGAGATATTATCATTGGCAAGGACAAGCCAAGACAAACAGACTCCAGTATCTGTTGCACTGACTGACCAGATGATAGGTTTGTTTATCTCTGCTCTTTGTGTAGTGCATGTCACGATGCACCAACTGGTACAGTCCACCACAGACCTTGCGACAGATGTGTTTTTCTGCCAGGATGTCCAGTCTCACCCCATGTAACTGGGAGTGGTCCACCACAGACCTGTAGCAGATATTGTTTTTAGTTCTGCCAGGATGCCCCGTTTCACCTTCCATGCCCTCGGAAGGGTGGGGATGCCGGTTGAGTTGCTGACGGCCTGACCCATGAGACAGGTAGTACCGGTTTTCATGGTTATCCAGTAGCAAGCAAACCAATGCCTGACCTGACATAAACCAGTGCCTGACCTGACACAAAAACTACAAGTGCTGAAATTAACTGCCACTTGAGTGCAAAACACGTATGTGGACTATACATTAAGATGAATTTGAAAAACTTTTAAAAACGCTATTTTCAATGTCCCTGCTACTCCACTCTTACTGACTGATTTAACACTACGTCACCTGAAAACGGAAGCTCTGCCCATAATCGTTCCTACAGTGGCACCCCCAGGAATAAGGTGGATATACAATACATACAAAAGTTACATGACAATATAAGGGTTAAGTACAGTAATTACATGAAAATTAATCGAAAGTTGTATTTACCCGGCCCATCTCTCTAAGTTTGGTGAGCATCACCACGATGGTGCAGTTATGTTCCCACAACATCCGCCAGAAGTCCTCTGTGGTCTCTGATAATGGACCCTGGGTGGCTATGTAGGCTCTCTGCTGCCTGTGACGATAACATTGAACGATAGCAGTGGATGATAATAGCAGATGATTATACACATACCCCATCCTTCGTGCAGGTGGGGGTTGGTTGTTCCTGCAACTGGGCACTGGAGGTGGACTTTTTCCAAAAATTTTACTCCCAATGGGCATTTAGGCATTTACTGTGACATGTATTGTATTTGGCCAACTTTACGGAACCTGTGACATTTGCAATACATTACGTGGTCTTAGAGCGCCATCACCAATTGGCGGGTTGTCATTACACATTGTCGCCCACTTCAGGCACATTTTGTATAGCCAGTTGGAGATAAATGCGGTGTCCTATGACACCGGCACTAGATTTAAATAGCACTTTTCATAGACACTCAAAGACGCTTTACAATGGATACATTATTCATTCACTCCACAGACATTGGTAGTGGTAAGCTACTACTGTAGCCACAGCTGCCCTGGGGCAGACTGATGGAAACGTGGCTGCCAATCCCCACAACGGCCTCTCTGACCACTACCAAACATTTATACACATTCATACCGTGTTGTGGACACTGGAGGCAAGGTGGGTAAAGTGTCTTGCCCAGGGACACAATGGCAGGATGTCTGGGGAGAGGGGCATTCAAACTGCCAATCCTCCAGTTATTAGACGATTCGCTCTACCTCCTGAGCCCCTGCTGCCCACGTTTCCCTCCTCCATTCCATTTTTGCAGAGCACCAAGCTGGATGGCAGGAAGTTCCATTTTTATATGGTCTTTGGCATGACCCGGCCGGGACTTGAACCATGACCTCCTAGTTGTGGGGCAGATGCTCTACCTCTAGGCCACCAGATACATGATAACAGTGGACGATAACAGTGGACAATAACAGTAGATGCTAACAACGGACAATAACAGTAGATAATAACAATGGACAGTAACAGTGGATGATAACAGTAGATGATTACAGAGGATGATAAGAGCAGACGATAATATACATAACCCATCCTGGGTTGGTTGTTCCTGCAATTGGGCACTGGAGGTGGAGTTTTTCCATAAATTTTCCTCGCAGTGGGCATTTAGGTAGTATTTACTGTGGCATGTATTGTATTTGGGTGACTTTATGGAACCTGACATTTGCAATATATTACGTGGTCTTAGAGTGCCATCACCAGTTGGCGGGTTGTCATAACACGTTGCCCACTTCAAGCACATTTTCTATTGCCAATTGGAGATAAACGTGGTGACCTATGACATCAGCACTACGTTTTGCTAACACTGAGCCAAATGTCAGTATACTCATATTTCGATTTTCTTTGACATGGATGATAACAGTAGGCGCTAACAGCAGACGATAATGGTAGGGGGTAGTGGTGGCCTAATGGTTAGGGATGTGAACTGGTGACTAGAGGGTCACTGGTTCAATCTGGGGACCAAGAGGATCAGCTCTAGGTGGATCTGATGACAAAGCAGTGTTTGCCCCTCCTTCATTAACCCCACTGTGGTGCCTTTGAGCAAGGCCCTTTACTCCAACTGCTCCAGTGGAGCTGCTCAGTTGTCTCAGGTCAGTCTGTGGTTGTACTGGACCACTTCCTGGTGTGAATTTGTAACTGTGTGAGTGTGAACAGGGCATGCTTGAAAATGAGGTTGCTTCTCAATGGACTTCCCCTGTATAAATAAAGGTTAAAAAAGGTAGAAGATACCAGATCAAGACTTTAAAGGGTCAAGACCATGACGTACATACATACGAACTGGATTTGATATTGGCTCGGTCTCAACACTTGAAAGTCTTATACTCGGTACACTCTGGACTCAGTCTGGCCTTGACTCCAAAACTCCAGAACACTGGCAGCTGATTCAAAATACCAGGAGGGATCAGAGGTGCTCTGCAAAGGAACCTCATGACCACCAGAGGCCGCTGTTACCACAACAGTTCTCTGATGGATGATGGAGGACTTGCTGCTGTCTCTGTGTTTCTGTCCAACAGTCTGTCTGCCTTACAGACTGTGTAGCAATAATTTCAATAATCAGACAGTGTGTTATTACTGTATCAAATAATGATCTTCCTGTCTCTACCATATGTTCATTAAACAGAACAGAACACAATAGAATAGAATAGAATAGAATAGGCTTTATTGTCATTGTACAGTTGTATAACAACAACTGCTCATTAACAAGCTCAGTTAACCAGTCATTCTCTCTGGCATGAAAAGTCTAATCTGGTTGATTCCGGGTTGGGGTCAGCAGTATCAGTTTTAGTCCTAAAATCTTCATGAAGATTTTAGGACATCATGGGATTTTAGAACCCATGATGGCCCCTGACCTGTATCCGTGGATGAAGCTGGCATTGATGTAGTCGGACCCCTCAACTCCTCTGATTGGCTGCAGACAGACCCGTGTGGACTCAAAGGGAAGGATGTTCAACAGGCGGTTCTTGTTCTTGTTGCAGGGCAGGTTGGCACTGATGAATCTGGGGGTGTGAGGTTTACAGCTGGACAGTTTCTGCACAGAAAGATGAAGATAGATGATACATATTGTTCGGCCATGACTACTGAGGAACATAAAGAGACATGATTGACACTGAATCTATCAGAATATAATCCCACTGGCATGTTAAAGAGTAGAGTCAGAGTTATTAAAAAAATGACAATACAATTTCAAAATACAAAAAAAGCCTCCAATTATCACTGAAAACATCATTGTCTGGCCTGTTTTTGATTAATGTCAGGTTTTTGTAACAGACAAAGTACTTTTTCATGGTGATCCCAAACTTCTGAACAGTGGTGTGTATTGAATCTGTGAGGTCACTCCAGCTCCCTGGTAACGATGTTTTTACATGAACTAAAAACATAAATATCCTGACCTTAATAATTTTTATTATTTTATATAAATAAATAAATATTGACGTTCGGACCTTAAACTCCAGCTCCATGGTGGTGATGGCCTCTCCTGTGGGGATCTGGGACAGTTTCTGGACGTGAGCATAGAGATTTCGTGCAAGAACTTCGGAGTTTCCGCAGACCGCTGCTTCCAGCAGAGCATCGTGTATGAAGATGTACTGATCTTCGGTCTGAACCATGTAGTTCCTCTGAGCACGAATACATGTCACATGACCATAAACGTCCACTGACTTCTCCTGCTTCATCCGCTCCAACATGGCATCGATGATGATGAAGCAGCCTGTCCGACCCACACCAGCGCTGGAAAGAATAATGGGCAGTAATGAAGAATTGAGCGAGGAATATGATGAAGGATTAAAATGTTTATTCTGAATTTGGTTCTTGTGATTTAAGGTGAACTAGAAGCATCTGAAAGGATCTCAGATTTTATGCAAATGTTGTTAGAAGGAGTTACGGCTGTTTCTGGTACTGCTCTTGAGACTATCATCAGGACCTCCAGAGGACAATAAACTACCATCACAGACCTCAACATCACTGATCTCAACATCAGTGACCTCCACCATCACTGACTCAAACATCATAAACCTCCATGAACATTGACCTTCACCATCAATTACCTCACCATCAACAACCTCACCATCACTGACCTCCAAAATCATTGATCCCAACATCATCGACCTCCAACATCTCTGACTCCACCATCACTGACTCAAACATTACAAACCTCCATGATCACTGACCTTCACCATCAATGACCTCCAACATCATTGACCTCCAATGTCACTGTAACATCATTGTGTCATGTTGCATCCTTCGGGGCAGACAACAGGACTCCAACGCGTAGCGAGCAGTGTACATAATTTATTAACAATCAGCGGCTCGGAAGCCAAAACAAAAACTAACTAAGGCAATACAGCCAGGCAAACTTACAGCACTTGACTGAAGCGTGTGTATATGCCAGAACGACGACCAATGACACAGCACCAAACAGAGGAGCTGTGTCCTTTAAATAGCGCGCAACATTATCATGAAACACGGGACAGGTGAAGGAATCAATAATAACGCACCGCTGACAAGAGGAGGTGGGGTTAACACAAACAGAGGGAGACGCAGGGCAGACATGATCAAACACAATGACAGAACAGAATTCAAATCATAAATGATACTAAATAACACTGGGAACAGAATCACAGAACCAACAGACAACGATAAATACAAAAAATACAACATGAACCCAAAAAACAAAACACACAAAGAAACAGAAATAAATACAGAGCAGGAATGACCCTCCAGTCATCCCTGACGTAGCACCCCCCCCCCCCTTTAAGGGGTGTCTTCCAGACACCCCACAATGTAACATCAAAAACAGAACAGAAAAACACCCTCAGAGGGCGGGTGGTGGGGGACCAAGGCCAGGCGGGCCAAAACAAAATCCTCCCCCCACCCTCACAGAGCCAAAAAATAACAAGGAGAACCGTTCATGGGGCATAACCAAAGACTATGTTTGGACTGGTGACTGGTGACTTCCTGTGGTAATGTATCATCACTTCCTGTGTTGCTGGCTGTGGTGTCATTGGTCTGTGGATAGCTCTCTTCAATCTCCTGAGGATTACTGCCTTTAATTTATTTTAACCCCTTTTTTCCATCTATCGTCACCTCTCACTTCTGTTTAACAAGGCTCTTGCACCTGTGTGCACACTCAGTGTCACCTAATCACCCTCTTTAGCCTTCTGTTCACCTTTCATCAGTGTTTGTGTTAGCTTCAGGTTAACCACTAGCTATGGCTACTAGCTCTCCTTCCCCTTCTCCTCTGGTGTGCTCTCTATGTCAGATGTTTAGCTACACCTCTGTCTCTTTTAGTGATAACGGTAAATGTAATAAATGTTGTCTTTTTGAGGCGCTTGAGGCAAGGTTGTCTGATTTGGAATCCCGGCTCCGCTGCATTGAAACACCGTCTGCGCCAGATAATAATGACGGACGCCCCTTAGCTGCAGCGGAGCTCCCTAGCATAGGACAGCCTGCTAGCAGTCTCCCGGCTCAGACCTCTCCTGAGCAGCCAGGAGAGAACGGGTGGGTGACGTGAGAAGGAAGCATAGCCGTAAGCCCTGGTACACCTTTAACCTGTTCATGTTTCGAATTGCTTTTCCCCGCTCAGCGACACACCCGCTGAGGACAAAACTCTGATCATTGGCGACTCTGTAGTCAGAAATGTGAGCCTTGAGACTCCAGTGGCCATAGTCAATCAATCAATCAATCAATCAACCTTTACTGTCATGATGCTATGCATGCAACTGTAGTGCAAGCAAGATGAAATTGCGTTTCTCTAGGCATCCGTATTGTAAAAAGAACATAATTTAAAAACACACTCACACACCCCCACACCCCACCCCGACAGCCATTCACACATCCCTGAGACACATTTGGATTTTACAGTAATGTTAACTTATTACAGTTGCAGTTAAAATGATAATAACTGCCTATGTATATATAAAACAATTAAAATGGCTAAGTGAATCTAAGTAGCTAAGAGAAATAAATACTTAAAACTGACTAAAACTATAATATACATATAATATACTGTATATAATGTCCATAAAGTGCAGTAATATGTATAAAAGATTCCGGGTCAACTGTTCAGCATCCTAACAGCTTGTGGAAGGAAGCTGTTAATCAGTCTGGTGGTTCTGCCTCTGATGCTCCGGAATCGTTTACCAGATGGCAGCAGTTCAAAGTGTTTATGCAGAGGGTGAGAACGGTCCTTGACAATGTTCAGTGCCCTGCTCCTACAATGGCTCTGAAAAAGTTCTTGAACAGAGGGGAGGGAGACTCCAATTACCTTCTCAGCTCCCTTAACTATCCTCTGCGGGGCTTTTTTGTCTGACATACTGCAGCTGGAGTACCATGTAGCAATGCAGTACGTCAGAATACTCTCCACCACACCTCTGTAGAAGGTCCTGAGGATGCAGATGGGGAGAGAGGCCTGCTTGAGTTTCCTCAAGAAGTGCAGTCTCTGCTGGGCCCGCTTCCTGATCCGCAAGGAATTCTTGCTCCAGGTCAGGTCCTGCGAGATCTGCACTGTGAGGAACTTGATGTTCTCCACTCTCTCCACCGAACGGCCGCTGATGCAGAGAGGGACGTGTTCAGGCCGTGACCGCTGGAAGTCGATAATCATCTCCTTTGTTTTGTCCACGTTGAGCACCAGATTGTTCTCCCTGCACCAGCCCTCCAGGTCTCTCACTTCTTCCCTGTACATTGATTCCTCATCCCTCTGAATAAGTCCCACCACTGTGGTGTCGTCTGCAGACTTAATAATCTGGTTCCCCTCGTGTCTGGACACACAGTCATGTGTTAAAAGTGTAAACAACAGTGGACTGAGTACGCAGCCTTGAGGGGATCCGGTGCTCAGCGTGACAGAGTTGGAGATGTTGTTTCCAACCCGGACAGACTGAGGTCTCTTGGTCAGGAAATCCAGGATCCAGAGACATGTGGCGGTGTTCAGACCGAGAAGGAGTAATTTCTCCATCAGTCTCTGGGGAATACTGGTGTTGAATGCTGAACTGAAATCGGTGTAGGAGTCTGGCGTAGGTGTCTTTCTGATCCAGGTGGGTGATGACAGAGTGCAGGGTGGTGACTATAACGTTCTCTGTGGAGTGATTTGAACGATACGCAAACTGGAGCAGGTCATGTGATGCAGGGAGGCAGGCTGTGATGTGTGGTTTAAGAAGCCGTTCAAAACACTTCATCACAATTGGTGTCAGTGCGACAGGACGATAGTCATTCAGACAGAACACAACCGCTTTTTTTGCCACCGGTACTATGATAGAGGTCTTAAAGCATCTAGGGATGATGGCCTGACTCAGGGAGATGTTATATATGTCAAATACATTCCTGGGGCCACAGCAGGCGACATCGAGTCAAATTTGAAAATGCTGGCTAAAAGTAACTGTAAATACTCCGCAATCGTTATCCACACCGGCATTAATGACATCCGACTCCGGCAGTCAGAAGTTACAAAACTTAACGTGGAATTGGTGTGTGACTTTGCCAAAACAATGTCTGCCTCTGTAGTATTCTCTGGGCCCCTCCCCAATCTGACCAGTGATGACATGTTTAGCTGCTCGTCATCCTTCAACCGCTGGCTGTCTGTGTGGTGTCCTGCAAACAATGTGGGCTACATAGACAATTGGAGCTCTTTTTGGGGAAAACCTGGTCTTATTAGACAAGATGGCGTCCATCCCACTTTGGATGGTGCTTCTCATTTATCTAACAATCTGGCATCATTTTAATCCAAATTTCCCAAACCTTAACAACTCAGAGTTGGGACCAGGAAGCAGAGTCGCAGTCTTACACGCCTCTCTGCAGCTCCTCTTCATCCACCACCCCTCAACTTAGCCCCTGTCTTCCCCATCAGAGAATCATTGTCTGCTCCCTCCAAAGCAAATAAAAATATAATGTATAAGCATCCCAAAGTGATTAAACAAAAAGTTGGCAAAACTCAAATTAAACATGAAGCCTCTAAATGGAATGATTTGGCCTCTGTTCCTCCTCATAATTTAAAAATTAAATGTGGTTTGTTAACAGATGAGCAGAGACTTGGGAGTTAGAGACCTAATATTTAATTGATCATCAGATTGATTTAATATCCCTTACAGAGACTTGGTTAGGACAACAGGATTATGCTGGTTTAAATGAATCAACTCCCTCTGGTTATTTTGTCATGAACTGAGCCCGTGTATCTCGTGGGCTCGGTTCTGATCGTTCCTGGTGGATCAGGCAGTTGGGTTGTTATGTGGTGTTGTGTTTTGATTTCATGTTGTTTTCATGTCTATGTTCCGTTTCTATTTCTGCCTGTAACTGCCGCTCTGGCCTGTCTGGCCACGCCCCCTCTTTCCCTGACAGTCAGCTGTTCACCCCGATGATCACCTTTTCCGCGCCTCACCCAGGTGTTCTCTATTTGCCACACCAGCGGCATCTGTACTAAAGCAGCTCTATGCTGGACAAATGCCGCTGGACCATTATATGTGTTAGATGGTTTTTCTCTGCCGTCTAACTGTCACATCGCCTAAAGGACTATTTCTGTGTGTGCTCGCTGGGAGACTGGGATTACTTGGACTGCCCCCCTCACTGTGAGTAGACTGTAGTGTTTCTTTTCGCTGCTGTGCTGCTACGCTTTCCGCAGCGTTCCCTCTGTGCAGCACAGCCGCTACGCTTTGGCTGATTGCCCAAGTTGATTCTCCGGTGTGTGTGTTGGGCATCCTGAAGGACTCTTTAGCGTGCCCGAGCTGTCTTGTCTTTTGTGTGTGCCTTTTCATATTAATAAATGTGTGTTTGGTGTGACCCTGCACTTAAATCCATTTGTTCTTTTTCTCCTCCTCTGTGCGCTGTTGAGAAGCGCACGGAGAGCCCATGACAGAATGGCCCAGCCGTCTAAAGGGATTTTAGGGCCTTTTCCACTAGCACGCTTTAACGCAACACGGGACGGCTCAGCACGCTTTGTACGCTTTTCCACAAGCCCCAACACGGTTTAACAGCCGCGATTCTCAGCCCCGCTGAAGGGCAGGGTACAGCAGTGCTGAGCTGGGCCGTGTTGTGACGTTAACAGACTGGTCGCCGCTGATTGGTCAGGTCATAACCGGCGCTGATTGGTCAGGTTGTAACCGCCCCTCTCCTCCTCCTCTTCTACCGAATCTTCACGACCTTCTCAATAAAGTTTTTGAAAAAAAAAAAAGAATCTAGACGACCGCCATTACTCAGCGCGCAACCACTGTTGGTGGTTTATTTTCAGTGTATTGCTGTGCTATTTTCATTTATTCTCTATCAAAAATGGCTTCGTGTAATAAGGGTGTTCCATGGACCAGTAAGGAGCTGCAGTGTCTGCTCACTGCATTGTCAGACGAACGTATCCAGCGCGAGTTAGACGGAGCCGCCCGGAATGAAAAAATATACCGGGAGGTCTCGACATCGGAGTCCTTTAACGGTGAGTTTTAATTTTTTTTATTGTGCGTTTTTTCGCAAATATATTCGGTAAGACGCTCAGTTTATTTATGCAATAAAAAAGCTGTTCATTTGTGGATGATGATTGCTCTGCTTTATCGCAGCACACTGCGGACTAAAGCTTTTCTTTTAATTATTCATGTGAACAATACGCTGAAATAAGCTTATGTAATCTTGTTAAAAACTATTGTCTTTTCTGTATATCTTGCACTTTCATGCTGTATTTTATTGTGTGCATTTTCCTTGTAGAATCATCCCACGCGTCCGCCGCGCCAGCCCGCCCGGATTCTCCAATGTGAATCTGTCAGAGACGGCTTCATTCAACCGAGCCTTCCTGACCCAGTTTGGGAAGCTGGTAGAGGCACTCAGTGGTCGGCGTGTATAAAATATCGATTAACCTTCATGTTGTGTTGCAAAGTTTTTTTTTTATTTTAATATTTTGTATATAATAAAATGGAATTGTTTTGGAAAGTGTGGTTTGTCTGTTATAACACTGAATTATAAAACGGTATAATTGCATAGAAATTCCATTGCCTAGTCTGATGAAAATGATGCTGATCATCCTGTCTGGGGTCAACCATTGTAAAGGTAATGTAATTTTTAACTAGACCAAAAAACAAATGTTTTTGGAAGCTTTCTGTTCTTTTTATTGAAATATCATAAAAAATTAGCACCACATGATACAGTTCTAAACTTAGGGTAAATTTTTTTATGTTAACTTATAAGAAGTTGCACAGTTGGACTTTAAAATGCAGCAGGAGAGACTGATCAAGCTTACAAGTCAAAAAGTAAGTATATGTAAATTGAATGTTCTATCGGCATTCCAAATTCAGAGAATTACAATACTTTAGAAGGAGTGTAGCATCATCTAAACGGAAAATAATAATACTGTTGTTCCAAACGTTGACCTGAAGGTGAAAAACATGAATTTTTTTTTTATTCAGTACATCCAAAATGCCCTAGGATGTAAAAAATAATACAAATTGGTGTTGGCCAGTGTGCCACTGTCTCATTATTTAATACGAATAAAAACAAGTTTCAGCTCATTATTTCTAGGTCATTTGGCAGTTAATTCAAAACAAAAGTGACTTGTGTTGTTGCAGCTTTTTTATCAGAGAGTTTCTCCAGTTTTGGAGCATATAATCATCCGTCCCTTAACTGTTAAACATTAAATAACAGCAGACAGATTGGCAAAGGATACACAATTGTGTTGCTGTAGCCTAAAACCGCTGTGACCCACTGCTTGTGGTGCTACCTTTCATGTGTGTGCTTTTTATGAATATTCACATGTTTTTGTAAGTACAAGTGGGATAGTATTAAATTGAAATATTCATTCATATTTCATCTCGCTGCCTGTACCCTTGTCTGGTGGTCCTTTTTGGTGTTTACGGTGAAAAAAGCCACAGACCGAGGAGTGGCCTTGTACAGCTATGTGTTATGTTTTGCTTGGGTCTTCTCAATAAAGTTTTGGAAAAAAAAATGTTTTGCTTGGGTCGTGTGCGTTACGTCACGGGAGTGTGGCACCGCCTCGCTGTTATAAACCCACCCACCCCAGCACAACACCCATGCCAAACACCATGCTAATGGAGACAGAAGCATGCCGAGCCGTACTGAAGTGAATCGAGCCGTACCGAGGTGTGCTGGGCTAGTGGAAAAGAGGCTTTAGTGGGTTACACTCACACAAGTCATTTTTTCATTTTTTGGGACTGTCTCGTTTTCACCCACCTGCTTTCTGGGCATGATGGCTGAGCTGCTGGAGAGGGAGCTGCACTCGCTTTGTCTGCTGGAGGGCATACTTTCATGGACGCTGGAGCCCTGTTCCTCCGAGACAGCTCGATGGGCTCGGGATACGGTGGTGAGAGTGATGAATCAGGATAGCCTGTGGGACCACCTGGAGGCGACCAAGATTCTCCGGGATATCTTTGCCATGCCATGCAAGGGGTTGAGTGAGGAGCTCCCAGCACTCGAGCCCCCCACGGCTACACCGCTGTTGTTTCCTGATAATCTAGAGTGCATTGGCCTTGATTACTTGCAGCTGGGTGGTGTGATCAGAATCCCGGATTATCTGGTGCTCCAACTGCCCATGAGGACAAGGAAGCCTCACCGGAGAAAGCCCCCCTCGTCTTCGGCGGCCGTCATCGCTCTAGTCGCCAAGAGGTCCTCCGAGATTGTCCCGGCTAAGCCCACCTCCGGGTCATCGGAGCCAGCTCCTCCACGATCCTTTGAAGGAGTCAGTGACACGGAGAAGGGGGATTGCCAACTGTCTGCACCTGTCAACATCGGAAACCGGGATGACAGGCAAGTGTTTTTTCATTCCACTCCATCTAATTACAAACCTTGCCTGTCTCCCGAGGGAGAGGCCCACATTCAGCAGTCCGCTGGGTCCTCTCCTCTGGCTGCAAATATTAATTCACTTTTTTCCCTCTCTGTGTCTCCTCCTATTCTCCCTCAGGGCCTGTTGGCCCAAGGTGAGGGCCATCAGATGGTGGAGGAGCCAATGGCCTCGGATGATCTCTTCCCGGAGCCAGCATGGAGAAGCTCCCCTGCAGCCACGCCGGAGGAATCCCCAGCGTCGGAGCCACTGCAGGAGGAGTATAGGACTGATACTACCATCTCGCCTGCTGTGGAAGCTGTTGCAGCGGAGGGGGGGCCTGAGCCGGACTTCCTGGAGGCTGGGCCCGTCTTCATCATTGGGATCGACGCCGGAGCCAGTCCATATGAAGAGGAGGCATGTGCGCCATAGGAGGTCCCGAGCTTTGCCTGCGGCAGCTCGGCTGCCTTCTCCTGAATCGAGAGAGCTGGAGCTCCAGCCCATGACTGAGCGCATTCCGATCCCGGAGCCTCCTCACCACTGCGATGAATTTGACCTCGGAGAGACAGCGGACGTGATTACATCCCAGGAGTTCAGGCAAGTGCTTGTTCATTCACTTCTACTCTCACCTGAAACCGCTTGTCTGATTCCTGAGGATTTGTTAATCGCTGTCACCATGCTTCCACCAGTCTCTCCTGTTTCCCCCGAGTTCCCGCTGTTTCCGGAAGGAGTTCTCCGGGCGATGGAGGAGCGTTCCCCGAGGGAGGCGGAGCCTGAGCGCGCACTGGTCAAGGAACCACCTGCTCTCCCACGTTGTCGCCGTTCATGGAGGTCCCACCCAAATCAGTCCATCATCCAGTCAGCAACTCCTCCTTCACCGAAGAAGGAGATTCCTGCTGCGGAGCCACTGGTTTCTTCCAAGGTGTCGCCTGTAACTGTCTCCCTCACAACTTTTACCTCCGCCAATGTGGGGGTTGCAGGTTTTTCTCCAGACTCTTCTCCTTCGGTGCCGGTTTTGGAGGTTCCCTCCTCTGCATATAGAGGAGCCCAGGGCCGCCGTGGACACGGAGAGAGATAAAAGTGCTTCTGACGCTGCTGGAGACATCAAACACCAGGAGAACAGGCAAGTTCCTTCTCACTTTTCTATTACCACCAATCAAAGCACTCCTTTGGCTTGCTGTTCACGGCTGTGTCTGTAGTGGAAGAATGGAAATGCAGGTGTTTTTTTTTTCAGTGCCTCCTAGGACGCACAGTGTGCGTACTAGGACACCCTCATGCGTCCTAGGATGCAGAGATGTGCCCGCCCGTGGTACACCGAAGTGCAACAGGTTAACTAGTAATTTGGAATGTTAAATTGCTGCTACTCCTCCTCCACGGCCAGAACTTCTGGGATTTTGACAGTTTAAATATGTCATGGGCTCTCCCTGCGCTGTTGAGAAGCGCACGGAGAGCCCATGACATATACTCATCAATTAGAAACTCGTCAATTAGAAAGAAAATGGTGCTTCACTAAATTAGATGAACTCTATTTAGCTCGGACAAATCTTTTAATTTATAAAAAAATCTCTTAGAAAAGCTAGAATGAGTTATTATTCTGCATTAATAGAAGAGAACAAGAATAATCCCAGGTTTCTTTTCAGCACTGTAGCCAGGTTGACAAAGAGTCAGGACTCTGTCAGTCCTAGCATTCCCTTAGAGCTTACTAGTCAGGACTTTATGAACTTTTTCAATAATATAATTTCATCTATCAGAGATAAACATCAGTCATATTCTTCCCACCGTTAACTTAAATACAGTAACTACTACAACTCCTTCAATTGATATCCGATTGGATGAGTTTACTCCAATTGACCTTTTAGAGTTAGATAAAATAATTTCCTCATCCAAGCCTTCAACTTGTCTATTAGACCCTCTTCCTACCAGGTTATTTAAAGAAGTCTTCCCATTTATTGGTAGCTTTATTCTTCAAATAATCAATTCTTCATTAACATTAGGCCATGTACTGCAGACTTTTAAAACTGCTGCAATTAAACCCTTACTCAAAAAGCCAAAGCTGGATCCAGGAGTTTTAGTTAACTATAGACCAAACTCTAATCTCCCTCTCATTTAAAAAATCTTAGAAAGAGTTGTTGCTATGCAATTATTTGACCACTTGCAGGGAAATGGTTTACTTGAAGAGTTTCAATCTGGGTTTAGAATTCATCATAGTACTGAAAGAGCCTTAGTGAAGGTCACTAATGACCTCTTTATTGCATCTGATAATGGACTTCTTTCTGTTCTTGTTCTTTTAGATCTTAGTGCAGCTTTTGATACTATCGATCATAATATCCTACTTGATAGATCAGAACACTATGTTGGACTTAATGGAACTTCATCGCAGTGGTTTAGATCTTATTTATCTGATAGGTTCCAGTTTGTTCATGTCAATAATGAGTTTTCTTCCAACTCAAAGCTCAGTCATAGAGTTCCACAGGGATCTGTGCTAGGCCCTATTCTTTTCAGTTTATATATGCTTCTGTTAGGCAACATTATTAGAAAGCACTGTATACATTTTCATTGTTATGCAGATGAGACACAATTATACCTGTCAATGAAGCCAGATGATAGTAATCAATTAGCCATGTTAGAAGCCTGTCTTAAGGAAATCAAAGCCTGGATGACTTGTAATTTCCTGCTATTAAATTCAGATAAGATTGAAGTCATTCTATTTGGTCCAAAAAAGCCTTAGAAATACCTTTCCACATCAAACTCTTAGTTTGGATGTGGTTACTCTCTCTGAATAGTTCTGTGAGGAACCTTGGAGTTATTTTTGATCAAGATCTGTTTTTCAATTCACATATTAAATTTGTTTCAAAGACTGTCTTCTATCATTTGCGTAATATTGCCAAGATTAGGAGCATCTTGTCTCAGAGTGATGCTGAGAAACTGATCCACGCTTTTGATTTGATTATGATTTGATTTTGTATACTTTATTAATCCCCAGAGGGGAAATTGAGGGCAGCTCTAGACTAGATTATTGTAACTCTTTATTATCAGGTTGTCCTAAAACATCTTTAAAAAGTCTTCAGCTGATCCAAAATGCTGCAGCAACAGTTTTAACAGGTACTAGAAAGAGAGATCATATCTCTCCGGTTCTGGCCTCCCTTCACTGACTTCCCATAGAGTTTAGAATTAAGTTTAAAATCCTTCTTCTCACTTACAAAGCTCTAAATAATCAGGCCCCTTTTTATTTAAAAGATCTGATACTTCCCTATTATCCTAACAGAGCACTACGCTCCCAAAATGCAGGATTACTTGTAATCCTGGAATTTCCCCGTTGTGGGACTAATAAAGGCTTATCTTATCTTATCTTATCTTAATACCTAGAATCTCCAAACATACAATGGGAGGCAGAGCCTTCAGTTATCAAGCTCCTCTCCTGTGCAGCCAGCTGCCAATCTGGATTCGGGAGTCAGACTCGAGCTCTGTTTTTAAGAATAGGGTTAAAACTTTCCTTTTTGATATAGCCTACAATTAGGGAGGGATCATGTGCCTCTGAACCCTCCCTTAGTTATGCTGTTAATAGGTTTAGACAGCCGGGGGACCTCCAACAATGCACTGGGCTTCACTCTTTTCTTCACTCTCAATGAAATACTTTCGCTGGTCATTAACATCTGTTTGTTCTCTCCCATAGATTGAGTCCCCATCGTGCAGGTTGCTCTCTACATGTCTGTTCTTTTCATCTTCTCTATCCCCTCACCCCCCAGCCAGTCACAGCAAATGTCGGCCCCTCCCTGAGCCTGGTTCTACTGGAGATTTCTTCCTGTTAAATGGGAGTTTTTCCTCTCCACCGTCGCCAAGCCCTTGCTCACAGGGGATCGCCTGATTGCTGGGGTCTTTCTGCAATTATGGGGGTTTCCACTACAGTTGATAGTGCTATGAGATGGCTGTTTGTTGTGAAATGGCGCTAAATAAATAAAGTTGAATTGAATTGAATTGAACTATGTCCCCCCCAAAAAAGCAACTGGTTGGTGGTCTTCCCCAGTCCCAGGGCCACCAGACCAAAAACCAAGGCAGATCAGGTGGTCTGCCCCAGTCCCAGGGCCACCAAACCAAACAAGGTGGGTCAGGTGGTCTACCAGAGTCCCTGGCCCACCAAACCGAAGAAAACATGTGGGTTCTAAGCTCCAAAAACACAGGATCTTCTAGGACTGAGGAACACAAAGATTTCAATACAGAGCTTAGTGGTTCAAAAAAAATAACAGGATTTTCAAGATCACGGAATAACAGAAACATTTACCTTAAGAGAATCAGAATCAGAATCAGAATCAGATTTATTGCCATTGTTCATGTAGTACATAAACTAGGAATTTGTCTCGGTGCAATGCTGCAACATTAAACATGATAAAATAAAAGAAATAAACTATACATGCAATAAGGTGTAGAATAAGTGTGAGTAATACTAGTCAGCAATTTAAATATATTAGCGAGCAGCAGATAATGTGGAGAACCATATAGTGCAGTCGGTAATGCAGGAAGAAAACAGTGACGATTAACATGAGTCTGGTTGAGCTGCTGTACATAGTGCACGAGAGTCAATAAGTCACTTAGTGTTCAGCAGTCTGATGGCAGAGGGGAAGAAGCTGTTCATGTGCCGGGAGGTTTTAGTCTGGATGGACCGAAGTCTTCTACCTGAGGGGAGAGGGGCAAACAGTACGTGACCAGGGTGTGAGGGATCGGCTATGATCCGGCCAGCACGCCTCCGGGTCCTGGAGATGTACAGATCCTGGAGAGATGGGAACTTGCAGCCAATCACCTTCTCAGCAGTGCGCACGACGCGCTGCAGCCTTAGTCTGTCCCTGGCAGTGGCTCCTGCATACCACACGGTTATGGAGGAGGTGAGGATGGACTTGATGATGGCTGTGTAGAACTGCACTAACATCTTGGTGGGTAGCTTGAGCTTCCTCAGCTGCCGCAGGAAGAACATCCTCTGCTGGGCCTTTTTGATGAGGGAGCTGATGGTCGGCTCCTACTTGAGGTCCCTGGTGATGGTGCTGCCTAGGAAGCGGAAGGAATCTGCAGTGGTGATGGGAGAGCCTGTGAGGGTGAGGGGGGGGGCAGAGGGTGGTGTCGTCCACAAACTTGATCAACTTGACAGACTGGTGGCTGGAGGTGCAGGAGTTGGTATAAAGGGAGAAGAGTAGGGGGGAAAGTACACAGCCCTGGGATGATCCGGTGCTGATGCTAGCAGAGTCTGAGACAGTCTTTCCCAGCCGCACATGCTGCCTCCGGTCCGTCAGGAAGTCGGTGATCCACCTGCAGAGGGAGTCAGGCACGTTGAGCAGGGACAGCTTGTCCCGGAGCAGAGCGGGGCGGATGGTGTTGAATGCGGAGCTGAAGTCCACAAACAGGATCCTGGCGTAGGTTCCCGGGGAGTCCAGGTGCTGCAGGATGGACTGGAGGGCCAGGTTGACTGCGTCGTCTACAGACCTGTTGGCTCGGTAGGCAAACTGCAGCGGGTCCAGGAGGGGGGTGGTGATGGACTTGAGGTGGGGCAGGACCAGGCGCTCAAAGGACTTCATGACTACAGAGGTGAGCGCTACAGGTCTGTAGTCGTTAAGTCCAGTGATCCGTGGCTTCTTGGGGACAGGGATGATGGTGGAGGATTTGAGGCAGGTCGGCACGTGGCATAGCTTAAGGGAGGTGTTAAAAATGTCTGTGAAGACAGGAGCCAGCTCTTTCGCACAGTGTCTCAGGGTGGAGGGAGACACGCCGTCCGGACCGGGGGCCTTGCGCGGGTTCAGTCTGGAGAACTGTTTGAGCACGTCCTGCTCACTGATGACAAGGGCAGGGGGGGGGGGGTAGGGGGGCGCCTTTGATGAAGTAGGGATCGTGGAGGCTGTGATGCTGGAGGGGGGGGGGGGGAGTTGGACACAGATGACGAGGTGTCAAAACGGGCATAGTGTTGGGACAGTCTTTGACAAAGGGCTTTGTCATCCTGACCTTTAGGAGCCTGAGGCCGATAGTTGGTGATTTGCCTCAGTCCTCTCCACACAGAAGCAGAGTCATTAGCAGTGAACTGCTGCTGGAGTCTCTCAGAATACACAGATTTAGCTCTCCTCAGCTCTCTGTTAATCCGATATTTAACCTCCCTGTAGCAGTCTCTGTCTCCACTTTTCAACGCTGCTTCCTTCTCCTTCCTGATCTGTCTGAGCTTAGCAGTGAACCAGGGCTTATCATTAGAGTACCTCACCCTGGTGCGCGATGGAAGAATGCTCTCCTCACAAAAGTGGATATATGAGTTCACAGTGTCTGTGTACTCATCCAGATCATGCGTGGCTCCTTTAAACATGCCCCAATCAGTTATTTCCATGCACGTTTCAAGCTTCTCCTCAGCTTCACTGGTCCATTTCTTCGTAGTGCTCACAACAGGTTTAGTGAGCTTCAATCTCTGTCTGTATGTGGGAATGAGGTGGACCATCACGTGATCAGATAGTCCAAGCGCAACGCGGGGAACAGCGCGATACGCGTCCTTCACTGTGGTGTAACAGTGATCCAGCGTGTTTATTCCTCTGGTGGGGCATTTAATAAACTGTTTGTAGCGGGGGAGATCGTGGCTCAGATTGCTCTGGTTAAAGTCGCCAACCACAATAACCAGAGAGTCTGGAAAAATCAGCTCCGTGTGTTGGATGTGATCCGCGAGCACGTGCTGAGCTTCGCACGTGTCCGCGTCGGGAGGGACGTACACAGCGACGAGGATGAATGAGGCGAACTCCCGCGGGGAATAAAATGGCTTGCAGTTAATAAAAAGAAATTCCAGGGCGGGAGAACAGTGTTTGGAAATTACCGTTACATCAGAGCACCAGCTGCTGTTGATGTAAAAGCAGACTCCTCCTCCTGAGGATTTACCGGAGAGCTCTGTGTCACGATCAGCACGAAACAGCTGAAATCCCTCGAGGCGCAGCGCGCTGTCCGGTGTATTTTCCCTGAGCCAGGTCTCGCTAAAACAGAGGGCAGCCGAGGAAGAGAGGTCCTTAAAACGCATCAGCAGTCTCAGTTCATCTACCTTGTTAGAGAGAGAATTGGTATTGGACAGAAATATGCCAGGCAAAGCCGTGCGCGTGCCTCTCCTGCGGAGCCGGACGAGAGCGCCCGCTCGTCTTCCTCTCTTTCGCCATCTCACTTTTCGAGCTAAGCAATGAACCAGATCGGCGGCAGGAGCTAAAAAAAAAGGGAGTAGGTCCGTGGGAGTGAAAGTCCTGATATTTAGAAGCTCTTCACGGGTATAAGAGCTGGCAGACACACAATTGACAAACCAAAACAAACAAAGGGCACAGCGAAGCACCATGGCGACCATGGCGACCACTGTGGGCGCCATCTTAACTTACCAAGAGGTGACAACAAGGAACTCAAAAACTCAGAAGATGAAAACATGGACACATCAACCCTTGGAGATGAAATCATAGACACTTTCCCCTCTGGGGGTGACAGCATGGACATTTTACCCTTAGGGAGTGACAACATGGACACTTGACCCCCTGAAGGAGATAACATGGACATCTCAACCTCGGGAGATGACAATATGGACATCTCTACCTCGGGAGACAACAACTTGGGAACATAGACCTTGGAAGATGGCTACTTGGGAACATAGACCTTGGGAGATTACAACCTGGGGACACAGACCTCAGGAACACATGATGGAGGAATTCTGGCCACAGAAAGACATGGCGGGAAATCCACAGCCTCTGAAACGCCAGTGATGAGCTGACCATCGGCAAAACCAGATTACAAGGGCTGAAGATCCTCAAGTCCTGCCATCTGGGGATCCATCCCCAGACTGGCCACCTTAGAAAGGGAGGAAGAAACATCAGCAAGGGGTTGCCTGACCTCTGGAACATTAACTGGAACATAGACCTCCTGCGACCCTATCTTCGACCAGGTCACCTTGGATGATGGAGAAGAGCAGGATAAGGAGTCGCCAAAAACACCAGGAGCTAGTCAAGACTTAACTAATATTGATGTTATGAAAGTAAAGAAAAGTACTTGCCTGAGCTCCTGATCCTCTGCTGCAGGGGTGACCTCCTCAGGATGAGGAATACAGGCAGGCGGGGCAGGAACAAGAACTAGGGAATGACGTGGAGCAGGTACGGTAACCAGGGAATGACGTGGAGCAGGTACAGGAGCCATGGAACGATGTGGAGCATGAACTGGAGCAGTAGAATGACGTGGAGCAGGAACTGGAGGAGTGGAGCGACATGGAGCAGGAACTGGAGCTGTGGAACAACGGTGAGCAGGAACTGGAACTGTGGAACAATGCCAAGCAGGAACTGAAATTGTGGAGCGACGTGGAATAGGAACTGGAGCTAAGTGGCGCGGTGGAGCAGATTCTGAAGCTGGAACGTCCATAACCAGCTGGGTCTGACCCAGCTGGGACACGTGCTCTGGTAGAAGACACAGCTTGTACTCCAACATTAGCTCCTCCCGAGCCAGTACAGCCTGCTTACGTTCTTTTTGTTCCTCTTCGTCCCCCTCACACAGGGGTTCCAGTGCAGCAGTCCCAATCTGGCAAAACTTTGTGCCCAACGGTGTCAGAGTAGAGGCAGCTGCTGCTCGAGGGCCCTATGAAGCAGCACACTCCTACAGATAATCTGGTTTCCACCCAGAATTGGCAAACACTCAGAAAAAACAGAAACAGATACAGGGGATGCAGGTGAGGATGGAAGGATGGAGCAGACAGCAGAGTGAATGGCAGAGGCGGGTGGTAAGAGCTTAGCAGTGGAAACCGGCCGCCATCGGCCCCTCCCACTGGGAACCCGGCAAGACCTATCATTTATTGGTGTTAAAAAATGAACAGGTACTTGCCTGAATTCCTCCTCTGCTGCCGCTGAACGTCCAGGCGTCTCCCTCTGGGTGGCTCTGGAGAACGTCTGGTTGGGAGCTGTGGGTGAAGAGGTGGAGCGACGAGAGCAGCGGTGTCTCCTTGAAGCTTCTTTCCACCTGGGGCCCCCAAATGTCAACTTGCAGCCAAGAAGCTCCCTCCACCGGAGAGAGAACAGGCGGCCCGAAAGCTGGCTCCCGTGAGGAGCAGAAAGCTGGTAGTTGAGGCGGTGAAGGAAGCATTTCCTTGTCAGGGGATGGGAGCACGAACTCGGTCTAGGTGTCGACAAGTTCGCTACTTTCCCCCAGCAATCCCAAACATCCTCCAGAGAGAGGCTGCTTCAAGTGGCAGCTGCCAGATCCTCCACAGTGGCCACAGACTCACACTTGTTGCAGCCAGCCTCCTCTTTCTGCCAGGCTCGCTAGCGGAATCAATGACTGGCTGCATCATTCTATCATGTTGCGCCCTTCAGGACAGAGAACAGGACTCCAACGTATAGCGAGCAGTATACAGCAGACTGTGGGGTTTTTCTCTGCACTATGGTGCCATGAGACGGCCTCTGCTGTGATGTGGCGCAGTATAAATAAAGCTGAATTGAACTGAATTGAATTGAACTGAATTGAACTGAACTGAATTAACAATAAGTCGCTCAGAAGCCAAAACAAAAACTAACTCAGACAGTATTGCCAGACAAATTTACAGCACTTGAATCTTGGGCAAGGCAGGCAGAACTGAAACATGTGTATACACCAGAACGACACAGCACCAAACAGAGGAGCTGCATCCTTTAAATAGTGCACAACATAATCATGAAACACGAGACAGGTGAAAAAAAATCAATAATGGGTTAACACAAACAGAGGGAGACACAGGGCAGACATGATCAAACACAATGACAAAACAGAATTCAAATCATAAATGATACTAAATAACACTGGGAACAGAATCAAAACCAACAGACAATGATAAATTCAGAAAATACAACATGAACCCATAAAACAAAACACACAAAGAAACAGAAGTAAATACAGAGCAGGAATGACCCTCTGGCCATCCCGGACACATTGACTTCCAATATCATTGACCTCCAACGTCACTGACCTCAACATCATTGATCCTAACATCATTGACCTCCAACATCATTGACCTCATGACCTTGGCATCATTGATCTCAACATCTCTGACCTCACCATCAATGACCTCCAATTCCACCCATCTCAACATCATTGACCTCCAACATCATTGACCTCCAAAGTCAGTGATCTCAACATCATTGATCCCAATATCATTGACCTCCTACATCATTGACCTTCAATGTCACTGATCTCAACATCATTGACCTCCACCATCACTGACTCAAACATCTCAAACTTGTACAATCACTGATCTGCACCATCACTGACCTCACCAGCAATGATCCCAAAATCATTGATCTCAACATCATAAATATCCATCATCACTGATTTCAACATCATTGACCTCCACAATTCTGACTCAGACATAATAAACCTAAAAAATTATTGACCTTCACCATCAATGAGCTCACAATCACTGACCTCCAACATCACTGACCTCAACCATCACTGATTAAAACATCACTGATCTTAACATCACTAACCTCCACTTGACTGACTCAAACATCACAAACCTCCACCGTCACTTACTCAAACACCAAAAACCTCTCCGATCACTGACCTTCACCATTACTGACCTCACCATCACTGTCCCCAACATCACTGATCTCAACATCATTGACCTCCACCATCACTGACCTAAAACATCACTGGCCTCCAACATCATTGACATCCAACATCACTGTCATCCACAATCATTGACATCCAACTCCAATGAGTTCCATAGACCTCACCCATCACTGAACGCCAACATCACTGACCTCCACCATCAGTGACCTCCAACATCATTGACCTCCACCATCACTGACCTCCAAAATCATCGACCGGCATATCACTGATACCAACGTCAATGATCTCAACATCATTGACCTCCATGATCACTGGCCTCCAACATCACTGACATCCAACATCATTGTCATCCACCATCACTGACCTGTGACAGCACTGATCCCAGCATCACAGACCTCACCCATTACTGACCGCCAACATCACTGACCCCCACCATCACTGACCTGTGACATCATTGACCTCCTACATCACAGACCTCCACCATCACTGACCTCCAACATCATTGACCTCCATCACTGACCTCCACAATCAATGATTCCATCAATGATCTCAACATCAACCTCCATGATCAATGACCTCCAACATCATTGATCGCAACAATGATCTTAACATCATTGACCTCCACGATCACAGATCTCCAACATCACTGATCGCAGCATCACTGACCACTACCATCACTGACCTCCAATCACTGATCTTAACATCATTGACCTCCATATCACTGACCTCCAACATCATTGACCTCAACCATCACTGACACAAACATCACAAACCTCCATGATCACTGACCTTTACCATCAGTTACCTCACCATCACTGACGTCCACCAACACTGACCTCCAACATCATTGACCTCCATCATCATTGACCTCCACCATCATTGATCTTCATATCACTGACCTCCATATCACTGATCTCAACATCATTGTTCCCAACATCATTGACTTCCACAATCAATGATCCCAACATCAGTTTTCTCAACATCATTAACCTCCACGAACAACAACACTGACCCCAGCTTCATTGACCTCAACCATCACTAACCTCAACCAACAATGACCTCCAACATCATTGACCTCCATCATTATTGAACTCCAACATCATTGACCTCCACCATCACTGATCTCCAACAACACTGACCTCCATATCACTGATCTCAACATCATTATTCCCAACATCATTGACTTCCACAATCAATGATCCCAACATCAATGATCTTGACATCATTCACCTCCATGAACAACAACACTGACCCCAGCGTCATTGACCTCAACCATCACTGACCTCCACCATCAATTACCGCCACCATCATTGACCTCCACCATGACTGACCTTCAACATCACTCACCTCCACCATCACTGATAACCACCATCATTGATCTTAACATCACTGACCTCCAACATCACTGACCTCCAACATCACTTGATCTTAACATCACTGACCTCCAACATCAGACCTCCAACATCACTGACCTTCACCATCACTGACCCAAATATCACTAACCTCCACCATTATTGGCCTCCACCATCACTGACTGTTGTGTTCATTGTGGTTAATATCATATTTATTGCTTGGTATTATGTGCCATCTAGTGGCCGTTTTTAGTTAACTTATTTTAGACAGTAGAAGAAGAACTCAGACAGGAAGTTGTTGGAAAAATGGTCCCACTGCAATACACGGCAGCTCCACTTTCCTGGTCTTCTTTATTCATTTGTGTTTGTTAAAGCATTGTCTGTAAGTATTTTATAGTAGAAATAATTAGTCACCACATACGTTGTCTTCGGTTTGGTAGTCTAGCGTTTTTGGTGCACTATTTCACATTGAAAACCGTATGTTAATGTTTATACTAGTTGCTAAGCTAACGGCTGCTACTCCTTGCTTTACATGTGTAAATAAGATAGTCATTGCCTGTGATTGTTATTTTTGCCCAAATTGACATGTGTATGTCTTGTTTTTCTGTATTGTTACAGTTTCACAAAATTAAAGATTCAGTAAACTACACTGAACGTCTTCTGGAGTTTGAAGAGTTTCTGGATCTGTGTTTAGCTGTTTGGATAGCTAGATCAGCTTCTAACAAGGCCATTTACTAACTAACTAACTAACTAACCTGCACTTATATAGCGCTTTTCTAGTCACAAAGACCACTCAAAGCGCTTTCATTAATACTAACCCTCTATTCTAAGGGCCTATAGGAAACAGATATCTAGGGACAATTTAGAACAGCCAATTAACCTAACATGCATGTTTTTGGCATGTGGGAGGAAACCGGAGAAATCCCGGAGTAAACCCACGCAACACGGGGAGAACATGCAAACTCCACACAGATCACTGTTGGTCGGGGGCTGGGATCGAACCCACGATCCCACGATCCCCACAATCCCCCGGCCAAGGGTAAACTGTGCTGCCGCAGTGCTAACCACTGCGCCACCGTGCAGCCCAATTACAGTGAAAAGACGGCACCACGGCAAGCAACAAAGCTACAGAAGCCATCACGTGGAGCCACTGCCATCTCAAAGAGCTAAGTAAAGTGCAAATGGGCATCAGAAGCCCACTCATCAATTTAACTCCTCTACATATAAGACAAACCGATTCAAAATGTCTAAAAGCAAATCTCAAAAAAGTGACATTCGATCAGTCCTCTCATGAAAACCATCATCGCGAGCAGGCTCAGCAGCAAACATTGAATTACTAAGAGCAAAAGCAAAGGCAGAAGCCGCTCAAGCCAGAGCCTCATATGCACAAAAAGAAATAGAAATTAAAGTTGAGCAAGCACGTTTACAAGCCACTCTCGATGCTCTTAGAAGAGAGCAAGAAAAGGAAGCTGCTATTGCAGAAGCTAATACTTTAGAAGCTGGACTACTTGAATTGAACCTTGAAACACGCAGTGAAACTTACGGGTCATCCTCTTGCTGACGGCCAAAAACAATGCACTGCTCAATATGTATTAGAACAAGCAGCTGTCACTGCAGAGCAGCAACCCATTCCACAAAAGACTGAAATTGTCACTCCAGCAGCTCCTTCCCGACCTGTAGTGGCAAAGCAGGGAAGCAAATCAAGCTACACGTCAAACCAGGCTGCATCTGCCAACGACTTTGATAAACCCTTGTCTACTAGCTTTAAAACACTCGCACCCATGAACCAAAGTATCCCCAAAACATACAATGCTCGCAGCGATTATGTGCCAACCCAGCCAACCTATGATCTTGCCAAATATCTTGCACGCAGTCAACTCATAACCTCAGGCCTTTCCACCTTTGATGACCAGCCTGTGAACTATTGGGCGTGGAAATCATCCTTTAAAAGCGCCATAGCAGGTCTAGACCTATCTGCAGGAGAAGAGCTTGATTTGCTAGTACGGTACCTTGGTAAAAACTCAGCCAAACAAGTCAAACAAATGAAAGCAGTCAACATCAGGCACCATGAAGCAGGTTTAATGATGGCTTGGGAGAGACTTGAGGAAGCATATGGCTTGACAGAAGCCATAGAGCAAGCCCTGTTTCACAAAGTCGAAAACTTCCCTAAAATCACGACAAGAGATCCTCTTAAACTTCGCGATCTAGCAGATTTACTGTTAGAGCTGGAGTCTGCCAAGCTCGATGGCTATTTACCGGGCTTGTCTTATTTAGATACATCTAGGGGGATCCAACCAATCGTTGACAAATTACCTTACATCATACAGGAGAAATGGACGACTTACGGCTCAGGGTACAAACGTGAACATGGCGCCAGCTTTCCTCCCTTCACTGTTTTTGTCAACTTCATACGTACCAAAGCCAAAACACGAACGGACCCCAGTTTTAACCTGCACATCTTTAATCAGCCTGCACTGGAGGGAAAACACAGTTTGGAGAGATTTTCTAAAGTGTCAATATATGTTCATAAAACGCAAGTATCTTCAGTGGTCAAATCAGAGAGAGAAAGGATGAAAATCCCAGCTAACCCAAACAAGCAATGTCCAATTCACAATAAACCCCAGATGCAGAGGATTCAGAGAAAAAGCTCTGGAAGAGTGCAAACAGATTCTCAAAAGTTATTTACCTTTTGTTCTTATTAAAGACAAAAATAGAAAGGAGATGTTTTTACCTTCTTTACGTGTTTCGACTGTGCACTGCAGCCTTCGTCAGAAGAGTCAACTGATTGCTGCCAGGTGTCATTTTATCAGCTGACTTTTGTAGGCGGGGCCAGCCCAGCAGACCTGTCAGATCCACCGAGCCGGCCCCGCTTTCCACTGTCCGATGGTCTCTGGAGAATGTGGTCCCAGGTGTGGGAAAGCATAAAGGCCCCCTCATCCCGGTTCATGGTATCTTTTCCCCGCTTCCTGATTTCTAGAAATCAGATATCTAGAAATCAGGAAGATATCAGGTATCTTTTCCCCGCTTCCTGACTGAATGGTAGGATGGTACAGTAAATTCATTCCCCATTTTGCTGAAAGAGCAGCGATTCTGACTGACCTCACTAAGGCTTCAGCACCGAATAGGGTAAAATGGACAGAGGAGTGTGGTAGAGCTTTTGAAGATCTGAAGAGTGCTATTTCTGGTGAGAAGGTTCTCTACAGTCCAGATTTTGCTCGTCCATTCATTTTACAGACAGATGCTTCAGGAGTTGGCATCAGAGCAGTACTTCTCCAGGAGGTGGAGGGAGAGAGACACCCAGTACTGTTCTTGAGCCATAAGTTGTTGGACCGGGAGACGAGATACTCTACGGTAGAGAAGGAATGTCTTGCCATGAAATGGGCAATAGGGTCTCTGAAATATTATTTACTGGGGCATCATTTCATGTTGGAAACAGGTCATCGGGCCCTACAGTTTGGGCGGCAGTGGCTCAGGAGGTAGAGCAGGTTGTCTAATAACCCGATGGTTGGTGGTTCGAATCCCGCTCTCCCCAGATATCCTGCTGTTGTGTTCCTGGGCAAGACACTTCACCCGCATTGCCTCCAGTGCCCATAACACTGGGTATGAATGTGTATAAATGTTCGGTGGTGGCCGGAGAGGCCGTTGGTGCGGATTGGCAGCCACGTTTCCGTCAGCCTGCCCCAGGGCAGCTGTGGCTACAGTAGTAGCTTGCCACTACCATTGTCTGTCTGGAGTGAATGAATAATGTATCTACTTGTAAAGCATTTTTGAGTGTCTATGGTAAAGCGCTATATAAATCTGATGCATTATTATTATTATTATTATTACAGTGGCTGAACAGGATGAAGGACATGAACAGTTGTCTTACAGGGTGGTATGTGTCCCTTCAGCCATATAACTTTACTGTTCGGTATGTGGCAGGGAAAACCAACCTTGTGGCAGATAGTCTCTCCAGAGTACATTACTCTTAGAGTACTGTACTCGGGAAAGAGGGGAGGAAATGTGACGACGGAGTGTCGCCACTGCCATGGTTTCCTGTAATTGTGATTATATTATATGTGTAGTATTTGTAAATGTTAATATGATTGTTGGATAAAGTGCACATATTATTTGGATCTGTTTTTGACTAATTTGAATTCCCTTTTGTGAGATAATTGTTATGGTTAATTGTATTAATTGTGTAAAACAATTGAATCTTAAAACCACGTACCTTTGCCAGCATGCTTCCTGGTGGTGTCCGGGCAAAAGACTCTTTAGGGGTTGAATGCCTTTTAAAGGATACCAGGAGGAAGGAAGTATGTGATGGTGAGTTTAGGGGTGATTTAAATATGTAAATAGGGGTTTAAATTATTTATTGTATTATTTATGGTGTATTTATGGTGTATTATTTATTCTGTAAATAGGTGGGAATTATTTGTGTATTTATGTCTCTTTTAGATGTTATTGGGTATGTGGGGAAATAGGAAAATGTTTATTGTCTTACCTGGGGTTATGGTATGTTCCAATTAACTCTGATTATCTCACATAGTATATAACAGTTGTTGGTCATTTGGTGGTTTGGTGTCGGATGTTCGTTGAAGTTATTGCCTGTGAAGATTTTGGAATAAATGAAAAATTGCTGATTGCAAACTGTCTGGAAGCCTCCGTTTCTGATCTGGTGTGCCTAGACCGCTCGTTATCGTTACACCTCTATCATCACTGACCTTCAACATCACTCACCGCCACCATTACTCACCTCCACCATCACTGATCTCCAACATAATTGACCTCCACCATCACTCACCTCTACACCACTGGCCTCCAGCATCCCTCACCTCCCCCATCACTCATCTCCAACATCATCGACCTCCAACATCATTGACCTCAAATTCACTGTCCTCCACCATCACTCACCTCCACCATCACTCACCTCGAACATCACTCACCTCGAACATCACTGACCTTGAACATCATTGACCTCGAACATTACTGACCTCGAACATCATTGACCTCGAACATCACTCACCTCAACAATACTGACCTCTATATCCCTCATTCCAACATCACTAATCTCAGCATCATTGGTCCCAACATCATTGACCTCTAACAGGTTCCGGTTCAGGTTCCTTTATTTATACTTGTAGACCAAACCATTACACTAAAGAAAAGGATAAAACAGATTCAATAAAAGCCTGACAAAACATCGTCATTATGTTTCGGTCAATACAAAAGTGTGCGAGTTTCCTTAAGCAATGCAAATGTTGCTGGCCCTTTTTGCACACCCTTTCACCGTTCTCTTTAAAGTTTAATTTACTGTCAACAACAGTCCCAAGATATATGAAAGACTGCACACATTCAATGGTCTGACCTTTTAGTATTCAGTTCAATTCAATTCAATTTTATTTATATAGCACCAAGTCACAGCACTGGTCATCTCCAGGCACTTTACAAAAAAGGGTGAGTTTAGGCCATGCTCTCAAATTTATAGAACCCAGCAGAGACCCCTAAGAGTAAGCACTGCGGTGACACAAGTGAGGAAAAACTTCCCTTTAACAGGCAGCAACCTCAAGCAGAACCATAGCTCATAGAGGATGGCCACCTGCCTCGACCGGCTGGGTTGAAAAAAGAGGTAAAAAGTAGGAGGCCTTGCAGTAGCTACATTCAAAATAAACATAACTATACAATTCAACATTAACATTCACAGCCAGACCTTCTAGTATCAAGCCGGGTTAGGCTCCACATGCGGGTGAAGGCCTGGCAGCGGCAACATTTTTAACTATAGGCTTTATCAAAGAGAAATGATTTCAACTTACTCTTGAATAAAGAGTGTCTGCCTCCCGAACTGAACTGGGAAGATGGTTCCACAGGAGGGGAACTTGATAATTTAAAGCTCTACCTCACAATTTTCTTCTGGAGACATTGGAGACCACCAGTAATGTGGATTTTTTGGAGCATAGCGCTCTGGTTGGATGATAGGGAACTATGAGTTCTTGCAGGTAAGAAGGAGCCATACTATTAAGGGCTTTATTAGTTAGGAGCAATATCTTGAATTCAATTCTATATTTTATTGGGAGCCAATGTAAAGAAGCTAAAACTGGAGTAATGTGATCTCTTCTCCCTGTTCTCATTAGGATATGTGCCGCTGCATTCTGAATGAGTTGGAGAAACTTTATGGACTTACTAGGACAACCTGAAAAAAGTGAATTACAATAGTCTAGTGTAGAGGTGATAATGGCGTGGACAAGTTTCCCTGCATCTTTATGAGACAGGATGGACCTAATTTTAGAAATATTACACAGATGGAAGAAGGCAGTCTTAATGGTTTGCTGTATATGAAAGTTAAAAGACATATCTTGGACAAAGACAACTCCAAGATTCCTAACAGAGGACTCAGAAGCCAGTGCAATGCCATCTAGTGTTATTATCTTACTAGAAAGAATACTTCTGGCTTGTTTGGGGTCAAGAACAATGACTTCAGTTTTATCCGTATTCAGCAATAGAAAGTTGTAGTTCATCCAGGTTTTGATATCCTTAAGACACTCCTGGAGTGAACCCAAATGGCTGGGATCATCTGGATTGATGGATAAATATAATTGAGTGTCATCAGCGTAACAGTGAAAATGAATAGAATGCTTCCTCATAATGTCTCCCAAAGGCAGCATATACAATGTAAACAGTATTGGTCCAAGTATCGATCCCTGCAGAACTCCATAACTAAGCTCCATAGGTCTGGATAGAGGACTTGCTATGGACATAAAACAGCTAGACAGAAAATTTACAGCTATTGCAGTCTCTGAAACCTGGCTTAATGAAGAGCAGGCTCCCCTGATGGCAACAGAAGGATATCAGATGTTTCATATTAACAGATCTCAAAAAAAGGGTGGTGGTGTTGCACTGTATATTGATGACCTGTATAGGTGTAAGCTTGTAAATGGAATGTCCTTTGCACTACCAGGGATTTTGGAATGTGTTACTGTTGAGATTGACCAAAATAAAACAAAAAATCTAATTATAAGTTGTATATATAGAACGCCGGGAACTTGCATTGAGACATTCAGAGATAAATTAGTCGAGCTGTACAATAATATTACTAGAAAGAAAATGGTAGTAACTTGTGGAGATTTCAATATTGATTTACTAAATCCACATCAACAAAATGTAATTACAGAGTTCATGAACTCTATGTACAGCATGAGTCTATATCCCACAATAACACATCCCAGTAGAATCACAGTTCACACTGCTACACTTATTGACAACCTGTTTGTTAATATTATTGATAAGAAAATAGAAAGTGGATTATTGATAAATGATATAAGTGACCACTTGCCAACCTTTGCACTTATCCATGGCCACACGGGGGCCAATACAGAAAAAATTTTAAAATCGTTCAGATACAAATCACCAAATGCAATTAGTTCTTTTAAAGAGGACTTGCTGAAGCAAGACTGGACAGAAGTCTATGTATCAGATGTAAATGAAGCCTATGACACATTTATAAACATTGTAACCACTCTTTATGAAAAAAACAGTCCATTAGTAAAAAAAAAAAGCTTAAACATAAATTTGCCGATAAGCCATGGTTAACCAAAGGATTACAAAAGGCGTGTAAAAAGAAAAATTTATTATATAAAGCTTTCCTAAAGAAAAGGACAAAAGAAGCAGAGCAGCGGTATAAAACATACAAAAATAAGTTAACATATATAATAAGATGTAGTAAGAGAGACTATTACAGTAAAGAACTGGAGAAAAACAGAGACAATATTAAAAATACATGGACAATACTTAACAGTATTCTTGGAAATAAAAGCAGAAATACAAGCTACCCAACCGATTTTTCAAAAAATAATAAAACGACTCAGAGTGTGAATGCAGCTTCACCTGCAGATGAATTTAATAACTTTTTTGTTAACATTGGTCCTAATTTGGCTCGAGAAATACCCACTACGGCGCCTACAGGTGATACAATAAGCAATAACACTGCTATAAAAGACTCCATTTTCATAAAGAACACAGACGAAAGAGAGGTCATTGAAATTGTTAAATCGTTTAAAAGTAAAACATCTACGGACTGTGATGGTATTGACATGCTCTTAGTCAAAACTATTACTGAATGCTTAGTGAAACCACTGACGTATATCTGTAACCTGTCTCTCCAAACAGGTATATTTCCCAATGCAATGAAAATAGCTAAAGTAATTCCGATATACAAGATGGGTGACAGAGGGGAATTCTCAAACTATAGACCAATTTCACTATTGCCGCAATTTTCCAAGATACTTGACAAAATATTCTATGAGAGAATTGACAACTTCATACTGAAGAATAATTTATTGTGTGAGCAGCAATATGGGTTCAGACACAAGAGGACAACTGCATTTGCTCTAATGGAATTTATAGAAAAAATATCAACTGCCATTGAAAATAAAGAGTATTCAGTTGGGGTATTCCTGGATCTTAAAAAAGCATTTGATACAGTGGATTATAATTTATTATTAAAGAAACTACAAAATTGTGGTATTAGAGGGGTAGCACTGTCCTGGTTAAGTAGTTACTTAAAGAACAGATATCAGTATGTATGTGTTGGTAACAAAAACTCACAGTTACTGAAGGTTACTTGTGGAGTCCCACAGGGTTCAGTTTTGGGGCCATTATTATTCAATATGTATATAAATGATATATGTAAAGTTTCAGAAAAAATGGACTTAATATTGTTTGCCGATGACACTAATCTATTATGCAGTGGAAGCAATTTGGAACAACTTCTGGATACACTCGGAAAGGAATTAGGAAAGCTTAAACTGTGGTTTGATTCAAACAAATTAACACTCAATTTAAGTAAGACAAAATTTATAGTCTTTAACAGCCATCACAACAACTCAGTATCTAAACTCAGTGTAAATGGTGTAGAGATTGAAAGGGTATCCAAAACTAAATTTCTTGGAGTAATAATTGATAATAAACTGTGCTGGAAGTCACATATTAATTATATTAAAGGTAAAATATCCAAATCAATTGCAATATTACACAGAGTGAAATATTTGCTGAATCAACCCACACTATATACCTTGTACCATTCATTAATACTCCCATACATGACATATTGTACTGAAGTATGGGGAAATACATATAAAACAAACATATATCCAGTCTTTATGCTTCAGAAGAGAGCTATTAGAATAATAAACAAAGCTGCTTACAGGGAACCAACAAACCCACTTTTTCTTAAATTAAAAGCTCTCAAGTTGAAAGATCTGGTTGACTTTAAAACGGCAATAATAATGTTTAAAGTGAAGAATCTATCACTGCCCGCAAATATCCAAAAGTTGTTCCAAATAAGGGAGAAACAATATCATTTCAGAGGAACATGTATATTTCAAAATCCTTCAGTGAGAACTACCACCAAGCAACACTGTGTTTCAGTGCAAGGAGTCAGATTATGGAACGATTTTGGACCTGAATTAAAATCATGTACAACGCTTGGACAATTTAAACTAAAACTAAAGGAAGAAATACTCCAAACATATATACAAGATGACATGTAAAATCACATAAGAATTGTCATATCCAGCCTGTGTTGTGTTGTAGCTTAGTTTTTTCTGTCACATTTTGTCTTAGCTTCGTTTTTGAATTGTAATCGCTCTTGTCTTGTTTTTTTTCTTTTGAATTCTTGGATGGAATATGGGTGGGCAATATAAGCTGCGGCTTCAGCCATCACCCATTTCGGATAACTTATGTTGAACTGTATAATCAGAGGAGTTATTGTCTAATTTGACCTTGTTGGATTTTCTTTCCCCCTTTGTTATATTATTCAGTTTCTTTTAACCTGTACTATCCGAACTAAAGATTCATTCATACATTCATTCATTCATTCATTCATTCATTCACATAGACAAACTGGGAATGGTCTGATAAATAAGACTGGAACCATCTTAGTATTGTTCCTTTCAAACCAATTTACTGTTCAAGTCTCTCTAGCAGAATATGGTGTCATGAACGCCCCTCTGGGGCAGAAAGACAGACTCAGGCGCTGAACTGCAGTTGTGACATTTATTACAAGAAGAGAACAAAAATTCCAAAACTGTGCAAGTGATACAAAAATACAAATGAAGGTAACTTATATAGAGAGGTACTCCAGAGCCGGAATAGCTCTGGAGGAGACGAGAAGTTACTAGGGGGAATAAAGTCCATACAATGCAATACTGCCCTAATGAAGCAGTGAACTACTTAAATAATAGATACAAATGAGCAGCAGGTGCAGGAGCTGAGCTGGCAGGTGACCTAATTACAAAACTGCTCACAGCTGACAGGAGAGCAGACTGTGAGCAGCGAGTGGGAGTGTCTGGAGAGGGAGGCACAAAAGACAAAAAGACAAAAACTCAAAATACATACATAAAACAAAATAATAATGACAGGTATGCAATTCTCAAAAATAAATTGAGTCTGAGCTCAGAGACAACATTTGAGCTCAGACTCATGACATATGGTGGTCAATGGTGTCAAAGGCAGCACTAAGGTCTAATAAGACAAGGACGGAGACAAGTCCTTTGTCAAATGCCATGAGGAGGTCATCAGTAACTTTCACTAAGGCTGTCTCTGTGCTGTGGTGTTTCCTAAAACCTGACTGAAATTTCTCAAATATAGAATTATTTTCTAAAAAAAGTGCACAGTTGATTGGCGACTACTTTTTCGAGGATCTTGGAAAGGTAGGGGAGGTTAGATATTGGTCTATAATTGGCCAGAATCAAGTGAAGGTTTTTTAAGCAAAGGTTTAATTACTGCCACTTTAAAAGACTGTGGTGCATGCTCTGTCAATAGGGACATATTAATTATGTTCAAAAACGGTAGACTAATCAGAGGTAGCGACTCCTTCAGGAGTCTAGCAGGGATTGGGCCTAAGAGACGGGTAGTTGGTTTAGAGGCTGAGACTATTAAGGCTAGATCAGAATGACTAATAAGAGAAAATTCAGAAAAGTGGAGTTCTGAGCCTGTGGACACAGCAGTGTTAGGCAGAGGCTTGGTATTTTTGAAGGGCTATTTTTTGGAATAATATTCCTGATACTGATAATTTTATCATTAAAAAAATTCAAAAAGTTGTCAGCACTAAGAATTGGAGGAATGTAGGGATCTATGGCATTTTGGCTCTTGGTTAGCTGAGCCACAGTGTTAAAAAAAACCTATGGTTGTTTTTTTTTTTCTATCAAGGATGAATAGTACTGTCGCCTAGCACTACGGAGAGATTTCTTATAGTTGAAAAGGCTGGCATTCCAGGCTGAACATAATTCTTCTGTCTTATTTGCACACCAAAGCCTTTCACAGAATCTAACTTTCTGTTTTAACTCACGAGTGTGGGAGTTGTACCATGGAGCTAATCTCCTATTTTTAATAGTTTTCTTTTTTAGAGGGGCTATGGAGTCAATTGTTGTCCGCAGTGAGGCTGCAGTACAATCAACTAAAAGGTCTAATTCTAATGGATTCAAGCAGTCAGTGCCGTCATCTGCTATACTGAGACATGGTAATAGAGTAAGTGCTGAAGGGATTAATTCTTTAAAGCGAGCCACAACACTATCAGGTAAGTATCTGGTGACTATATTTCTGCTTGATGCTGTAAAATCAGATAACACAAATTTGAAAGTTGTTATGAGTGTGCACTTTATGAACACACAAATGGAAAAGACGAGCCCGCTTGCAGGTGAAGAGTGGAATTTCTTAAATAAAGAGCTCAACATGCAATGTGTCCAACATAAAATATCCAAAAAACGATAAGTAACACAGCAGGCTAGAAATGTTCAGCTGAGACTGGTTTGGTTATGAGGAGAGTAGTTCATGTCAGCCCCCAGGGAGAAACTAACCACTGGAGGGAAAGCTAGACAAATGAACTGGAAAATGGAGGACTTACATAAATGGGTTGGAGCGCAGCTGGGCTCTGAAAACAACGCCAAACGTAGTCCAGGGAAAAATAGTCCAAACACAGGAGATGAACTGAACAGGGCACAAGCTGCGAGCAGGAAGCTGACTAATGCCATGACAGTGAGTGAATGAACTGACAGAAAATAAATACACAGTCAGCTAATGGTGCAGAGTGAATACAAGTGTGTGACAGTGACAGATGTACTGATTACAGGCTGCACACTACAGCGGCAGGCTGAGCAGCCAATGGGAAGTGCCTGGAGGAAGAGGTAGAGGCAAGACAGAACACAGAATAATTCAAAGCAATAAGTGGACAAAACAGGAAAGAAAAATTCAATAATAGTCTGTGTCTGGGGTCTGGAGTGGCCAAATAGCCCCAGACACATGACAGAAAGTTATCAAGTAATGGTCAGTCAGTGTAGGACTTTGAGGAATGACGAGCAGCTCATCAATTTCTACACCATAGGCCAAGACCAGGTCAAGGGTGTGATTATGATGATGAGTTGGTTTACTAACACACTGAGAAAAACCATTTGAATTTAAGAGGGAGAGAAATGCTACACTATGACTATCATTATCAACGTCTATATGAATATTAAAATCAGCAGCTATGATAATCTTGTCTGAACTGAGAACTAAGGTTGTTAATTCAACAAAAGAAGCACTGGGAGGGCGATATACTGTGGTAAATAAAATAGGTTGTTCTGACCTCCAGGATGGGCGTGCTAAGCTAAAAATTAAGCATTCAAAAGAGTTATAATTTAAGTTTAGCTTAGGCTGAGGGTTCATTGGTAATGTGGATTCATATATTATCGCGACACCACCACCTCAGCCAGTGTTTCTAAGAATATTAATATTATCATAGCTGGGGGGGGGGGGGTCATTGATACTAACAAAGTCATCGGGGCGTAGCCATGTTTTTGTGAGACAGAGTATATTTATATTATGATCCATAAGATCATAATGATCTTATAATATGATCCATAAGATCCATAATCCATAATATGATCCATAAGATCATGGAGAAGCCCGGGAATATGGTGAGGATCATGTTCTTTGACTTCTCCAGTGCTTTCAACACCATCCAACCGATGATCCTGAAGGACAAGCTGCTGCGCGCAGGGGTGGACCAGCACCTGTCATCATGGATCCTGGACTACCTCACGAACCGGCCTCAGTTTGTGAGAACCCGGGACTGTGTGTCCGACACGATCATCAGTAGCACGGGGGCCCCCCAGGGAACGGTGCTGGCTCCCTTCCTGTTCACTCTTTATACTGCGGACTTCTCACACAACACAACACACTGCCATCTACAGAAGTTCTCTGATGACTCTGCGATCGTTGGCCTCATCTCCAATGGAGATGAAGCTGAGTACAGAGGGCTTATCCAGGACTTCGTGGACTGGTGCCATCGGAACTGCCTCCAGATCAACGCGAGGAAAACTAAGGAGCTGGTGGTGGACTGCCGCAGGCATGGGCAGCCCCTCACAGTACCAGTAAATATACAGGGAACAGACATCGAGATGGTGACATCCTATAAGTACCTGGGTATTCATCTGAACAATAAACTAGACTGGTCACACAATACTGATGCACTCTACAAGAAGGGACAGCGCAGGCTGTTCCTGCTGAGGAGACTCAGGTCTTTTGGTGTACAAGGGGCGCTGCTGAAGTCATTCTATGACACGGTGGTGGCATCAGCCATCACTTTTGGAGTGGTCTGCTGGGGCAGTGGCATTACTGCAGCCGATAGGAAGAGACTGAACAAACTGATTAAGAAAGCTAGCTCTGTCCTGGGGCAGCGCCTTGATCCGATGGAGGAGATAGGAGAGAGAAGGACGGTGGCTAAACTGTCATCTCTGCTGGAGTCCGAGTTCCACCCTATGCAGGACATACTGAATGCACTGAGGAGCTCATTTAGCAGCAGACTACATCATCCCAGGTGCACAACCGAGAGGTTTCGTAGGTCCTTCCTACCAACGGCTGTCAGACTGTACAACCTAAGCAGGGCTGCTCGCAGAGATAGCAAAAAGACGTAACAAACTAATAGTTTTTTGAATGCAAAAGATGCAATAGACTTACACAATGGTCCCCTCCGGCATACAACTAGGAACATACCGGTCGCTATGGAGGGTGAGAATATGTATGGGCACATAATCATACCATGTAGGATAACTAAGTAGACGGTTATGCTGTTTCATTCCATCTAGCAACAATGCTCTGCACTGTGTGTGTTTATATATTTACATATTTATTCCATCTAGCTACAATGCTCAGCACTGGGTGTGTTTATATATTTATATATCTACATATTATTCCATCTAGCTACATTGCTCCGCACTGTGTGTGTTTATATACTTGCATATTTATTCCACCTAGCTGCAATGCTCCGTACTGTGGGTGTTTATATATTTACATATTTATTCCATCTAGCTACAATGCTCTGCACTGTGTGTTCATATATTCATATATTTATTCCATCCAGCTACAATGCTCTGCACTGTGTGTCTGTGTGTGTGTGTATATATATATATTTTATAGTAATACGTACATATGTATATTTGCTGCTCTTGCTTGCTTGTTTTTTTCTTGCCTTCTGATTGTTGCTCTGAGTGTTGCTATCCCTGTGCTGTTGCAATCCTGGAATTTCCCCGTTGTGGGACTAATAAAGGCTTATCTTATCTTATCTTATCTTATAATCATATCATTAATTAAGGTCACTTTATCGGACAGAGATCTTATATTCAGCAGTCCACTTTTAATTATTTTATTTTTCTGTGGTAAATTAATGGTTTTAATCTTTATCAAGTTACGTTGTATTTGTATTGTATTATAATGTTTTGGTTATCAGGGGACAGACACAATCTCTATGGGCTTGTAGCTGAAAGACTGATCCAAACAGAGAGAATTATTTGGATCAGTAGGAGTAATATGAGAAGTGGAAAGCAAAAAAGTTGGTTTGCAGACCCAGGGACTTTGGGGTGAGGTGACACACCAGCTTTCAGTCACTGTACTAAAAAATGCTGACTGGAATTAAACAGATTGTCCCTTAAAATACGTGCACCATGTCGATTTGGATGAATGCCATCTGGCCTCATGAATGATGGGCGACTTTAGAACAGGTTGAAATTGTCTATAAAACCAATGTTAAAAGTAGGACATGTTGAACACAACCAGGTATTAAGGCTAAGAGTTCTGTTGAAATAATTGCAACCTCTTCTAAAAGGAGCACGTGGTCCAGAGATAAACACACATCTGCCACAGTTATTAAGAGTGGACAGAAGGCTCCTGAAGTCTCTCTTTAAGATCTCAGATGCTTCATCTGGGATGTTGTTGCATCCAACATGGACAATAACAGTTTTAGCGTGGGGGTATTCATTTAATAGGTCGGGAGTAAGAACCTCAATGTCTGACACTTTAGCCCCAGGAAAAAATTTTGTAGCACAGCACCTGCTTCTGACATTCCTCATTAGGGAATCACCAATTACCAGCATCGTCTGGGGGAACTTTGTCGGTGGCTTCTGTAATGGTGAATAGTTTTGCCATTGTTGTTGTATTTGTTGCTGCTGTGGCGGCGAGACGCCGGTGTGGGAGTGATGCGGGGGGGGGGGGGGGTGCGCTCTCTTCTTTTTGGAGCTGGTGCAAAACGTCGATCCTCGACGTTTGCTGTTAGTCCCAACCATGGTCCAGGGCATGCATTGAAGCTGAGAAGAACCACCCAGGGCTTTAGGTTTAGCTCTGAGCTGAAGCCAGTGTTTAGTGCTGCAGTCCTGGACAGCTGAGGTGACCAGAGTAGGGGTGGAGGTGGATGGCGATATGTTAATTTCACCCAGGTAAGTAGCTGTCTCTGCTAACTGCTAGTCCGTCGCTCGCTCTGATGTCCGTCCAAAAATGATTGTGTCCAAATGATTTTCAGCCTCCTGAATCTTATAGAGGTTAGAGAGTCTCAGTTCCAACTTGGAAACCTTCTTAGAGAGGGAAACACAACTGTCACAGGTCGGAGAGGGAGCCATGGCTTTCCAGACCAGGGGTGGCTAACCAAAACAAACAGGTTAGCCTAACTCGGTTTGTTGACCAAAAACAATCAAGTGGCAAGAATCCTCGGTCCAGTAAAATTATAAGTGGGTAAAAATCATCAAGAAAGATGATGCAGAGGTTAAAAATAACACTGGTCAACACCAAATTTATTGTCTAAGTTTTTTTTAGCTCATTTAGGACAATTTTGATGTGCTGAATCCAAAAATCACATTGGTTTTGCTCAATCAGGTCAACTTTTTGAACTATGGCCACATGTGTTTTACGTTTTTGTTTACATGTATTGGTATTTTCGCTTTATATGATGCAAAATTCTTTTTTATTTCTTGAAATTCTCTGAATTTTGAAAAATGACATAACATTAAATTTACATGTACTTACCTTTATCAATGTCTACTATTCAATTTACAGTACAACTGTACAACTGCTTACCTGATTGAGAGAAACGGATGTCATTTTCAGATTCAGCAGTGCAAAATTGTCTTAAATCAGTTGAAAAAACACAGACAACTTACAAAAAATGTTTTTGTTATGTTGTGTAATAAAACAAACAGCTTATTAACTGCAATGTCTCTAGCAGCAAATTCCAAATTGTCTGACAGTGGGGAAATGACTTTGTGCCTGGGAGTTTTCCTCCTAAAGTCAGTAATCATGTCTTTAGTTTTTGTCGTATTCCGCTGCAGGTAGGAATCCTCACACCAGCAAACAAAATCATCAGCTACTGGGCCGTGGCCACTCTCACCATCCTGAAGGAGACTGACAACAACTGAATCATCAGCATACTTTATAATGTGTCTGTTGTCATGTCTGCTCTGACACATGTTTGTTTACAGGATGAAGAGTAGTGGTGACAACACACACCCCTGAGGAGAGCCAGTAGAACCTTTCTGCTCAGACATTGTACCGTTGACCCTTACTCTCTGTGTCCTGTTGGCTAAAAAAATCCAGAATCCAACCCACCAGATTATTACTCAAATCAAATTGTTGTAGGAGCCTTTCAACTAAAATGTGAGGTTGGATTGTATTAAAAACAGAGGAAAAATCCACAAATAAAAGCCTGGCGTGTGTCCCATTAAAATCCAGATGTTTAAAAAAGCATATTAAGCAAAGTGACAGTGGCATCTTCCACCCCTCTGTGAGGCCTATAGGCAAACTGCAAAGGATCCAATGCATGCTCAGTTTGCTTTAGGACCTCAAATCTGACCAGTTTTTCAAAAAATTTCATTAAAATTGAAGTCAAGGCAACCAGTCTAAAATAATTTACTGTTTTAGGACAGCTGGATTTTGGAACAGGCACAACAACAGCGTCTTTCCAGACCTTAGGCACATGTTGTTTCTGTAAGGACTTTTTAAAAATGTAGTGAAACACAGGACTCAGTTCATGTGCACAGGACTTTACCAAGCGCCCACATACAGTATATTATCAGGGCCCTGACTTTTGTTCACTTTTACAGCACAGAACGCCATCCTGCAGCTGCAGGATTGCAGCTAACATCATTGACCTCCATATCACTGATGCCAACATCATTGATCTCAACATCACTGGTCCCAACATCATTGACCTCCATATCACTGATGCCAACATCATTGATCTCAACATCACTGGTCCCAACATCATTGACCTCCACAATCATTGACCTCAACATCAATGATCCCAACATCACTGACCTCCAACATCATTAATCCCAACATCACTGATCAATATCTTTGACCTCTACGATCACTGGCCATCAACATCATTGATCGCAAAATCATTGACCTCCAACATAGTTGATCCCAACATCACTGATCTCAACACTGGTGACCTCCACAATCACTGACCTCCAAAAACAATGATACCAACATCACTAGCCTCCACCATCATTGACCCCAGCATCATTGACCTCCACCATCACTGACCTACATATCACTGATCCCAATATCACTGACCTCCAAAATCACTCACCTCCAACATTCCTGACCTCCACCATCACTGTCCTCCACCATCACTGACCTCTACCATCGCTGATCTCCAACATCACTGACCACAACATCATTGACCTCCACCATCACTGACCACAGCATCACTGACCTCCTCCATCACTGACCTCAACATCATCGACCTCCATCATCACTGATGATAGAAAAATTCCATATTATCTACATTATTATTGATATTAATAATGTATTATTATATTTGAGAAGCATCATACCTTTCACATGCCATGTTTAATGTTTATATGTGCATTCCATGTGAAATAAGTTCATATATTCTTGGCATGTTTCTGTGAGCAATTTCAGAGAGTTCAGATTGAAGATCAGTACAGGATCAGTACATGCGTAAGGAACAATCTAAGCCACTTTTTATAATCTCTTTGACATGTCCTGTTTAGGGTCACAGGAACGCATAGGAACTCCTCAGCTTATATAGAGATTAGTGTTTTATGGACGTTCTGATAGATTTACATTCTTGTCTCCAGAGTGTCTGTGACGTCTGCCCGGATAAGCTTTGATTATCAGGACTGTCCCGTTCTGTCCCTTCCCTTATCCTCATCCTCCCTCTCCTTTCTCCTACCTATATATATTAGACCTAAATAAATGGATCCTTTAGAGATTCTAGGTGTGTCTGAATGCCATGCTTTGTAGTCTCTCCCCCAAAGTGGCCATTGGGGTGACACCTTATATATTTTTGTAATAAATGTACATAAATCCAACTTTCCGCCTGATTTTTGACTTTGAATAATTTAAGCTCAAAATTATTCTAACACTTTGGCGCTCCGAACAGCGGATCCACATATCTCCATCTTTCCGGCGCCTCTGTTTGATTTCAGCAAGTGCATAGCTGATAAAAAAAAAAGAAGGATGTCATGTTATTTAAGGGAAGAGTTCCTACTTGTATGCCATTCTGTCTATGCTCCTTGCGTGAGTCGTGTAATAAACCGCTTGAACCAAATCAGCCTCATTATTTACACGCTCCACACTGTATATATTTGCATCCTTTTATAGAAACGTGGACAGACTGTAATTTACTGTACATACTCTGTTGTCATTGAAATCTTACTTAAATCTTACACCTGAACAACAAGAGCAAGTTTTAGCCAAAGTCAAATTCCTTGTATGTGTTGTGCATACTTGGCCAATAAAGCTGATTCTGATACTGATTATCGCCCATGAAGCTTCCCCCACTATGGTGAGACCGGGAGAGGGGGTCTTACTGGAGCTTGCGGCACACACCGGAGGGGTTACGTGACCATTGAAATACTGGTAGATTTTATTTTGAGAATTTGTTGAAGCACTGATAAAAGTTACTGCAGTCTGATTTGTTTTGTCTCTGTCTGCTCCGGTGTGAAAAAGTGAGAGTTCTCCACTGAGGCGGAAAAAGAACAGGTTGTAAAATTGTTGTTTGTGATTTTTTTCTGATATTTGTGGAGCATAAAATGATTGATTAGTTAATTGTTATCCTTTTGAGAAGTGTTTAAAATTATAGGTATTTGAAAATAGTAGCCCTGAGCAAAAGGAGTTGATTAGTGTTGTGTTTTCACGGCAGTATAAAAAAGGAAAAGGAGGAGCTTCACGCAGCAGTGGCGGTGTGAAGTTGCCACATGTGCGTGTTTTCCGCTAAAAGTTGCCAGTTTTGGAGATTAATTGAAGTAATTTTCATGCTGTTTTGGTTTTTGGCATAAACCTAAAAGCCTTTATTGTGTGAACAGATCTGACCTTGTGGAGATAACGTAAAAAGAGAGCATTTCTGTGTGTGTGTGGGGGGGGGGGGGGCTTGTGTTTAACAGTGAGTGAGTGAGAAGAAGAGAAAAGAGGAGTGAGAAGAAAAACAAAAATCTATATATGGGTATTTTTGCAAGGTTCTGGGGGTTTACTTTTTCAGTGTAACTTTGTGGGTTTTGACTCTAATGTTGCATACGTGATAAATTATTTACAGATTTTTAAAGCCAATATTTTCATTTCCTCCAGTTTTTCTTTGGAAAATGAAAAACATTGAGCTATTTTATTCAATTTTTTGACATATCACTCATTTTTATTGACTCAATTGCCTTATTTCTCTGACTGAAGCGTAACAGTGAACTTTACAGGGAAAAAAGGACACAGGACTAACGACCAGCCTCTGGGACCATCCCTCGCCATTGTCCGTGCCTCCCTCGTCGAGACCACAGGCACATAGAACATCTAAGTTAAGTACAATTGCTTGTATCTTAATTACTGCTACCAGCATGATAATGATGAAATTAACTGAATATTACAATATCAATTTAATAAATGGCATTTGCAATCTTATTTATATTTTGATCCTCAGTCTGTTCATGTAGAAGAAAGGGAAAAAGAAATAATAGCTTATTTTGCTCTAAGAATTGCAGAACACAGCAAGATGACAATGAAATTTTTGTATTATCAGGAGGTGGTAAATTTATAAGCAGAAAAGACAGAAATAGCACAAGATTTCTGCCAAAATGGAGAAAGGGAATTTAATTTCAATAGTAAACTCAGACTGATTAGTGGCGGATGGAGTAAGCCAAAAAGAGTTGTGTCAGACTGACCTAGATAAGGTAACGGTAAACAGACAGAATCAGCCTTCAAATGACTCAGATGTCTGTAATAAAAAGAAGGATGCTCAAGGTCTGACGGGTTTTAGGACACATTAAAAAAAAAACAAAAAAAAACAGATTGTGGTCCTGTGCCATAAATTCCTGAAAACAGAGATTAGGTCTACACCTGCAGTTACTAATTCTAAATGCTGCATTGGTTTAAGGCTTTTAATATATGACATTGTTTTGTTTAAACATAATCCTAAACTACTGATTACCCATGTCAATTGGTAAAACAGTTACTGATTCACAGAATATTTAGTGAATACTTGCTGTGAATAGCAAAAACACATTCAAATTGTGGAAGCTTTAGGTGTAATTTAAGGGCTTTTCTGCTATTCTTCATTCTTCGTTTTCCAATAGGAAAGGGAAAGCATTCACAAATTTTTTTTAGCTTTCACCAGTAATTAGATTTGCCAAATTAACAAGGAATCATAACATCACCATTACCTTTCAATTTAATAAATCCTTGGTGACATATGCAATATGTAATAAAATAATAAAAAAAACAATAATTCACTTGTGTTTCTTAACATTACACGTTATAACTAGAAAAGCACTCATAGAGTGCACTAGCCCAAGAACCACCTCTGGTGAAAATTTCATCCAAATCCATCCAGTAGTTTTTGTGTAATCCTGTTGTACAAATACAAACAATGGCCTTGGTGCAGGTATGCACTCTCAGATCATCACCAAAATCTAATCATCTGTTCCCCGTGCCATTACACACCTTTCCTGAAAATTTCATCAAAATCCGTTCATAACTTTTGGAGTATTGTTGCTAACACACTGTGAAAAGATAAGAGCCTTGGCTGAGGTATGCATTCTCAGATCATCACCAAAATATAATGGGTTCCTCTGTAGCCCAAGAACCACCTCTGATGAAAATTTCATCCAAATCCATCCAGTAGTTTTTGTGTAATCCTGCTGCACAAATACAAACAAAGCCCTTGGTGGAGGTATGCACTCTCAGATCATCACCAAAATCTAATCATCTGTTCCCCGTGCCATTACACACCTTTCCTGAAAATTTCGTCAAAATCCGTTCACAACTTTTTGAGTTATGTTGGTAACAGACAGACAGACAAACAGACAAACCCCTTCTCTCTTATCTCTGTTTTTTCTCTCATCTCTTTGTCTTATATCCTGATTGATGGAGCCTTGAGTACTTTTATCATGTTTATAGTCAGCTTCATGTGTGCCTGGGTTTGTGTTTATGTTGAATGTAATTGTGGTTTGTAAATATGGATGTCACCTGACTGCAAAACAAATCTACCTACGGGTACAAATAAAGTAACCTGAACCTGAACCCCCGGTAAAAACATTACCTCCTTGGCGGAGGTAATAAACAGTGGGATAAACAACTGGGATAACCATTTATGGGACACAAAATAATGATAACTGGAACATTAGTAAAATCAATTTATGAGGTGATAAAATTTGCACTCCCGTTGATGTAAATACTGACGTAAGGACGGGGAAGCCATGAGGTTTCCCCAAATTTTTCTTTGCAGGATGGCACCGATATTTGATCTTTGTGGGAGATGGGAGGAGGCCGGACAGTGGGTGTATGGGTAATGAGATCATTGGCTGGAAGGGGAGCAACAGTGACCACAGGGGAAAGGACCTCTCAGTTGACAAGCATTTTTTGAAGCTAAGTAGAACAAATGACATTGCAAATGACATAAAGCATAACAATTTAAATGACTCTGACCTTAAAAATGTAGTGTTCATATGACTTCACACTGCAAGATACATCTGATGCCACTCACCACATAATGGTGTGACAATATCACATTTCAGGAATGTGACAGTAATAAGGAATGTGTTTTCTGTGCTCCCGGTGCTTAGCCGTGGCCAAGCTAGGCCTCGGGACTACAGTCCACCCCATAATTTACCAAGGAATATATAAAATGAGGCATTGCTTGTACAAAATTAAGCCAAATTCCAATTAGGCAATATGTCCACCTTTCCATTGACTGAAGGAGTGTGACACAACCTTTCACAAGGATTCACTTACACAAATTCAACCTGTCTGTGTTCAATTGGACAGACAGATGTGATCTAAGTGACTAACTCAGAATAGTCGCTCTAAATGCTAAATCACATCACATCATTTTTTTTTTTTAAGTTTATCTCTTTATCTCTTCATGTTTTTAATGTTGCAGCATGGCACCGAGACAAATTCCTAGTTTGTGTACTACATGAACAATGGCAATAAATCTGATTCTGATTCTGATCTGCACAGACAGCTATATTACTTTTTAGACTAAGTCAAGAGACAACATGCACAGAAGAAGCTATGACTATTGAAACCTCATTTTGAAGGAGCTATACTACTCACAAATTTTCATCTAAATTAACTGTGTGTAACACATAAAAAGTGGTAACACGCTTCCTTCTAGTAAAACAACACTATCCATCAAGCAAATACCCTGTAACTTTGCTGCATGTGCGTCTCCATGCATCAAAAGGGGGGTACCAAAGAAATTAATTAGCAAAAATAATTAGCAATCCTCAGAAAAAATAGATAATACATAAAAATTATCAATAGATGATCAATAATGAAGAGAAAAATATAAATGAAACCGCTTGGTAATGAAATCACAATATTCAATAGGAGAAGTTAAAAGTTACATCAATGAACTTTTAGATATTTAAGAAAATATCTGCAGATTATTGTAAAAGAAATATCATGTTTATAAGAAACAAGGTAAACTGATAAGGAAGAAAACCATGCAAATTTATGAGAAAAGTTCCAAATGTCTAAGAAAAGTCCAACTTGTGCTGAATTTATGTTTATTGTGGGACTTAATTTAGAATCTGCTACAAAGACAATACAGATTCTTACTCAATTAAGAGAACAATTCTTTAGGGAGCTCAGAGCAAAATAATTTGATCTTCCTTGCATAAACTTAGTTTTTTCAAAACCTTTGCATGGATCTCATTGAGCTAAATAAGAGTGAAGGTAAAAATGTTTAGAAATTATTTACACACTTATTGAATATACAAAGGCTTTCCCCTACACTAATTTAAATATTGCTATGGTGACATTGAAACCCTTAACGGAAACAATATCAAGATTTAAAATAGATGAAATGATTTACTTAGATAATGGAAATGGAATACACTTTGTAAATCAAATCATGTGACATTTACTGTAAGTGCAGTTCCTAAATTATTAGTACCAAACATTTACCTAGGAAACCACTCAGCTTACCATCAACTATTAGTATAATATACACATAAGAAAAATAGGGAAATTGTGAATGACAAACCCTATTATTGAAGCCATTTAACTTAGGTGATGAGGAAGGGTTTCTGGGTGATTATATGCAAAGAATGACAACTGACAGCTATGTCATCCATACTGCCCTTCCCAGGAGGGACCATGTAACGAAGGAACCATGGAAGGTGCACCCATCTCTTGAGCAAACCAGGGGATCTGGTCACCAAAGGAAACTGGACCAAAACTCCTTGGCAAGGACAGAACAAAGGTTATCTGGCTGACCTGAACAGCTGCGGAAAGTGAAGGACATGGCACTTGGGTGCATCTAGCGTTTTACCCCACCTGAAACCCTCAGCAAGAGACTGTTTAATATATATTGTATACTTATTTGGAAAAAAAAAACCAATATATGACTGTTTAACTGTTTCTCTATGCAAGTCCAGTAACGACTTCTGCTAATAGAGAAGCAGGCTGTTTGTTTATCATGACAAGGGAAAACATACAAGGGAAGGAAAAGTGTGGTTAGTGTTGTTACCTTATCATCCTCATCATCCTCTAGTAATACTTAATATTGATTATTAAGTTGTTCCATTACTTATACACTGTAGAGAACTGTTATGTTTGCTCCTTAATAACACTAACAGTTAGGCAAAATATCTTTATTGCTAAAATAATGCAGCTACTACAGGCTGTTTGGTTCCTTAAGAAAGGCTATATACAGAAATAACATAGCAAACTTCATTTTGGATCACACCTGACACAACACATCACTCCACTGATTAGAAACATGATGACACTCCTTACTCTGCGAATGCAAGGTTAATTTCATCAGAGAACTCCTCTTTTTGAAATGGTGATGTCCCCTTTCAACAGCTTAACACTGTCTGAGTATGCAACGGCTTACAGTGTGTCTCTCCCCTGTACTGCTACTCTGCTTGACCAACAAAGCGAGCAAGTGTTTTTCCCAAGGATCTACATTGACAAAGGTCATTGAGTCATTGGGCGTTTTCGCATTTGGCTAGGACACTGGGGAGATCTGTGTACCCCATTTTAGCAACTGACCGTACCCTCATGTCGGCAGGGCAGGTGGGCAGGGTGAAGAGAGATGCTTTTCTACCACATTGTATTGTTATCACTACTTGTTGTATACACTGTGTATGTTAACGCAGGTCAACAGCAAGCCAAACTCGTCTTTCTTGAGCCAGGAAACCGAGCGTCTTGCTCCTTTATTACAGTCTTCTTAGACAGCTTACAATTCTTATAATTGTGGCGTTAAATGCTCAATGAAAGGACCGAGTGAAACTGAAAATAAAAACAAAAAATACATGCATTAAAATAAGCTAGCGGGCCCCTGGGGTAAGACTAATTCCTGGAAACACAATACATTCAATACATAAAACAAGCTAGCGGGGCCTGGGATATAACTAATTACTGAAAACAAATCACACTCTAAAAACGATCTCAAGTTCACATTTAACAACTTATAAAACCAACATAACATTCATTTACTTACAGCCATTGCTTTCGGAGGTGTAAAAAAGGGGTTTAACACACAGGAGGAACGTTTCAGATATTCGCGGGCAGGCTATGCACTTCTGCCTTTTTTTTCTCTCTACCAAAGTCCGTTTCTCCTACCCATAAACCCTAGCGGCAACTGGCTGTGCTTTCAATATAAAATACAAACGAATTACTAATAACTATACAGAAATTACTTTTAGCACAATAACTATTTCTACCATGAATTATTACAAATAGATTATGACATTTATTATGGATTTATGAACTATTTTTGACTTTCTACAAACACACACTACTGAGGGCAGAACACTCCCTGCCTGGCATTACTAATGCCACTACTTCCTTTTATCTACTACCCGACATATAAAAATGGAGGGCATATTTTGAGTCTCTCAGGCGGAAGATCTGCCATTTTCTGAGTCTCTAGTTTTCTCCTGAGTCTCCTGCACGTTGCACAATGGTGGATAATGGACGAGGCCAGTCTCTGCAACCTACAATCCACAGTCCGGCTTGCCTAATTGCGCTTTCTGTGAACTGCCTTCCTTGATGCACAACTTTGGCATGATAGTGACGGACAAGCAGTTGAGTTACGTGATGCTTGTTTGGGAGAATGGGTGGATTCTTGGATGCTGTGTTTAATGAAGCATGTTTGAGGCGACCTCCAACCTTGATGAGGCTTTCACTCATATAGGGATCAAGGGCCACGATGGGACTTGAACTGCGGACGGTTTGGTTGGCATGGAGAGCAGCATACTTGTCGGGAAAAGCGTCTTTTTGAACAGACTGGAGGATGAGGTTACTGGCAGCATCCAGCTCCTCTGGAGTGCGTGGCTTGCTACATTGATGCCAGCCCCTGCATGAATGACCTGACAAGTTGCTTGATGAGTGAGAATGAGCTTGGTGAATTAGGAATGCAATGGCACGTACTAATGAGTTCCAACTTGAAAAGCGCTGGAAGCATTCTGTTAAGGGCCTGTTCTTCTGAATGTGAGTAGAAAAGGTAGCGACTTTTCTGATTTCAGAGTCTACTTCAGGCTCGATCAACTCAAAGGATTCAGGTGTTCCGGATTAAGGTACTTTGTAAAGGAAGTCTGGTCCCTTAAACCACATAGTGTCCATGAGCTGTGATGCAGGTATTGACCTGGTGGCTAGATCAGCTGGGTTCTGCTCTGATGTGACGTAGTGCCACTGTTCAGGGGATGTGGACTGACGTATACGATGAACGCGATTATGCACATAAACATAGAAGCGCTTTGAATCGTTGCAGATGTACCCAAGAACCACCCTGCTATCACAGTAGAATTTGACAGCATTTGGTTTGTGATCAAGTTCGTCCAGAATGAGCTCCGCCATCTCAACCGCTAGAACTGCTCCACAAAGTTTAAGGCAAGGTATCGTGGGCTCTGGTTGTGGTGAAAGTTTTGCTTTCCCAAGCACAAACCCGACTTCGCATTGTCCTTCTGCATTGACTGTCTTCAAGTATGCTACTGCCGCAATAGCCCAGCTTGAGGCGTCGGAAAAGATACACAGTTCGGTGTAAGTGGACTTAGAGAGGGAAGCTGGTACATAGCAGCGTGGCACCTTAAGATTGCTAAGATCTTGGAGGGACATTTTCCATGTTTCCCATGTGTCCATTTTGTCCTGAGGGAGAGGAGCATCCCAACCTTGGACACCATTCGACAGTTCACGTAACAAGAGTCTGCCTTTGATTGTCACTGGTGACGCTAGTCCCAAGGGGTCGAAGATACTGTTAATTGTTGACAGAACCCCACGGCGGGTGTAGGGTTTGTCGTCAACAGCAACCTTGAACGTGAAAGAGTCAGTGTTTATGTCCCAGCACAGGCCTAGACTTCTCTCAGCTGGTAGACTCTACCAGCTCAGAGAGTAGACTCTACCAGCTCAGACACTGGTAGAGTGTCTCGGCGATGACACTCTACCAGGTACAGTGTTATCGCCGAGACTCAAGTCTTTAATACCGGTGGCCAGGTCTTCTGGCTTGAAGGCTTGCATGACTGAGACACTATTCGAGGCGATTTTGTGGAGCTTGAGATTGGACTCGGCCAAGGATGCGCATGTGCGCTTGAGCAAGTCTTTCATTTGAGGGTTTTTTGTTAAGTTGCGTCTTAGTGGGCCGAGTCTAGACAATGCTTGGTCCCTGTTATTTGGGAGTGGCAAGCGAGGAAACTTGAATGGCAGAGGAGCGATCCAGTTATTTCCATCCTGGTGGACTTCTTTCTCCATTATTTTTATGAAGGTCTCATCCTCGAAGGACACAGCACACTTGTTATCGTTCTCTGTGCACTCAAAAACTTTGTCCCCAAGCTTTTCTTCCACTGCATTGGGTTTCGAGCTGCGTTTAGAGAGGCCGTCCTTGTGCTCCCCGCCGTAGCATGGTTTCTCTTTGAAGCTGATGCTGTTAGGGCAAGGAGTGAAGAAAGATGGGCGTCCGTTGGAGAGCATGTGCGTTTTATAAACATTGACGGTTGGCTTATGAGCGTTAAGGCACACCTCCCCCACAATTACCCAGCCTAGGTCCAGGCGTTGAGCAAAGGGAGCATTGTGGGGTCCGTTGACTTGTTGCCTTGCTTTGTGGACTTGTATGATGTCTCTGCCCAGTAAAATTGCTATCTGAGCATCTGGGTCGTACTTGGGAATGAGAGGAGCGAGGTGTTTCAAGTGGGCATGAGCAAGAGTGACTTCAGGCGTAGGTATTTCATCTCTACTGTACGCTATCTCGTCGCATTCAAGGAGAGGAGGGAGGTCTAAGCGTGGGCCTCCGCCTACTGGCTCGATTTGGAACCCCGCTGCTTCCCTGCCAAGCATTTCAGTTAAACCAGCACATGTTCTCATGAGGTATGTCAGAGGGCTACCTTTGATCCCAAACAGCTCGAAGAATTCAGGACGGGCCAGCGATTTATTACTCTGATCGTCAAGGATTGCATACATCTTAACGGAGCGTTCTGGTTGGCCTTTAGGGAAAACTCGAACTAGACATACCTTTGAGCAAGAACGTGGGGAATTACCTTTGCCGCAGATCTCAGTGCACCGTGACGTTACCTCAGGTGGTGTGTTGTCTCGGGGCTGAGGCTCTGGTTCAGGTGTGTTTCCTGGCTGGGGTTGCTGACTTGAATCAGGATGCACGGCAGAGCAATGCCTCTCACTTTGGCACTCCTCGCACTTGAGTTTTATGTCACAGTCCTTTATTGCGTGCATGGGAGAGCAGCAGCGAAAACATCGTTTGTGTTCTTTGAGTATGCTTCGCCTCTCCTGTAGCGGTTTATTCTGAAAGGCTCTACATTTGGCTAGAGGATGCATTTTCTTATGTACTGGACAGTAGCGTGTCAAATCGTCCTCTTTAGTACTAGCCGGAGCAGTTGCGTTGACCTCTGTTTTGTTTACAGTTAGAGGTGTTCTGTAGCTAGTTTGTTTGAATGGTGGCCTCTCACCTTTGCTGAAGGGTTGGCTGCTGCATGTCATAAAACTTGGGTCATTTCTTGCTTTAGCCTCGTCTTGGACAAACTTTACAAAATATGAGAAAGGAGGGAAGGTTACATCATATTTTTGTTTGTATTTTGAGCCTGTGTGCAGCCATTTATCTTGTAAACTTGGAGGCAACTTTTCAACTATGGGCTTAACCCCACGGGGTGTGTCGAGGTAGGCAACACCTGGGAGATAAGCTTCATCTTTAGCGACCCGCAGCTCTAAGAGTAAATCTCCAAGTTCCCTGAGTTTTACATTGTCTCTGTTTGTAAGGCGAGGGAAGTTATCTAGTTTTTTAAACAAGGCGTTTTCTACTACTTCTGCCGTAGCATAACATTCTTCCAACCTGTCCCATGACAATTGGAGAGCAGCTTTGGGGTTAGTGGCATAGACAGCTCTGATTCTTTTAACGTGCTCTGAGGACTCTTTACCAAGCCACTTGACTAGGAGATCTAACTCCTGGCTATATGTGAGACCAACGTCTTCAATTGCATTTATGAATGATGACTGCCATGCTCTAAAGTTTTCGGGGATGTCGTCGAACTTAAAGAGTCCAGTTGTGATTAGCTCTCTGCGCGCGAGGAACCTAGCAAAGTCTGCCATAGGTGGGTCACCATTGTGGGAAGCATGGTAGCTGTTTGGCCTGACATAGTCTCTCGGTATGTTGATGGATTCATTTTTCCCGTACATTTTCTTGAATGCTGGTGGAGAGAGAGTTTGTTCGGGTCTCCTTGGAGTGAATAATTGCGCCCTTTGTGCAGGTTCGACTTGAGGTGTTTCTTCTTCAGCTGGTCGCGCCTGTGACTTTAGCTGGATTTGGTGGTGTACATACTCCATAGTTCTCTGACAGCTTGTGATGAAATTGCGCTCCTTACACTCTCTCCTTTGTCCAGCTCGGCAGCTGCAGCAGCTTCTAGAACTTCTGCTTTTGCTGTGGCGGCCGCTGTTTCCTTCTCTATCTCCAGCATCTCTAGATCCAGTTCTAGCTTTGCTTGTTGTTCTGCTTGTTCTATCTCTGCTTGTCGCTTTGCTTGTTCTAGCTTTGCTTGTGGCTTTGCTTGTTCTAGCTTTGCTTGTTGTTTTTTAATTTCTAATTGTTTCTTACTGTACAAGGCTCTAGCATTCGCAGCTTCAGCAGAGGCTCGTGCCATAATGGCTGCTTCCATTACATTGGACTTTGAGGACAACCTGGAGCTAGAACGTCTGGAGCTGGAGCTAGCGTTGTGTGATGATTTGGCTTCGGAGTTCACCTTTTCTTCTGCCCTCTTCTCTTGAGTGTCATCCATCGCTGTGTCGTGAATCTTATCTTCACCAACTGCTGACGTGGCTTTTCACTGTACTGTTATCACTATGTGTTGTATACACTGTGTATGTTAACGCAGGTCAACAGCAAGCCAAACTCGTCTTTCTTGAGCCAGGAAACCGAGCGTCTTGCTCCTTTATTACAGTCTTCTTAGCCAGCTTACAATTCTTATAATTGTGGCGTTAAATGCTCAATGAAAGGACCGAGTGAAACTGAAAATAAAAACAAAAAATACATGCATTAAAATAAGCTAGCGGGCCCCTGGGGTAGGACTAATTCCTGGAAACACAATCCACTCAATACATAAAACAAACTAGCGGGGCCTGGGATATGACTAATTACTGAAAACAAATCACACTCTAAAAACAATCTCAAGTTCACATTTAACAACTTATAAAACCAACATAACATTCATTTACTTACAGCCATTGCTTTCGGAGGTGTAAAAAAGGGGTTTAACACACAGGAGGAACGTTTCAGATATTCGCGGGCAGGCTATGCACTTCTGCCTTTTTTTTCTCTCTACCAAAGTCCGTTTCTCCTACCCATAAACCCTAGCGGCAACTGGCTGTGCTTTCAATATAAAATACAAACGAATTACTAATAACTATACAGAAATTACTTTTAGCACAATAACTATTTCTACCATGAATTATTACAAATAGATTATGACATTTATTATGGATTTATGAACTATTTTTGACTTTCTACAAACACACACTACTGAGGGCAGAACACTCATGATGCCATTTATGAAGCATGAATGCAATTTCAGATGGAAAGTACAGGAGTGAGGTTTTTGTTCATTGTTTCTTTGAGTGAGAGTGGAAACAAAATACCTTAGGGATTAAAACACTTAATTGTAGACTACAATTATTTACAAAATTATAACAAAGGATAGAATGGTCCTTGACCCAGCATCACTGACCTCCACCATCACTGAGCTCAACAACATTTACCTTTTACCATTTACCTTCAACATCACTCACCTCCTCCATCACTCACCTCCAACATCACTCATCTCCACTATCTCTCACCTCCACCGTCACTGACCTCCAACATCACTCACCTCCATCATCACTGACCTCCAACATCACTCACCTCCTCCATCACTCATCTCCACCATCACTCATCTCCACTATCTCTCACCTCCACCATCACTGACTTCCAACATCATTGACCTCCAACATCCCTCACCTCCTCCATCACTCACCTCCACCATCACTCATCTCCACTATCTCTCACCTCCACCATCACTGACTTCCAACATCGTTGACCCACCACTACAGACTCTGGGGTCAGTGAGACAACCACCTCCCTCCTGAGGAGGTCATGAGTTTTGGTAAATCTCTGCTGGACCAGTCTTGTCTGGTGTTTGTCTACAGTGGGGGTGTTCAACCTGAGGCTTTGGAGCCACATAACAATTATTTTCTTCATCAGCATTGACCTCTGAATGGAACAACCCAAAAAATGTTACAATGTAACTTGTCAAATTTAATGTCAATTCAAGAGAAAAAAAATCAAACTTATGAGAAAAAGTTTGTAGATTTATGAAAAAATATGAAAATTATCTCATATTTACCTACAGTGGATCGCCATGGGTACTCCAGGTTACATCAGTTATTAAATATATTAAATCCTCTGTATTAATGTATCTTAATGGTGTTTAAATCTAATCGTCAATTACTTTAATTACCTACAGTGGACCACCATGGGTCCAGCGTCGACAGGGTTGCAGGCTTTGACCCGCCGGATGAAGGCCAGTGTTGAGGTGGGATATTCAGGAACCCCGTGGTCAGGCCAGGCCTGGAACTGGAACTGTCGGACTTCTCTTTTCTCACTGGAGCCGTTCTGTTGGATATTAAGTTCCAAAACAAGACTCCATATTTTTCACCAGGTGATGTAAAAAATTCCTGCCAAAGCCCCAAATTTATTCAGAGCAAAGACATAATCTCTCTGAAAAGGAAACCCGGTTTAACTGTAACCATGACAATGATGTTACCTTATAGAGGCTGAAGGTTCTGACACTGTAGTTGGACAGGTCTAGCGTGTCCAGGATGGTGACCTGTATCATCCCGTAAGTCTCTGTGCCTCGACTGGGCCAGTACTGGTCACACTTCACCTGAGAACACAGAAAATCATAAGGAAATAATTCTGGTTTACGGTTTGGCTAGGTTCCCTCCCTTAGCTGCTGCTGGCCTTCTACTGCTGCTCATTAGAAAGCGTGCTCACCTACTGTCTGGGTATGTGGTACGCCGGCTCCACGGTCGAGAACAGGAAGGCTGTACAGAAGGTCATCAACACCACCCAAAAAATTATTGGCAGCCCTCTGCCCTCCCTGGAAGACATCTCCAGATCCTCCTGTCTCAGAAGGATCAAGGCCATCACAGGAGACCCCTCACATCCTGCCACCACCTGTTTGACCTGCTTCCCTCTGAACGACGGTTCAGATCGATCAGGTCCCTCACCTCCAGACTGACAAAGTTTCTTCTCCTGGGCCATCCAGACTGCATCAGTCAGATGCCCTACCCCCCTCCCTCTGAATGCTCACATGCTCAGAACTGAGGACCTTTTAATTATCACTATAACTCATCTGTCGTTGCACTCCTCACTTTCACATGCATTGACCCATCTGTGAAATCACTACTATGTATATTTTCCATAATCCTTGGGCCATTTTACTCTATTGTGTGTTCAATTGTGTGCCTGCACTCTTATGTACATAGTTCCACCTGCATAGCCACTACCATACCTCTGTATATTTCAATAATACTGGTCCATTTTCATTTTTATTCTTATTTTATTTTTATTTTCATTTATTTTTATTTCAGTCATGTGTTTAATCATGTGCTCCGTAATCATGATTTATCTAATCCTTCTCCCTTACTTTATTGCGCAGTAGCCTGGTGGAGGGCCCACAATTTTGATGTACTGTACAACTGTACAATGACAATAAAGCCTATTCTACTCTATTCTTAGACCCTCACCCGGGACTTCTCCTCCAGCCGAGTCATCATCACCACTGTGGTGCTCCTCTGTTCCCACACCATCCTCCAGAAGTCCCCCAGTGTCTCTGGCAGTGGTCCCTGGGTGGCGATGTAGGCATTCTGCTTCCTGTAGCCATCCATGTAGTTGGCGTTGATGTAGTCACTGCCTGGAACCCCTGTGGTCAGCGACCGGGACCGGCACCGGAGGGTAAAAATACCAAATATTCTTTACTGAACTGGAAATAAAACACTGATGACACCAACATTCGTTATTTTAGTTTTAACTGCTTTGTGGAGGATAAATACAGCCTGTGCTCAGGGATCTGCAACCTGTGGCTCTGGACCCTCATGTGGTTCTATGGGACTTACAAGAAAAAATGGCAAATTTACAGGGAAAAAACATACAGAAAAGTCCCAAAGTTAACAAAGATCCCAAATTTAGCAAAAGTTACAAATTTAAATGAATAAAGATACAAGAAAAAAATGAAATTTTACATAAAAATATTAAAAATCCATGAAAAAAACTGTGAAATCAAATTAAAATACAACAAAATGGTATATGAATGAAGAAGTAGTAAATGTACTGATAAAAGTTACAGATTTATTATTATAGTAGAAAATTTATGAAGAAAAAAAACAGAAAATTACATGGAAAAATTTCCAGATTTATTATAAAAGTCATAAAGTTGTGATGAGATATTGCTGCTGCTGGAGTCATCTGGAGGAAAGGAAAGATTAGATAGATAGATAGATAGATAGATAGATAGATAGATAGATAGATAGATAGATAGATAGATAGATTATTATTGATCCAAAACTGGGAAATTACAGAATAATAAAATTTGACTCTCTCCCTTAAATGGGATTTAATTGTACTCTTAAATTGTTTTTATGTGTGCCGTCTCTCTTATCTTTTTACTTTAAACTTACACCCTGCTTGTTTCAGGGTCGACACTTTCTGAAACCCGGCCTGAATTGCTTTCTATATGTGCTGTTTTTCTTTTAATACCTTCCTGCCTGTCTCAGGGACTACAGATGGAAATTAGTGAGAACGCTACAATCTGCTACAGAGCATCTTTACCCTGTGTTTAAGGTTTTTTCTGGACATAGTCCCTGACAAATAAACCAATAAACTAAATTAAAATACAAACCAGGATACTGAGATTTTCACAGTGGACCCAATCAGAACCAGGACCAGACTTTTTCTCACCATCTACGGTCGTCAGGATGACCCTGGAGTGGTCGTAGGCGATGACATTGGCGTAGCGGTTCTTGGATTTGTTGACCTCAAGGTTGGAGTTGTCCCAGGTGAACTGCTGACCTGGGTCTATGGACTAGAACAGACCAAGAGGAGAGGTCAGGGGTCATTTCTGTGTTGGGCAACTCAAGGCTCTGGGCCAAACATGGACCATGGACCACTACAGTACAGGTCCTCCTTAAAATGTCCAAAACGCAACTAAAGAGGAGGCGGTGAGGAGAGATTAGACTCCACTGTCTTAATTTTGATGCCATGACATACACCATGACCCCCTAAACCTCCTAGACCCCCAGCCTTTCTAGACCCCTAAATCTCCTAGACCCCTGTACCTAACCCCCCACCACAGAGGTGAGGAGAGAGAAGACCTGACTGTCTCGATTTCCACCCAATGACATACACTGGACCCCCAACCTTTGTAGACCCCTAACCCAGAGTTCAGCAGTGCTGAAAGGACACTTTTTCTTCTTTTCCTTTTTTTTTTGGGGGGGGGGGGTTCTGCTCTGACCTTCTTATTTTGTTGTGACCAAATTCATCTCAAAAATGGTCCTCCATCATTCAAGGCAGAAAAACTTGAAAAATGTATTCAGTCTCAGTCTCAGTCTCATCATTTATGTTTGATTTTAAATGTAAATCTAAAATGAGCTCTGGTGTAGGACATGAACATCAATAATCCATTATGGCTCTGCAGCAGAGTTTCATTTTGACCAAAGAAGAATTTAACATCTTTTTCTTAATCCCAACCTTCGCCATGCAGCAGTAAATCTGATTGAAGCCCTAAAACATGAAAATTCACCAGGAGATCGGTTTAAGTGAATAAAATGCTCAGGTTCAAGACTGATCAGCTATAATAATAATAATGGATCATTTAAGTTTTATTTCCTGACTATTTATCAGTGTAGTCTTAAAAATAGAACATTCTCTATACTCCCCATGCCTGATATGTACCTGATACTCCTGACTATGTACCTGGTACTGCTGAGTACTTACCTCATACTCCTGAGAGAAGTGCAGACCGTCATTGGCTTTGAGTCTTTCGATGTGGTCAGCGAGGTCGCCGATGGAGACGGGAGGATGGTCAATCATTCCTGTGGGGGGGGGGGGGGGTAATTGTAGCAGTGTAAATGGTTTGTCAATCTCCACTCTTATTTACAATGTATTTATTTTCTTTGTGTTTTATTTTGGTAAATGGGTTTTTTCTCAGGGTCTTATTCACGAGTGAGGGGAGAATGGAGCAAGAGATTGATAGACGGATCAGAGCAGCATCTGCAGTGATGCGGACGCTGTACTGGTCTGTTGTGGTGAAGAGGGAGCTGAGCTCTAAGGCAAAGCTATCGATTTACCGGTCAGTCTATGTTCCTACCCTCACCTATGGTCATGAGGTTTGGGTAATGACTGAAAGAATGAGATTCCAGATACAAGTGGCTGAAATGAGCTTTCTCCATAGGATTGCTGGACTCACCCTTAGAGATAGGGTAAGGAGCTCTGTCATCCGGGAGAGGCTCAGAGTAGAACCACTGTTCCTCCACATTGAAAGGAGTCAGTTGAGGTGGTATGGGCAGCTGATCAGGATGTTTCCTGGACACCTCCTACTTGAGGTGTTTCGGGCACATCCAACAGGAAGGAGACCCCGGGGCAGACCCAGGACATGCTGGAGAGACTATGTCTCCCAGCTGGCCTGGGAATGTCTTGGTATCCTCTCTGAAGAGCTGGAGCAGGTGGCCAGGGAGAGGGAAGTCGGGATTTCTCTCTTTGAACTGCTGCCTCCATGACCCAGATCTCTGGAAAAGCGGAAGAAAATGGATGATTGATTTTTTTTTGTTGGGCTGGAGATGTGAGGGGCATGGCTTGGCAGCCTCTGCTGTTTTGGGTGGTGAGCCCCTGGGCTTTATAGTCTTCTTGGCAGGGTCGGTATACAGGAGACATGTGGCATGTGAGCTGAAGCAGAGAGACTTGAGGGTTTTTTTTGTATTTTTGCACATAATTTTTCAATAAAAGACCTAAAAGGAGAGAAGAGTTTCTTTATTCTTGGAAATAACACACAACGCAGAAGTATGACCGCTACATAATGATACACACAGATGCGTGTGTCGATGTCTATCACCGCTCAGCTCTGCAGCTCTTAAACACTTCAAAGAATGGCTGACAAAAAAATTTTCTTCATTTAAACGAAAACAAAGCAGAAATCATTTTATTTGGAAAATATACCTCTCTGAGAGACATCATTGATATGTCTGATTATCTTGCCTCCCGTTGTCGTTTGACTGTCAAAAACCTTGGTGTGTTTTTAGATCATTCTTTTAAATTGGAAGATCAAGTGAACACAGTTGCTCAGTAAAGCTTTTATCAGCTACGTCAGATTGCCAAGACCACACACTCACACTTTCCTCACACTGGAAGCTGTTTTCGCAAATCACCACGACATCTGAAGAACTCGGATTTCGTGGCTTGAATAATTTTTTTTTTATTAATCTTGTCTTTCCAATTCTGTGCCTTTGATCAGACTGAACTAGCTCATCGATTTATTTGGACCCGGGAGAGCCACTGAGAAAAAACCCTCTTGTGTTGTCGACATGACACACTCTCAGAGGCCAGCAGCCTCTCATCATTGTCGCCGGATCTCAGCTCCTGACTGCATGCCTCTGGGAAGAAATTACCTGCTGGCAGATAATTTCCAGTATTATCAAATAAAGCTTCATTGGCGGATCCAGCTAGAAAGCTAACGCAAAGGTCACATGAGCAAGATTCCTTTGTTTCATCTGCTGAGTTAGTGTGCTGTCCATCGCCTTAAAGTATGTCATAATTTGTCTTAGGTTTAAAACTAGTTCATAACTCATAACCAATTTAGCCCACCATGCCACCATCAGTGTGTGAATGTGTGTGTGAATGGGTAGATAGCAGGATCTGTAAAGCACTTTGGTCATCTAGAGATGAGAATAAAAGCGCTAGATAAGTGAACGCCATTCACCATTTACCAAGACCTGGAAAAACATATTCATGCTTTTATCACCAGTAGACTAGACTACTGCAGCTCACTTTATTTTGGTTTGGGAAAATTCACCATCCACTGTTTGCAGTTAGTCCAGAACACCACAGCAGGCTTTTAACAGACACTAGAAAGTATGATCACATCACTCCAGTTCTGGCAGGTCTTCACTGGCTCCCAGTTCATTTTCGCATCGATTTTAAAATTCTCTTATTTACTTTTAAGGTTCTGAATGGTTTGGCACCTTTTGATCAAACCGAACTTCTGGACTTTTATTCTCCTGCTCAAGCACTAAGGTCATCCAACCAGCTGCTTTTAGTGCAGCCTAAAAGTAAATGAAAACAGCGAGGGGTTAGAGCCTTTGCAGTGGCAGCCCCTAGATTATGGAACAACCTGCCACTCCTTAGAGGAACCGCAGAATCCTCACAGTCTGTTAAATCACAACTTAAAACCATATTTGTAATTCAAGTTCAGTTTAAGTCCTACATGTCATTATGTTGTGGCCCTATGTGTGTTTTTTTAGCTTGTATTTTTTGTTACATACTGTATGAAGAGTTCCTTTGCAAATACAGATAAGTCCAATTGTTTTAATAATGAGAAAAACAACTTTTCATCTGTTGAAACTTTTCATCTGTATTTCAATTCAGCTTCTAAGACATGGTCACTTGAAATATGAGCATCTCAGACATAATAAAGCAAAAATTTGAACTTCAACTCATTGTTATTTTTTGGCAATTTATGAGTACTTTTTCTGCAAAAACAGATAAGTCCGTAACACATATTTATGCAAAAACAGACATGTCCCAAAAACCATGCTAGTTTGTCTGGAGAACGCATCACTGGCTCATCTGCTTCATCAAAATTATCCATATTTGACATAAATGCAACAAAATTGTAAAAAAAAAAAAAAAAAAAAACTGGCAGGGAAATCACGCAACGCAAACAGACCCAAGTAGGGGTCTCCGCAGAACGCTGCTGCAGCATCTAGACACATGATTGGCTGATCCTCGCTGCACCATTGAGTCACGTGACCCAAATACCAAGCACTGATTTGCCGTATGTGGAGTGATCTGGTTTTGTAAAAACAGGGTCCCAGCGTTTATCGTCTTTTGAAGAAAAAAAACCCCCCATGAACTTCGTAGTGTGTATAACATAGAAAACATCGGATTTTTAGAAAAAACAAAATGAACTTCTATAAGTGGGTAATGTGAACAGTTGTTTGTTGTACAGAGGGAAATTTTCTTGGAAGTGGAGTTCATCGGTTTTTGCAAACGAACTCTTCATATGTATTTTTTCGTATGTTTTATTATTTATTTTATCATGCGTAAAGCACTCTGGCCAACCTTGTTGTTTTTAAATGTGCTATATAAACAAAGTTGACACTGACATTGACAACCACACCAGGTGAAAATGAGCATCAGCGAGTGTGCTGATTGGTTAAAGAAGCTGCAAAATTCAGCAGGTGATTAGCTCATGTTTTAGGGGGTTTTTTGACATTCAGCATGGAAGATACAGATGGTGAAAACAGGAAGTGATGGTGATGATGTAAAAGCAGGAATGTGGCTAAACATTAGTATGACACACAAGGAAACTAACTTAGAGTGGTGGAGACACTGAGGATGCTGGAACCTGAAAACCAGAAGACAGGGGATGTTAGGACAGGAGAAGACAGAGGACATGTCCCACCAGAGACCTCCACTGGTTTCCTTTACTGTCTGTCACTGTGGGCTTTACTAGGGTGGACCCTAAGCTTCTAAGAGGGTGGAGCCTGCCTCTGCTGAAGCTGAGAGAGCACTCCCTAAATCTTTTATGGGTGGAGCCTGAGCTTATAAGAGGGTGGAGCTTGTCCCATTTGACCTAGTGAGGGTGGAGCCTAAGGTTTTCAGAGTGTGGAGCCTGGTACTGCTGAGGTACACTTCTAGCCCAACCCTGGGTTTTGTTGGTCATGGCTGCATCAGTGGTCTACACAGAACTCATGAGAACAAAATCTGGACTCAGCATGGTCTAACAACCAAACACATCAACAGGCAAGAATGTATAATTAGGTCATGATCATGATTAGGTCGTGATTATTGAATGTGTGTGAGAGAGAGAGAGAGAGAGAGAGAGAGAGAGAGAGAGAGAGAGAGAGAGAGAGATTTTGATTTGATTTTTCAACACACCTTTATTGTCACAAATTCAACAGAAAAACACAACTAAAACAACTAAAAGAAGCAATGGAAAAGAAAAATGTCTCACTGACAAGAAATCAAAGACACAAGTAACCAAACAAGGAAAACTAAAACAAAAAACTTGCTTCTTACATCAGGATTATACCATAGGTAATTTTCCCCTCCTTAACACAACACAGGATGTGCTTAAAGCACCACATAGCCTCAAAGGTTTCAACATTCTGCATCAGATGATAGTAATTGTAATCAATCACTATTCGAGCCTTAATCATGCCAACCAGTATGTCTTTTACATTACAATCCAGCAGTTGTTCAATTTTTCTTTTCCTACTAGCCATTTTAGCTTGACCCAGGATGAAATTTAAGAGTTCACTCTTTTTCTTAGTCCTCAGTCTATATGGAAAGCCCAAGATAAAAATCTGCAGGGAAAAGACTTCTCCAAACAGATAAAACAGCTTCCCCAAAAAAACAAACAACGATTGCAGTCTGTTACAGTCCAGAAAACAATGGAACACAGTTTCTTTCTGAGGACAAAATGGACAAACCTCAACAACATTTGGGTTTAAAAGAGAGATAAAAGCATTTACAGCCACAGCACCATGTAAAACTCGCCATTGTAGGTCTCCAACCTTCTTAGTTAATGGTGGTTTATAGAGTGCTCTCCAGGCAGGCCTCACCTCTGGACCCAGACCCAAGTGTTTCCTCCATGGTGTATCAGCTCGACCTTTTAACTTATTCACATTTAGAATTTTCACCAAAAGTCCATACATTTTTTTACCAGGAGAGTCACAAATGTTAATGTGCTCAGAGTTTAAAAACACACCAGTGCCATCTTTAAAATCAGGAGATAAAATACTAAAAGGAAAAGGTTCATCAGCAGTTTGTACAGAGTTTTCGCAGTGTAAAACAATAGCAGAGTGTTCTTCTGCAGACAGGCAGTCTCTCCAATCTTTCAACAAGTTCATTATAACTCTGACTGAAGAGACGCCAAGAGCCGAGCACAGGGCAACAGCATTGTCCAAGTTAGGACCACATAAATTTACCAAATGTCCCAGCGTTGTGACCTTTGCAAAAATAAACTTTTTTAAAACAGAAGGTCCTAAAACATTGCCCACATCAAAACGGGTCCCGAACACAAGTGGTTCCTTTAAAAGCCAGAAAGGCGGCAAGGAAGCCTGGGGAGAGTTCTTTTTAAAAAGTCCCCAGATTTTAAAAGCACTTTGGTAAAACTGGGGAAGTTCTGGGAGTTTTTGGCCCCTTAAATCCATTAAAAGCAGCGACTCCTCTAGTCCAAGCCCTCCACAGCGAGCCAGGACAGCCCTGGCAATAGGTCTCCACACAAGGTCAAGGGGGCCACTCAGCAGTCGCTGAATGAACTGCAGGCGAAAGACAGCCCCCCTGCTGGCCAGATGGATGAGCCCTTGACCACCTTCTTCCCTCGGTAAAAACAGGATACTCTGTGGAACCCAGTGAAGACGGTCCCAGAAAAAGTCCACGACTATAGATTGCACTCTGGCCAGCAAATTGGGTGGAGGGTCCAGACAAGACAGTCGATGCCACAGCATTGAAGCAATCAAGTTGTTGATAATTAAAACACGACCTCTGAAGGACAAGTTTGGCAGAATCCATTTCCATTTTTTTAGTCTTCCTTCAGTTTTTTCTAAAAAACACTCCCAATTTTTCTCAGTAAAAGTCTGATTTCCTAAAAACACACCAAGATATTTAAAACCACCTTGTGTCCACGAGAGGCCACCAGGTAGGGCAATTTTTTGTGGTCTCCCCCCCACCACAACAGCTTCACTCTTACCCCAATTCACTCTCGCTGAGGAGCACTCACCAAAAAGATTGACAGTTCTTAAAAGGTAGTCTACATCATTTTGATTTCTTGTAAAAACAACAACGTCATCAGCATATGCAGACACTTTAAAAAACAGAGTCAGAGTTGGGGACTTTAAAACCAGTGAGGCCTTGCCTTAGTTTACAAAGGAGGGGCTCAATGGCAAGAGAGTACAGCATACCTGAGAGGGGGCAGCCCTGTCGGACACCCCTCTCAACTTTGAAAGGAGCACTCAAACCACCATTAATCTTAAGAATACTCTCAACGTCTCTATACAAAGCCTGGATCATGGCGATGAACCCTGAGCTGAAACCAAAGGCCTCTAATGTCTGCCAAAGGTATGGATGTTCAACTCGGTCAAACGCCTTTTCTTGGTCTATTGAAATAAGACCAAGTTCTTTGACCAATGAGCTGGAGAGGTCCAAAACATCACGAATTAAAAAAATGTTGTCTGTAACCAACCTACCAGGTACACAGTAGGTCTGGTCTACATGTATGACCTGCTCCATCGCCTTCCTCAGTCTGGTAGCCAACACTTTGGAGAGAATTTTGTAGTCAGTACAGAGGAGGGCCACCGGACGCCAGTTTTTAATGTCTTTCAAGTCGCCTTTTTTTGGAAGGAGGGTGAGGACTGCTCTCCTACAACTTAGGGGCAGGTGACCCTTCCGCAGACTGTCAGACAGTACTTCCAGCAAGTCCTCACAGATCTCAGACCAGAACGCCTTGTAGAACTCCGCTGGTAGGCCATCTATCCCTGGGGCTTTTCCACACTGAAGAGACTGGACAGCCACTGCCAGTTCTTGCAGAGTGATCCCGCTCTCCAGCTCCGCATTCAGGCTAGCCATCACCTTTGGCAAGTCCGTCAAAAAATGACTCAGTGCATGTGGATTCTCAACAAATTCTTTCTTAAAGAGATCCTTGTAGAAAGCAGCTGCAAAGCGAAGGATCTCCGCAGACTCATGGATCGGCCGCCTGTCTTCGGAGCTGAGAGAGTGGATCATCCTCCTCTGACCATTCTTCCTCTCCAGACCAAAGAAAAAATGAGATGGAGCGTCCATTAGTGCAATGTTCTGGAACCTACTGCGTACCACAGCGCCCCTGGCAGCCACTCCCAGTAGGTCAGTTAAAACAGACATTTTGCCATTGAGGGCCTCAAAATGTTCTCTTTCTCCTGTGGAGCCTGCCAAAGACTGCAGCTCCACTACTTCTCTCTCCAGGTCCCTGACAGACCTGGCCAAGTCTCCAGAGACATTGCGAGTATACTGTAGGCACAGATTCTTTATTTGGCTCTTCCCTACATCCCACCACTGCTGCAAAGAACTAAAATTTGATTTTGTTAATTTAAAATTACTCCAAAAAAACATAAAAGCAGTTTTAAAACTGTTATCCGATAAAAGTGATGTGTTAAAATGCCAGTATGCACTACTGCACTTTATATTCTTGATAAAAACACAACACTGAACCAGGGAATGATCTGTGAAGCCAACAGGGACTATAAAAGCACTTTTAAAAATGCTAAAATGGTGCTTAAAACTGTAAACCCTATCCAGTCTAGCTAAGGACAAAATATTGTCCTTTCTATGGCTCCACGTGTACTGTCTAGCCTTGCCATGAAAATTTCTCCACACATCACACAGATCATGAGCTTCTATGAAACCTTTTAAAACTCTGTTGGATGCAGCATGTGGCTCTGGGTGATTCCTATCCATAAGAGGATTTTCTGTACAATTAAAATCACCTCCCACAAATAAAAAGTCATCATTACTGCAATTTTTGATCGTGTCATCTAAAATATTTAAAAAGGCCAATCTTTCTGTGCCTACGGTTGGAGCATACACATTTATAAAAACAACTTTCACATTCTCAAAAACAGCTCGAACTTTTAAAATGTGGCCTGCAATTATCTCATCAATGTCATAAGAAAGTGGAATAAAATCTCGAGAAAATAAAATACCCACCCCACCACATTTACTGCTTCTATGACTAAGAATAATTTCACCCCGAAATTCCCTCCTCCAGTCAGCAGCATTGTCCTCAGAACTATGAGTCTCCTGAACAAACAGAACATTAATTTTCTTGCATTCTGCAAGAGTAAAAACACTCGCTCGCTTGGACATTTCTCTTGCCCCATTGATGTTGAGTGTGCCAAAATTAAAACTGCACATGCATATAAGAGGGCAAAGCCAATACAAAAACAGAAAAGAAAGAATGAGCGATAAAAGACTAATCATCCTGGGCAATTTGGTTCTTAACTTTTAGTACAAGCTTTTTTAGTCTGTAGATCTCCTGATCAGTAAAACTTTCCTGCTCAAGCTCTCCCCTATTTTTCATGTAGACCCGAGCAGAGTCAACAAAACGTTTTAGATCAGGGAAGAAGCTTTCAACTTTAACCATTCTGACCCCCTTAGTGTCCTGCAAAAACTTCTGTATTTTTGTGAAGGGGTAACCGCCTCCACTGGCCACATCATCACTGCTTTCACCATCACTCTCTATCTCAGACCCAGCATAAGAATCTGGCTGAGATAGAGAAACCTCAGAACTGTCTTTAACAACCCTTTTTACTTTGCTCCTCTGCTGTTTGGTTTCCAAATTCTTCCGCTTGATGGAGGTTTTACATAACTCCTCATCTAATTCGATGTCATCCTCATCCTCCAACACTGACTCAGCCACCCTGGTAGCTGTCTCTTCCTGTCTTTCGCTCACCCTGTGCTGTGCTTTTATATTCATCTTTCTGGTCCCACCATCTACCTGGGCCTCATTCGGCTCCTCTGTCTGACCCTCAGCATCATCCCTCTCGGTAATATCACCCTTGTCTGCAATGTTGGTCTGTGCAGCAGCCCCGCGATGTGCTTTAACTTTTGTTGCTGTTTCAGTTATGATCGACAGGCTGGCTGCAGAGGGCGGCGAAGCCGCCCCGCCGCCAGACAGCCTCGCGGCCTCGGCCGAAGCGCCGCCGCCAGACGGCCCAGCGGCTCCGGCCGAAACGCCCGACGGCGCAGTAGCGCCGTCAGCCTCGGAGGGCGGCGAAGCCGCTCCGCCGCCAGACGGCCCCGAGACCGCACTAGCGGCCCCCCCCGAGTGATCACCCCCCACTCCCTGAGGGCATGATCGAATCAAGTGTCCCTCCATTCCGCAGCCGAAACACTTCATATTATCGGAGGTGACGTGGATGGTATAATCAAAGCCGTCAATCCGGTATTTAAACACGAGGTTGAGGCTTTCCTCGCTATTCTTTAAAATCATGAGTACCTGTCGCCTAAAAGACATGACATGCTTTAAACGCGGGGACTTACAACCGAGAGGGATGTGCTTAATCGGGGACAAAAGCTGCCCGTGTCTCGACAGCTCCTTCTCCAACAGCTCATTCTTTAAAAATGGTGGGACATTTGAGATGGTAATTCTCTTCGCGGGATTTACCAGAGACAGAACAGGAACCAGTGTGTCTTTAATCACAACCCCGCTCTCCACTACCCGGTTAACTTTTTCCACACTATCGAGGAAAATCACCACGGCACTATTCATTCTCGAAGCTGATCTAACACTTTCATAACCGACCAGCTCCCCCACAGCCAGACTACACTCCTCCACTGAGCAGCTGACAGCCGGTGTCAGTTTGACAGCATGCCGGCGTGTCAGCGTCTCGAATCCGGAGCCTCGCTCCAAAACCATGCTGACCAGCAGAGCTGGCAGCAGAAACCCCCCTCCCAAAACGCCAACCCCACCCCAGCTACAGAAAACAACAAAACTTAAGATTATTTAACAAAAAAAACACCTTAAACACGAAAAGATAGAGAAAAAGTTGAAAATAATTCACTCACGCTGTCACACGCTCTCAGCTCGCACTCACGACCACACCCACTCAGAGAGAGAGAGAGAGAGAGAGAGAGAGAGAGAGAGAGAGAGAGAGAGACTTTGACTTTTAAAAAAGGCTTTATTGTACAATTCAAAAATGCAAAAACACCAACATCACGGCCCCAAGTGTGTCACATCTCAAAAGTGCAAACATAACTCATCCCCCTGACCCACAGAACACAAAACGTTCCCTACAGTCCATCTATTGGTGAATGCCTCCAAATTGTCCACCATTTGATAGTAAGAGAACTCCACCTGGAGTCTGACTTTCAACAAGGCCTTGAAAGCAGACACTGGATCCACATTGCCAGCATTGCTAGCCCAATTTTTCCTCGTCAGCCAGATGGCAAGTTTAGCAGTACCAGATAGGAAGTTCATCAAAGTGTGGGCAGCCTTCCTTGCCACTTTATACTTTGGACCGTAAATGAACAGACCAAAAGAGAAACGTTCACCCAAAGCCTGAAACCACTCCCGCAAAATATCAAAAAGGCCAGATAAACGAAAACATTGAACAAACAAATGCTGCAGGGTCTCAACTTGGGAACAAAACAAACATCCCCCCCACCACAGTTGGATCCAGGCGTGCTCTGTATTTATTTGTAGCTATTGCCCCATGAACAATCCTCCATTGAAGATCTGCTGTCCGTTTCTCAATAGGTAGCTTGTACATGCACCGCCAGCTGCCTTTCAGGGAGACCTCAGGCCCCAAAAAACCCGCCCACCTTGACTCTGTCACATCCATCAGAGAGCGCAGATTCAGAACCTTCACACAGATGTGATACACCGTCCTTGTCCCGACAAACTGGAACTTGCCCAGGCGAGGATTTCTGAAGGTCAGCAGGTGATCCTCTCCTCCCTGCCACTCCCCCACAGCTGGAGTTATGGAAATGGCAGAAAAATTGGACACAGTGTCGTCATCCCATTGATTGGAAAGAGTGCGGTTTGTCGCAAACGCTCGAAGCAGTTGTGGCAGGGCAGCGCACACCTCCCCCACCACCCTTTGCAGCAGTCTGACAGATGTAATGTTGGCACTCCGCCTCAGCGTTTCCATCGATGTGGTCGATATTTTCATAAGATGACCAAGCTTGGTACAGCATGCCTCTCGCAAACAAGTCCGCAGACTGACCAACTGCAGCACCTCAGCATCGATGAATCGATTGAAAAACAGTGGTTCCTCGAACAGCCACATGCCCGGTATCTCGTCATGGAAGCGGGCTACGGTGAAGAGTCGCCATGCATGCAAGACGGACGTGTAAAAAGCAGAAAGTCCAGTAAAGTCCACATCCTCAGATGTCACGAGGAAGCGTTGCTTATCATAGCCCAAGCGACCAACTCTCCTCAGGAGCAGTTTAGCAGTGTCCATCCAGCAGGGTCCGCATCCGTAAAGGAGGTGTTGTGCAGTTCGAAGCCTGAAACAGGCGATCTTGGAGTGTATGTCCACGAGGCCCTGTCCCCCCTTGGCCACAGGCAGGTAGAGAACAGGCGCACGGTCCCAGTGCCGACCAGACCAAAAGAAGTCCACGATGATCCTCTGAACCTCCTCCACGAGGCTCCTGGGCAGTGTCAAAGCAACAAGCCTATGCCAAAGAGCCGAGGCAACCAGATTATTGGCGACCAGAACCCTGCCCCTATATGACAGCTGTGGTAGCAAACATTTCCATTTTGAAAAGAGAGCGCACACCTTGTCCTTAACACCCTCCCAGTTTTTCATTCAAACGCCTCCAAACCCAGAAAACCCCCCAACACTTTGAGACCGGCCGTCCCCCACTGAAGACCGCCGGGTAGGCGAGGGACGTCTTGACGCGACCACTGGCCCACCAATAGACCCTCACTCTTGGCCCAATTCACCCGGGCAGAAGATGCCCTCTCGTAAACTGACAGAGTGTCCACCAGACGCTGCACATCCCCGTGGGAGGTGATGAAAACGCTGACGTCATCCGCGTAAGCAGACAAGACGATGGGGTGGCAACAGCTTGATGGCCCCGGCAGAACCAGACCACCCAGCCGAGTGTGCAACCTGCACAGCAAAGGCTCAATAGCCAAGCTGTACAGCCGACTGAGAGTGGACATCCCTGGCGTATTCCCCGGTGTACAGGGATTGGCCGACTCAGCCCTGCCCCCATCTTTACCAAACACTCAGCTCCAGTATATAGCAGATTGACCCACCTCAAAAACATATTGCCAAAACCAAACCCCCTCAGTGTGGAAAACAAGTAGGAATGGTCAACCCTATCAAAAGTCTTTTCTTGGTCCAAAGACACAATACCAAACTGTAAGTCATGACATTTACTGAGCTGGAGAAAGTCACCTATGAGGAAAACATCGTCCATAATGTTTCGGTCAGGAATACAATATGTTTGATCCTTATCTACGATCAAACCCAAGACATTGTTCAGTCTGTCTGCCGGGGCTTTAGAAAGCACCTTGTTGTCCGTGCAAAGAAGAGCCACGGGCCTCCAGTTTTTCAGCAGGGCCAAGTCCCCCTGCTTAGGCAACAGAGATAGTACTGCACGGCGGCAGGAGACAGGTAATGTTCCCTTTCTGTAACAGGCAGTCTGAATGTCATAGAAGTCTGATCCAATAATATTCCAAAAATGCTTAAAAAATTCAGAAGAAAGACCATCAAGTCCAGGTGCGCGTCCCAGAGCCATCTGATTAACAGCCACAGTTAACTCATCCAAAGTCAGGGCACAGTCCAGAGCGGCGCTGTCGTCCGGGCCGAGCACCGGAAGGCCTTCGAAGAGCTGAGTTTGAGATTCTTTGCAACACGTTCCCGCAGCAAACAGGGCCCCGTAGTAATCCACTGCATGGCGCCGCATCTTGGACGGATTTGTAGTCAGTCGACCATCTGGGAGCGTCAAACAAGCCATCAACTTCTTTTTCACAGCAGACTTCTCCAAACTGAAGAAGAAAGACGTTGGGGCATCCATGTCCTGCAGGCGAGTGAAGCGTGACCTCACTAGTGCCCCCTTCACTCTTTCCTGCATGAATGTGCGCAGGGCCGATCTCTTCTCCTGCAGCAAAGGACCAGCAGTTGAATCCTGACCCGTAACCAAGCTGGCCTCCAGCCTCTTGACAGCGTCCTCAAGTTCACTGACCTTGGCCTTGATGATGGCAGTTGAGTTCGCCGCGTACTGTTGACAAAAAAGGCGAATTTGCACTTTGCCAACGTCCCACCACTGTTCCAGGGAACTAAAATGAGCCTTTGTAGTCCTCCAGTGTTCCCAGAAACACACTAAATACTGACAAAAAGCGTTGTCCTGAAGGAGCTTGTTATTGAAGTGCCAATAAGATTTTGCCCGTTTCCCTGGTGAGTTCAGTAACACCGCAGTAGCCAGGTGATGAGCCGTGAAACCGACGGGACTTATGTTACTGTGAAGGATTCCGGGGCCAAAAGTTCTAGAAACATATATCCTGTCTAATCTAGCAGCACTGACAACACCGTCAGTGACCCTGACCCAGGTATACTGTCTCGCATTTGCATTTTTAGACCTCCACGTGTCCACTAAGTCGAACTGCACAGTGAAATTTTCCAAGATTCTAGAAGACTGCAGATGGGGTTCTGCATTAGTGCGATCTACAGTGAAGTCTAAGGTACAGTTGAAATCACCAGCAACAACAAGTTGTTCTTGGTGATAGCACTGCAATTCAGTAGTCAGTATATTGAAAAAGGCAACCCTTTCAGCACCGTGGTTTGGTGCGTAAACATTTACCAGGCAAAACACAGAATCCCCTATTTGGGCCCTAACAAGAAGCAGCCTGCCCCTCACTATCTCCACCACCGATAAAATTTGTGCATTTGCTGATTCCCCAAACAAAATGGCCACTCCTGCACTAAGATTGGTGCCGTGACTGAGTGAAAAAGGGCCTTTCCACCACAAGCCCCAGTCCACGTCATCTGGCGAAGTGGTATGAGTTTCCTGCAAGAACAAAACATTGAGACCTTTTCGTCGGAACAGGTCACTAATGAATCCCCTCTTATGATTACCCCTCCCACCATTGATGTTTAAGGACCCTAATTTTATTTTCTGCATTATGGCGATAGATGTGAGGAGCACCGTGCTGTTGCCATGGAAATCATTCCATCTTTGCGCGCTTGGCCTTTTGTCCCCCTGCTGATTTACGCAGGGCTGCGAGGTGCTTCTACAGGCGGAAGCGTTTTCTTTCATCCAGGAGGTCAACAGCAACCTGCTTCTTCAGTACATTAACAGACCGAATGAATTTATCAGTGTCACTGAAGTAATCAGCGACGTTAACGACCCTGTAATTATAGGTTTCATCCAGGAAAGCGTTTATTTCTTCTAGTGAATACAAACCCGCGTTTGTACTGCAAGTTGCCCCAATAGACTCATTTTTAGCAGACACAGCGTCAGATTCACACTCCATTTCCTCGTCAGCACAACTCTGCTGACTGTTAGATCCAGCTGGCACGTCAGCTGGTGCAGCTGATCCATCATCAGCCATGTTTTCCGGGGCGGCGCCTACATCAGCCGACCAGCGTTGTTCCGCCTGCTGCTCTGAAGTGGCAGCAGGCTATGGAAGCACAGCCGCTGATGTCACACAGCGCGATTCTGACTCAATGTCATTGACTGTTTGGGCGCCATCACCAGCAACGCCCCCAGCTGCAGGCCACGCTGCGGGCGCCACAGGCAGGCTGTCCACAGACACAGCAGCAGGATCTGGAGCAGGAGCGGCGGAAGGCCCCGCAACGTCATCCGCAGCAGCGGCGGGTGCGGAGGCCTCACTGCCAGGCTGCGCGCCCCCGCCGGGCTCCGCCGCGGCGGAAGCCCCCGCAGCGCCGTCCGCAGCAGCAGCGTGAGTGGAAGCCGCACCGCCGGCTTCAGCCGCAGCTCCACCAGAGCCCCCCGGCGTCCGCCTGTGCGGGCAGGCGAAACGTTTATGGCCCACGTCCCCACATTCAAAACACTTCATCTGTCCCGAGCTCGCATACACCATATAGTAGCCGTCCCCGTGTTTGACCCGGAAGGACACTTCCAGAGTTTGTGTGGGCGAGTCTAGAAACATGAACACCTGTCGCCTGAGTGATTTCACATGTTCTTCCCTGATTCCCAAACTCACGCGTCTAAACGGGCCCGCAAACTTCCCGAATCTGCGGAGCTCCGTCGCCAACTGCTCGTCAGTGATGAAAGGTGGAACACCCGAGACGGTGATAAGCGTTGATGGAACTGATAAGGGGGACACCTGTACAGACATGTCCCCAATTACAATACCGCTCGCAACCAGAGCGTGGACATTCTCCTCAGCAGCCAGAAACACAACTACAGCCCTATTCATCCTGGACGCATAGCAGATCGCATCATGGCCCACCTGGTCACCCACAGCCATAAGGACCCCCTTCACAGTAACAGTGGCGTCCGGCGGAACGATCCGCACCCCCTGGCGGATAGATGGAGGTGGCATTTCCAAGGTCGCCATCCTCCTCCCCAAAAAACAAAAGTTTAATATACGGGCAGTGATAGAAGAGAGAGAGAGAGAGAGAGAGAGAGAGAGAGAGAGAGAGAGAGAGAGAGAGAGAGAGAGAGAGAGAGAGATTTTTTGATTTTTCAACACACCTTTATTGTCACAAATTCAACAGAAAAATACAACTAAAACAACTAAAAGAAGCAATGGAAAAGAAAAATGTCTCACTGACAAGAAATCAAAGACACAAGTAACCAAACAAGGAAAACTAAAACAAAAAACTTGCTTCTTACATCAGGATTATACCATAGATAATTTTCCCCTCCTTAACACAACACAGGATGTGCTTAAAGCACCACATAGCCTCAAAGGTTTCAACATTCTGCATCAGATGATAGTAATTGTAATCAATCATTATTCGAGCCTTAATCATGCCAACCAGCATGTCTTTTACATTACAATCCAGCAGTTGTTCAATTTTTCTTTTCCTACTAACATAAATAGCCATTTTAGCCTGACCCAGGATGAAATTTAAGAGTTCACTCTTTTTCTTAGTCCTCTGTCTATATGGAAAGCCCAAGATAAAAATCTGCTGGGAAAAGACTTCTCCAAACAGATAAAACAGCTTCCCCAAAAAAACAAACAACAATTGCAGTCTGTTACAGTCCAGAAAACAATGGAACACAGTTTCTTTCTGAGGACAAAATGGACAAACCTCAACAACATTTGGGTTTAAAAGAGAGATAAAAGCATTTACAGCCACAGCACCATGTAAAACTCGCCATTGTAGGTCTCCAACTTTCTTAGTTAATGGTGGTTTATAGAGTGCTCTCCAGGCAGGCCTCACCTCTGAACCCAGACCCAAGTGTTTCCTCCATGGTGTATCAGCTCGACCTTTTAACTTATTCACATTTAGAATTTTCACCAAAAGTCCATACATTTTTTTACCAGGAGAGTCACAAATGTTAATGTGCTCAGAGTTTAAAAACACACCAGTGCCATCTTTAAAATCAGGAGATAAAATACTAAAAGGAAAAGGTTCATCAGCAGTTTGTACAGAGTTTTCGCAGTGTAAAACAATAGCAGAGTGTTCTTCTGCAGACAGGCAGTCTCTCCAATCTTTCAACAAGTTCATTATAACTCTGACTGAAGAGACGCCAAGAGCCGAGCACAGGGCAACAGCATTGTCCAAGTTAGGACCACATAAATTTACCAAATGTCCCAGCGTTGTGACCTTTGCAAAAATAAACTTTTTTAAAACAGAAGGTCCTAAAACATTGCCCACATCAAAACGAGTCCCGAACACAAGTGGTTCCTTTAAAAGCCAGAAAGGCGGCAAGGAAGCCTGGGGAGAGTTCTTTTTAAAAAGTCCCCAGATTTTAAAAGCACTTTGGTAAAACTGGGGAAGTTCTGGGAGTTTTTGGCCCCTTAAATCCATTAAAAGCAGCGACTCCTCTAGTCCAAGCCCTCCACAGCGAGCCAGGACAGCCCTGGCAATAGGTCTCCACACAAGGTCAAGGGGGCCACTCAGCAGTCGCTGAATGAACTGCAGGCGAAAGACAGCCCCCCTGCTGGCCAGATGGATGAGCCCTTGACCACCTTCTTCCCTCGGTAAAAACAGGATACTCTGTGGAACCCAGTGAAGACGGTCCCAGAAAAAGTCCACGACTATAGATTGCACTCTGGCCAGCAAATTGGGTGGAGGGTCCAGACAAGACAGTCGATGCCACAGCATTGAAGCAATCAAGTTGTTGATGATTAAAACACGACCTCTGAAGGACAAGTTTGGCAGAATCCATTTCCATTTTTTTAGTCTTCCTTCAGTTTTTTCTAAAAAACACTCCCAATTTTTCTCAGTAAAAGTCTGATTTCCTAAAAACACACCAAGATATTTAAAACCACCTTGTGTCCATGAGAGGCCACCAGGTAGGGCAATTTTTTGTGGTCTCCCCCCCACCACAACAGCTTCACTCTTACCCCAATTCACTCTCGCTGAGGAGCACTCACCAAAAAGATTAACAGTTCTTAAAAGGTAGTCTACATCATTTTGATTTCTTGTAAAAACAACAACGTCATCAGCATAGGCAGACACTTTAAAAACAGAGTCAGAGTTGGGGACTTTAAAACCAGTGAGGCCTTGCCTTAGTTTACAAAGGAGGGGCTCAATGACAAGAGAGTACAGCATACCTGAGAGGGGGCAGCCCTGTCGGACACCCCTCTCAACTTTGAAAGGAGCACTCAAACCACCATTAATCTTAAGAATACTCTCAATGTCTCTATACAAAGCCTGGATCATGGCGATGAACCCTGAGCTGAAACCAAAGGCCTCTAATGTCTGCCAAAGGTATGGATGTTCAACTCGGTCAAACGCCTTTTCTTGGTCTATTGAAATAAGACCAAGTTCTTTGACCAATGAGCTGGAGAGGCCCAAAACATCACGAATTAAAAAAATGTTGTCTGTAACCAACCTACCAGGTACACAGTAGGTCTGGTCTACATGGATGACCTGCTCCATCACCTTCCTCAGTCTGGTAGCCAACACTTTGGAGAGAATTTTGTAGTCAGTACAGAGGAGGGCCACCGGACGCCAGTTCTTAATGTCTTTCAAGTCGCCTTTTTTTGGAAGGAGGGTGAGGACTGCTCTCCTACAACTTAGGGGCAGGTGACCCTTCCGCAGACTGTCAGACAGTACTTCCAGCAAGTCCTCACAGATCTCAGACCAGAACGCCTTGTAGAACTCCGCTGGTAGGCCATCTATCCCTGGGGCTTTTCCACACTGAAGAGACTGGACAGCCACTGCCAGTTCTTGCAGAGTGATCCCGCTCTCCAGCTCCGCATTCACGCTAGCCATCACTTTTGGCAAGTCCGTCAAAAAATGACTCAGTGCATGTGGATTCTCAACAAATTCTTTCTTAAAGAGATCCTTGTAGAAAGCAACTGCAAAGCGACGGATCTCCGCAGACTCATGGATCGGCCGCCCGTCCTCGGAGCTGAGAGAGTGGATCATCCTCCTCTGACCATTCTTCCTCTCCAGACCAAAGAAAAAATGAGATGGAGCGTCCATTAGTGCGATGTTCTGGAACCTACTGCGTACCACAGCGCCCCTGGCAGCCACACCCAGTAGGTCAGTTAAAACAGACTTTTTGCCATTGAGGGCCTCAAAAATGTCCTCTTTCTCCTGTGGAGCCTGCCAAAGACTGCAGCTCCACTACTTCTCTCTCCAGGTCCCTGACAGACCTGGCCAAGTCTCCAGAGACATTGCGAGTATACTGTAGGCACAGATTCTTTATTTGGCTCTTCCCTACATCCCACCACTGCTGCAAAGAACTAAAATTTGATTTTGTTAATTTAAAATTACTCCAAAAAAACATAAAAGCAGTTTTAAAACTGTTATCCGATAAAAGTGACGTGTTAAAATGCCAGTATGCACTACTGCACTTTATATTCTTGATAAAAACACAACACTGAACCAGGGAATGATCTGTGAAGCCAACAGGGACTATAAAAGCACTTTTAAAAATGCTAAAATGGTGCTTAAAACTGTAAACCCTATCCAGTCTAGCTAAGGACAAAATATTGTCCTTTCTATGGCTCCACGTGTACTGTCTAGCCTTGCCATGAAAATTTCTCCACACATCACACAGATCATGAACTTCTATGAAACCTTTTAAAACTCTTTGGGATGCAGCATGTGGCTCTGGGTGATTCCTATCCATAAGATGATTTTCTGTACAATTAAAATCACCTCCCACAAATAAAAAGTCATCATTACTGCAATTTTTGATCGTATCATCTAAAATATTTAAAAAGGCCAATCTTTCTGTGCCTACGGTTGGAGCATACACATTTATAAAAACAACTTTCACAT